>CAHIKZ030001024.1:387500-750000 GCA_903632075.3 Acanthosepion pharaonis | reverse complement strand
TTTTTGCAATATTTTTTGTGAAGTTACTTTCGCGGAAAATCTATCAAGCTCTCTACATAAACCTCGTAATATGAGCTACGTTTTGCATTAAATGCAATGAACATCAGTTCATCCAGTAGAAATTTTGTTCGCGTGTAACTTTGCCTTGGTTTTTGCAAAAAGTCGTACCAACATTCAGTTTTATCGATTTTTCTGCCAAACTCGGGAGGCCTAGAGATTGAAAAGTTGGTCTTGACCTATTTTTGTAAATTTGCAACATGTGTGTACAATTTTATCGAAATCGGTCGAGAAATGTGGACGTGCGTAAATAGCATATACATACAGACAGACACACACACAAACATCTTCTGTTTATACATATAGATTAGGTTGAGTCATAAATCTTTTCTGTTTTTTATCAACTTTATTCTTGAAAAAAGTACGATTACATTTTATTAAATTCTATATTCACGATTTGCAATGACTTTGATACCTTTAGATTAAAATTTCTCAGGTTTTGATATGAAAATGTTTCCAACAAATTTTTTATTATGGTTTTCATTTAAAGAGATTTCTACACAGCAAACTGTTTTCAAACGATCGAACAGAAGTAATATTCCATTACTGCAAGGTCGGGTGAATATGGTGGGCGGGGTAGAACAGACTGACCGTATTCCGAAGTTTTCCTTGCGTTATTCTTGCTATCTACGTCCTTGCGTTGTCATGGAGGAGAACAACATTTTCCTTTTTATCTACTGTGTACGCTTCCACTGCCTTGAAAAAACAAATTTATGTTAGTGTACTGCAAATTCATTCCTAGCTACCACATGGTTATTCGCGATAATCCAGAAAATTCTCTGACTCAACCTAATATATATATGGATATAAATAGATACATAACGTGTGTGTAGTAGTGTTTAACTTTAAAACACTGCATTATTCACTACTTTCCTTTCCACTGCATTGTTTTTTCAAAGCTTTTCTACTTAATTTCAGTCATGGTCATTTTCTGTTGCCATAGCAGGATATGACAACACAACTTCGAAATTCAAATGCGCTATCATTTATCTGAGTCCATTGAAGTGGCAGGATAATTTTTTAAGCAAATCAAGCCAAGCAAGGCGTAAGTGCCACTATCACGCAAGGGGTTACAGAGAGTGAGTGTAAGAGTAAAGAGGAATGTTTGGGAAAAGGATAAAGAGAAGGACAGAGATCAAGGTCAAGGCATCGGGAAATGCCGATTGACATTACATTTGAATATTTGTAGATTATAGCTATCAGGGAAGCAAATTATAGGAAGGGTTTTCCACTGACAGGAGGTGCGATAAAATAAGCTGTTAGAGTAGAAGAGATAGCTACATTTAGCCGTTTCGACAGTGAAAAGCTGGGACCGAGATGCCAACCGAGTAGCACGCTGAAATTCATGGAGTCTGGGAACCAGTGAAAGTAGCTCGTCGGAGCAGTTGCCATGAAATTACTCGTAGAAAAGACAGAGAGAAGCCACAGCACATCTGTGAGATAGAAACTGCAGACGGGATGCCTGATAAGGACCAACCACGTTGCATATCCGTCTCTGGATTTGGTCGACGACCTCGAGATGAACAGCAGGATCACCAGAACAGATATGGCAGCAGTATTCCATGCAAGGTCGAATGATTGATTTGTAGACTTGAAGGATGTACTGTGGTAGATAAAGCTATAGATTCAATGTAGATGTTCCACTTCAGGTCAGCGGACAGCGTGAGACCAAGCAGGCGCAGAGAGGCGCTCTCACCGCCAGAAAGCTAAAAGTTAACCAACAAAATCTAATCCGATTGATGACAGTTGATCCTAAAGTATAATTAAATTTAACAGCATACAGCGAAGATCAATCTCACTTGAGAATTTCTTATGAGGCGTTTAACATCTACAACTGTCAAGAACATCACGAGGCCAGATTTTCAGAGTAGCCATTGAAAAAAAAACAAAAAACGAACGCGTTATCACTGGCTTAAAAGACCAATAGTAAACTCTGTATCATTTAAAATTATAAATTACGGAAAATATAACGAGGGTAAACCTTTCAGCCCAACTCAGTTTCTCAAATCTAACCAAATATCAAATTTTGGTAGGGGATTCCTTTCAAATTTTTATCATGTAAGTATTGTAGGTTTTAGGTGTGCAAAAAAAAACGTCAAGCCCTAATAACATCAGGAAACAGTTTTTGCCGGTTTTGAAAAACTAGTATTTGTAATCTTCGTCTACAGCTGGAGGCAACCTCTTCGGTCTCTACTACGCCATTATAAGAATCAGGAGGTATGACTTCCTGGTTTCAAGATAAACACTCATAATCCTGGCTTTTGACTGAGTGCGGAAATCAACCATGATGGAAGCAATCAAGAGAGATACAAACGGGATGAGACGTACTTAGATGTGAACAGGCTAGGATAGATAGATAGATAGATAGATAGATAGATAGATAGATAGATTATTTTTACGGCTTATCAACCCGTTGTGGGTTATTTAAAGCCGGCATATATTTTGGATTGTAAGAATAATTATTTTTTACGAGTGAATATTGCATTAACAAGTTTTTGAGAATAAGAATTATTTTTCCAGATACAAGTTCTACTATTTAACCCACAACTAGGGGGAGTAGATGGGAATTTGTACATGAGTGACTATAACGAACCCGAATTGAATTCTAACTCGGCTCACCTAATTCTCATTTCTAGCTATCGCACATCCTGATAGAGCAAAAGAAGCGGCCAGGCTGACATAGATAGATAGATAGATAGAGAGAGAGAGAGAGAGAGAGAGAGAGAGAGAGTGGGAGAGGGGAATTAACAGGAGACAACTGACATCCATTAGACATGGCATGTTCAACTAGAACAGTCAACTCCAGTGAGCGAAATAAAGAGTTCATTTCGACATTTCAACCACCTGAAGAAGGCCACAGTGTACAACGGCCGAAACGTTGTAATAAATATGGCGACAAAGATGAGGGCAATAGTCCGAATAATGTAAATAGTGTACTTTGACTCTGTAGCTATTGATCGCAAATAATATTGTCCACTATCGCTAAAGTGCCTGTGCAGTGATTTAAGGAAAATGAAAATCAAAAAGACACTTGTATTTAGAATCAGAAAGAAAGGCCTGAAATCTCTGGATCATATAATGAGGAAATAGGGCTAGGAGAACATGACACTCATAGGACATATTTAAAATAAAACAGGGAAAGGGAAACATCGACTAATCCACTTAACGGCCTTGTGTAAATGGATGGCCGAACAGAGACTGGAAAAGATATTAAGTAGACAAACAATGTTAGGGGATTATTCTTTCAAGCCAGCTGAATTTGTTCTATTCTCGCAAGACTCAAAATCGACGTAAGAGCATTACATTTAGGGATACAGAAAACGACGATTTCCGCAAACTCAGTTTTAACTGAACCAAAGCCGACCGCTGTGGAATCATTGTGAACACCGCAATCCTTTCATTAGCTGGACATAATATATGCTTCGCCAAGGCCACATACGGATTTTTCTTAAATTTAGAGTTGTCCTTCTTCTAGTTTGTCTGCTAATCAAGGTTGAAATTCTCAGTCTTCTCTACTATTTAACCCATAGCTGGGGGAGAGAGATGGATTCATAAATTCCCCAAGGGTATTTGCGCATAAGTGAATGTAACTAATTCAGCTGGAAGTCGAACTCGGTTTTCCAAGTTCTCACTCCGAGCCGTTATCCATTACACCATCTGCACATTAAAATAGCTATAAATATAAGACAGTGAACTGATACTGCGGTTTAAGTTTAATAAAAGAGATAATGGTGGGAGAATAGAACTGCAGCGCCAAGTCAACACTTACCAAGTCAAATCAAACAGTTTTGGAATGCGAAGCTTCAGAGAACAGGCCATAACAATTTTGAAGAAGAGTTGTGTTTATCAGATGAGCTATAGTATTTACCCCATATGACACTAGCCATGTTATTATCGCCAGTCTTCTGAGAGTTTATTATCATTTTGTTTGTGTTGCACTCAATATAGTTGCTGATTTAAATTTTTCGGGAATAGATTTTTGTTCAGGGCCATGCTTTAATTAATGGAAGTATTCACGTAAACAAAATTGGCATTGAGAACGCAGATTCCCGGGTTGAAAATTACGAGGAAACATTTCCGTTAGTCGGTATCTAAAACCAAAACACAAACAACTAAAAATGATAGATAGATAGATAGATAGATAGATAGATAGATAGATAGATAGATAGATAGATAGATAGATAGATAGATAGATAGGAACAGACTGAGATAGATAGATAGATAGATAGATAGATAGATAGATAGATAGATAGATAGATAGATAGATAGATAGATAGGAACAGTCTGAGATAGATAGATAGATAGATAGATAGATAGATAGATAGATAGATAGATAGATAGATAGATAGATGAATGGGAACAGACTGAGATAGATGAATAGATAGATAGATAGATAGATAGATGGATAGATAGATAGATAGATAGGAACAGACTGAGATAGATAGATAGATAGATAGATAGATAGATAGATAGATAGATAGATAGATAGAAACAGGTTGAGAGAGATAGATAGATAGATAGATAGATAGATAGATAGGAACAGACTGAGATAGATATTCTCGAAGCACTAGCGTAGCGCAGATACAGCCTCTCTTCATTGTTAATGCCTTCGTTGTGGTGGCGGTAGGGGGCACCTCGATGACGTCAGCGCTAAGAGTATTGATATTCTCAATGAATAATCAAAACACATCGGCGAATCAATCCAGCTGTTTCTAATTTGCTTCAGGCACAAGCGGCGTGTGGCATCCCCCGCCCGCCACCTCCGCTTAAGACAAGAAGAAAAAGCTCGAAGCTATCTAAAAAAAACTACTTACCGATACAGCTCAGTCATTATAGCAGTATTCATAGTTTAGAAATATGGTTCTCCTCAACGATTCATCGGTGAAAGCAATTAAGACACAAGGAAACTTCCAGTAACCTACGTACAAAGCCAGGATCGCCCACGTCCTGAAGGGACACGATACATAAAAGAAGAAGGTTGCTGACCACCATCGCTAAAGTGCTTCTGTAACGCGTTAAGGAAAATGGAAACAAAAAGGACACTTGTACTTAGAATCAGAAAAATACAGTTAAAATTTCTGGATCACATAAGGAGGAAAGCGACTTTGGTGAATTTAACACTCGAAGAATATACTGTAAGCGGACTGAAACAACAAGTAACTTACCTAACGTGTTCGTGAACAGAGACTAGTATGTATTAGGTAGACAAAAAATTCTTAAAGTTACAAAGGATAGGAACTTGTAGAGAGCCATGATCGTCCACATCTTGAAAGGGCACGACACATAAAAGAAGAATATTATCCGCTATAGCTAAAGTGATCTTGCAGTGCTTTAAGGGAAATGAAAACCAAAAAGACACTTGTATTTCGAATCAGAAAGATAGGCCCTGAAATCTCTGGCTCGTATAATGAGGAAATAGGGCTAGGAGAATATGACACTCATAGGACATATTTAAAATGAATGAGGAAAAAGGAAACATCGAGTAAACTATCTAACGAGGTTGTATACATGGATGGCAGAACAGAGACTGGGGTGTAAGTAAACAAAAAATGCTTACAGTTACGAAGGATAGGAAGTTGTAGAGAGACATGATCGCCCACTTCCTAGAGGGAACCGACAAATAAAAGAAGAATATTGGAAACAGGAAGGACATTTGTACTTATAAGAGTTGACATTTATGAACCCCATAATGAGAAAAGAAAGTTCGGAGAATTTAACACTTACAGGACAGATTGAAAGTAAGAGGGTGCTAAGGAAATAGAAATTAACCAACCTAACGAACTTGCGTAAATGAATACCAGAACAGGGATTGGGAGAGATAATAACGGGACAATCATTGCTTATCAACAAAGGAAAAGAAGTCGTGAAGAGTCACGAATGAAAACAGTACATAAAAGAAGATACGCTGAAGACGAAAAAGTCAAATTTCAAAAAGTCTTTTCGCTAAATTAAGACTTGAACATATATACTGAACAGTACACTCGTGGCATGTGAATTTTTGCAAGCTTAAATTCTTACGAAGCTTAATTTGGAATCACGGCCAAATCGAATAGTAGGAAGACTGTGCTGCGCCAGGAAAATAAGTGAAGGGACCGGAAGTGCGCACATGTTTCCGCTGACAAATTGGTTTCTCTTCTGCTTGTAAGCAGTTGAAGTAGTTGAACGATTGGCTAAAATTTATTTCCCTGTTACTAACAATCTGAATACATTGCCTAATATTTTTTTTTACATTTTTTACAGATTCGTAAGACTTTATATCAAGGCTTCTCAAACTTATTTTGGCTACTGTTCGTTAACTTTTTTTTAACTGATGGCAATTTGAAAACTAATCATCAGTTAAACAGTTTACTGAATAATATTATATAATTATGATAAAAGAGCAAGATTAGTGCAGGATTTATATATATTTATATTGTTAGGTAGAAAATTAACAGTTAATAAAGAGGTAATGATTTATTAGTGCGTTGATGTCTGGTGCTATTTTTGTGAGTAAAAGACGTAAATATCTTTTAACAATTTCAAGACCATTTCTATCTTGAGTTAAAAGAAAAAAACGCCTATCGGATTCTTCACAAAACGAAGACCAAGGGAGATAATCAAACCCAATACATTATAGTCTAGCATCGAGGAAATTCTGACACACACGCACACTAGCAGACGATAACTAATGAAGTCAGGAGTTGAATAAATTGTAATGTAACGTATGAGATATTAACTCTCTTGTTTCCATTTCTAATACCCTATTTAGTAAAAACAAAACCAGTGAATAAACTCATGCCAAAGCTTTATTGCAATTTACTCTAACTACTCGTCTACTGACGGACTTTACATGGTGCTTTTCATACCTCCAAGATCTTAAGGGTAGGTAACTGATGATTTATTGGTACACACTACTAACACAGTACATTTGTGAATGTTAGCTATTCAGCTTACTCAGAATATTTAAATTGCGTCTCCATTTCATGCTATCCAGTTTTACAGCATTAGAAATACTGGCATCCTGATATCTTAAAGAGTTACTTGTACTTTGTTTTCATTTATAATTATCAAGTTTGAAACTGTGCTTATGTCATTGATAACTGCGTACTATGTTGTCCTATTTCTTAATTCAATGTCGGCTTACGGCCATATCACGTTGAAACACCGACTTTCCTACGACCACCGAAGTTAAGCAACGTTGAATCTGGTCAGTATCTAAATGGGTGACGACTAGGAAATACCAGGTACTGTAAGCTTGAATGTGCGGGTGGTGTAAAGGATAACCACGCAGAATTAGAACTCGGAGAGCTGTGCGAATTCCTGTCGGGTTCGTTATATTTACTTCCGTGCAAATATTCTTGAGAAAGCTATATTTCGAGTTCTGCTGCATGTTTTCGGACTGTAGATCTTGGATTTTGATCAACCAAAGCATTCAATTGATCATGTCTGATAACCGATCATGCTCTTCCCCTTGGTTTATTTTCAAGACGAACAAAACTTCTGAAATCACCTCTATACAATTCTGATTTCAACATTACTATTACCAAAGGCTACCTTGATATTCTGAAATGCTTCAGAGGCAAAATGACCCAGTTTGTACTCAGAGAGTAAGATTACTCGACATTGTTTCATTGTAATCATTTTCATTGGGCTAATGATTAACAATATATTGAAAGAAAAAGAGTCAAAGATTTTCTTATATACTAAGGAGATTACTTCGTTAGACGACCGGATCAACAACAAACCCCCAAAAAATGCGTCATTTCATATGTGACAACCTAATATTTTTATCGTCTGAGTTTGCAGGTTTATCTGGACACAAACGTATTTGCTGGGCGCATACGCGTGTTTTTGAAAAACTTACATGATTTGTATAGACACATGACAAACATAAATGAGGACCTCTGTTTTCACATAAGAGTTTTATTAAACAATTTGAATGATTTAAGAAACCTTTTTATGCACATTTTAATTTAACTAGAAACATCTGTGAAAACTGTACGGCTTTCCTCTTTGAATTTTTTAATGTATCTTAATTCTTAAGTTAACGATTGAATAAGCTCATGACGAGTTCTACGACAATAAAATATTCATAGAAATTGCCCTATCGTATCGTTAAATATTTGAGCTTAATCACAACTTTAATAAAATATTTCAATAACAATCATAAATATGAAAGCTGATCGTTATTTTAAGAAGGAAGGGGCTACAAATGAAAAGATTTGAAATTGGTAACTTTTAAAATTTCAATGAAACATACCTTAAACACTTCTATCTTTCATTTTTTCTTTCTTTTTATCTTTATTTATTTCATTTTCTCACTGAAACCAAGTAGCATCTCTAATATGTCTTTTCCGTCTTTTCACTTTATCAAAACGGAATAGTCCATTGTTTATACGGTATTGACAGAAGACGTTAAACATATCTATCTTCCATTCTTTTTCTTTCTTTCTTTTTCTAACTGAAACCAACTAGCGCCCACGATATGTCATTTCCGTTTTTCTGCGCGATCAAAACAGAATAGTCCATTATTTATAAGGTATTGGCAGGACATAATGGTCGTGTTAACTAATAAATGGACAATCAAAATTATAGTAAGATATTTTTAGCAACATTTTAAATATTTTTACTCTCACAGGTATCGAATGTATCAGATCTGTCATCTTTTATGGGATTTCTAAGGTTCTACTGAAAATATTAAGTGATTCTTCTTCTATTAGAAGGTTCTCTGTACATTTTTTTATTTCATAAGAAGGATTGAAATAAATTCCACAGGATTCATATGAGGAGACAGATTTGTCCAGGAGTCAATTAATACCATTTTTAGACCTGACAAGCTGTTTTGTTGTGTAATATAAAACTCTGAAAAGATGCTTTTATCCAAATGAACATCATATATATATATATATATATATATATATATATATATATATATATATATTATTGTAAACTGAATAACTGTCAAAAGATATTTTTATCATTATATATATTTACTGGCTTATCACGTTGAAACACCGATTCTCGTACGATCACCAAAGTTAAGCAACTTGAGAATACCAGCGACTGTAAGTTTTGATATGCGGCTGGTGTAATGGATAACGGCTCGGAATTGGAAATCGGAGAGAAGAGTTCCAATTCCAAACGAGTTCGTCATATTCACTTAAGCGTAAATAGACTCGGGAAAGGTATGTGCTATGACCAAGTAAATGGTTAAGTAATAACAAAAAGCAGGTTTGCAGATATATCATATATTAAACAGTAAGTACATCAGAAGAGTATGACACGACTAGTGAGTGCGTATCGTATGAACCAGCGCTCCATCCATTCACTGTTCACTGTTCCTTCTCTAAACTTATAGTAGGCGGAAGACTCTAACATAGACTCTTAGAGGAAGGACACCATAACAGTATGAATTCACATCTTCTTCCCCAGCTATGGATTCATTAATAGGATTTGTATCTGTAAATCATTATTATCTCCCCAAAATTCTTACAATCTAAAAATATATTCTGGCTTTAAATAACCTGAAAAATTTTGAAAAGCCGTAAAAAAAAATCAAATCAATGAATCAATATTTGATATTTACTGAGTTTATCTTCGTTTCGTACGGAACTGTCAAAGAATCAAGCGCACTTCACGCGCAATGGTTTGCATAGCGACCTTAAAAATTATATAATCATATTCTTCTTATTCTGTGTGCCGTATCCCTTCAGGGGGTGGGTGATCAAGGCTCTCTATGACATACAATTTTTTGTAGCTCTTAGCTATATTTACTTGTTTACTATCTCTGTTCTGCTTTCCATTTACACAAACTTGTTAGATAAGTTGCTCATTAGTTTTTTCTGTCTCTTTTGCAATATGTCCTGTGAAGGTCAAATTATCCAAGCCTGTTTTTCTCTTTATCTCTCCCAATTGTTTCTAAACATAAGCGCCCACTTTGGTTCAATCTTCCTAGTTAACCTCATGTCCATCCATGGTATTCTCAGCATATTTATGGAGAACTATATTTCTATGGCCGCAAGTCTCTTCTTAATCTTAAAGAGATTTTCACGCATTAACTGCCATAGAGGCGGCTTGATACTACATAACAGTTAAGTAATCTTTTCTTTATTTTTAACAATATTTTCCTATTTCTGAATATATAAAACTGACCAGATAGCAATCAAACGCCTTCCTTTTATTTTTACATGGAGACCATTTTTGCGCAAGTATTGAGTACAGGGTTGTCAGTTTTGTCTACAAATAGCAAATTGGAATACTTTTAAGAATCTGATTTTTTTCGCGTTAGTAATATATATATATATATATATATATATCGAGAGAGAGAGAGAGAGAGAGAGAGAGAGAGAGAGAGAACAGCCAAATTGTCCAAATCGTAATCGTGTAACAGCTTCTCACATCTTTCCCACAAGATGTTTAATATCTGAAACACTAAACTAATTGATTTTCTTTTTCCGAGTTTTCAGATAAGACATTTAGACATCTTGACACCACTTGTCGTATGAATCACAAAAAAAAACTAATTCATTTATTCAGCTAAAAAGAGATCAAGTTAAAATCGTTTTGTGTCAGTCCCTCCCCCCCTCACACACACACGCTGTCTTCCTAACTGGGTAATGGCGAGAGGAAAAAGATCATGCAAGCTTTCAGTAATGCTATCAACATTCATACTCAGGCTTCCATCTTCAAAGTTCATTCAAGAACCATCAAGAGAACGATGAATAAGTTTAAAAAAGAGGGAACAGTAGAGAGGAAAACTGGATCAGGAGGTCACAACAGAAAGTGGGGGGGCATCATCATTTCAACTTAGAGCTAAATACATTCTTATTGTTCAAAGTAGAGTCCAATAATGTTATAAAAACCACAGAGAATTCAAGTAAGATATCTTTAATCATTTCTAAGATAAACGGTTCAAAGCTTAATCTAACAATTGGACAATCTTGTTACGTGATTTGGACAATTTTACACCTGTATATATATATATATATATATATATATATATATATATATATATATATATATATGTGTATGTGTGTAACACATATGTACACACACACACACACACACACACACACACTTTTGGCGTCATTTTATATTTTTACTTTCGCGCATGCGCGTTGTTTGTTTGTTTTTATTTTGACTACTGTACAGTATAGTAGGGTCAGTTGGGCACTGTCTGTGAGAAAAAGAGCACCATTACGTAATTCACACCGCCAAATATTTGGATACGACATCCTGTACTGCTTGACATTCGCACCGAGAGCTCCAATACGAACATTTGAGAGTGTTTGGGTGTCAATATGAGAACAGTGCAGAAGATTCGGAAAGTGTACGGCAGCTCAAAAAACTCACTCTGATCGTTCTGATAAGAAAAGAACTCTCGAATTTGTTGGTGAGGGCCTCAGACTCAACACGGGGGCCTACAGTGCCTTGAGGAGGTTGTGCTGCCCTGGGTCAAGAGAGTGGTTATCAATGTCGAATTACTGCTTTTAATTACTTGCTAACCAGACGCTTCCTCTGTAGGTAAATGGTATAGCACGTCAGGCTATATGACGATCCCGTGTAGGATACAGGTTTGAATTCTGTTTCAAGGACACAAGTTTTCTATGAAATTTCTCGAACATTCAGACCGGTAAATGCTGTTAATACAGTTCATTATAAACAGAGCATTTACTTAAATATTTGTATCTATAAAAATAGCGTATAAACAATAAATATATTAAAATAATTGTCGGACTTCGTCCATTTCATAATATAGGACATATGTTTATATGAACTTTTGTCCTTGTTTTGGTGTGAGGAAGCCGCCCCCAATTTGTGTAAAAGTATTTTTGATACATACTCTATATATGCATGTGCATGTATGCATAAATAAAGACAAAAAGAAAACTAACATTTACCAACGTGCTTCTTTTTCTGATGGATTTTATCAAGGAAAATTTACCTTGATAAGATTGATCAGAACAAATTAGTCTTAATAAAGTCTATCAGAGGACTAAACGCGTTGGTAAAAGAATGGTTTTCCTTTGCCTTTATTTATATTGTCTTTTTACACACACACACATACATATATATATATATATATATATATATATATATATGTATTAATTTTTATCTGAATGTTGACGCATATACAGACACACACACACACACACATATATATATATATATATATATATATATATATATATATATATATATATATATATATATATATATATGTATGAAAAATTTATCAGAGTTAACTTGTAGAAAAGGCAATATTTTTAAATATAAATGACAATAGGAAAACTGTAGTAGTTGCTAACGCGTTTCGTCCGATGTGAACTTTCTCAAAGCAAAAAACGAAATGAATTTATTTAAACCAAGATAATATCCACCAAATAAATTCATTTTACTGCACACCACAGCAAATGACCTAATCTGAGGAAAGAATAGAAATCAATTACACCCTGACACAACAGTGGGTCTAATACTGACCGTATGGTGAAAGAAAGGAAACTAAATTGAAACTATGCATATATATATATGTGGGTGTATGTGTGGGTGTGTGCAACATGTCGTCCTCGCCCCGTTAGACCATAAAGTGATTTTATTAGTGTCCCTGTTACAGAAACCATAGAAATAATAATACAAAATTTATATAATCACCATAAGCTCACATGTCCTAATATTAGACCAAATATATATGCATATATATAATGAAGTATATATATATATATATATATATATATATATATATATATATATATATATAACATTTCACCCCAACCAAGACAATAAAGCCACTAAAACGCAAGGGTGTTACTGAGTGTTAGAGAATATGAGGAACAAAACACTATTAAGGAAAGAAAACAATAAAAGAACAGGAATTAAAAAATACAGTAGATAACGATTGAAATTGCATTTGATTTTTGAAGATAAAAGTTGACTGGCGAACAAGAAGCCAAAATAGAGTTCCACAAGCAAGAAGTGCGATAGGAGAGACTATTAGCATAAGACTCATGGCTACATGTTTCTACTGTAAAATGATGAGACCTTGCCACCAATCTTGTACTACGCTTAAATTCATAAAGTCTAGGTACCATAGAGGAAATTTCATCAGAACAATTACTATGAAATTATTCAAAGAGGGAACTTATTCACACAGGGGAACTACATTAAGGCTGTGAGAATAAAACTGATCCGAGATACCCGTTTGGGACCAATAACATTGCAGACTCTTTTTTTTGATTTTATCAAAAATCTCTAAATATATATAGCAGGAGAACCAGACTAGATGTGTCAGCAATATTCAAAGCAAGACGAATGTCGGACGTGTATATATATATATATATATATATATATATATATATATATATATATATATATATATATACAATAAAAAAGTATATTAAGTTATTTGATGAAGTACATTTTTGTTACATATAAAATCTGAGTAAAATAGTGTTCATTTATTTTTGTCATGTTCCCGGACATTGATTCTTTTGATTATTCTATGAAAATATGCACACGTGTTTCTCCATTCAGTGTATGAGTACTTACGTCAAGAAAAGATAACTCCAGAACGACTTATTGTATATCGTGATTTATCCGCGCGCCCACGTCGCAACAGAATGTGACACGAGGCCAGGATTTAGTGTGGAATTTCGGGAGAAAGGTATAAAAAATCCTCAAGCCTCTTCAGCGCTTCCTCTTTTGGGAACACTTCAGGCACCAGTAATGATCCCATCCCCTCTCGAAAGAGAGGTACTATCTGGGAGTATGTCCCAGGCACCAGTAATGAGCCCATCCCCTCTCGAAAGAGAGGTACTATCTGGGAGGATGTCCCTTCGCTGTGGCTTGAGCAAATATTATTTTCAACTACCCCAACATGAGAGTCACGTTGCACAACTGCATAAATATACGTACATATAAATGCTATTATTCGCGTGCTTGTAATGGTAATATTAGCCGTTTCCTTATAAGGAAACATTCGACATTCGTTGACTGAGCAGCCAGTCCTACTGTGAGATGAAATTTATAAAATCTTTCTCTTAAAATAATGTTTCAGAAAAATAAGTTTCTCAAGCCTAGTAGCTGTTATCGCTCTTCTCAGCATTGATGGAGGTTTCCTTCTTAACATTTTATTTAAAGTCGTGTGGAATATCAACATCTTAATTATGTCATTATTTTCTCTTCGAGATACAAGTGCTATCGATTTTAGTTGTTGCTGCTGTTGGTAGTCTTCAAGTGACATGGTTTCTGTTATCAGGTGCAGTTCTTTGTGATTCTGTAGTCCGCAAGGTTCGAAGAAGGATGGTCTTCGCCAAGAATTACACGTTTCACTGGCCCAAAGGCATTTTTAACAATTGATCTTAGAATGCAGTTGTATACAGCTGACTGTTTAGATATTTCTTAACAATTTTGGCACCATACATGACATACATATGAAAGTTTCGTTCTAACAAGGAAATTTAAGAACATGACTCGAATGGGTACGTTTTAATCAGTATATGATTAGAATGTTTCTATATGCATATGCAGTTTGTATCTTTATAATTGGTTGAGAGAGATGAGTTTGTGTGTGTTTGTGAATGCGTGTATGTGCGTGCGTGTGTGAGTGCAGGTGTTTGATTCACAGATGTGTAAATTTGCCCGTCGTGTGATTCGTTCGTTGTCAAAATATTTGCGAAAAATTCCCCACCCTCGGTAAATGTAGAAAGTTGACTTTTTCGCCAGAAATGTAAATAAGAATACGTCATAATCCTTGACATTGGAAAGCGTTCACGGTCCTTTTCTTTTCTTCTTCTCTGTTATTTTTTCATTTAATTTTTTTTAATTTTTTTTGCTGTCCTCTGTTGTTTTAAGCAACCCGACAAAGAGCAAACCTTCAATTCGAAAACGAAAAAAGAAAATAAATGCGTAGTTGCTAGTGTTAATCGGCTATTTCAAATCAGGATCATCTGGTAAACTCTTATCTCCGACTCACCTCAGTTGAGTGTATGAGTTGATAGCCATCTTTATTTGTTTATATCCCCAAGCGATGTAGAGTTTAGTACAAACACGTTTTTACAATAAGTTCCAAAAATCCTAAAATCTCTTCTTTAAGTACAATAAGGATGCTGAGAATACCATGGACTGAGCAAGTAAGCAACAACGAAGTTTTAGCGAAAATCAAAACGAAAAGCACCCTTATGCATATCATCAGAAAAAGACAGTTGAAATTTCCAGGTACATAATAAGGAAAAATTGACTCGCACATGACGTATTGAAGGCAAGAGGGACAGAGGAAAACAGCGCATGACCTGTCTATATTTCTGAGATGAGGTATTATGTACACTATTTACATTATTCGGACTATTGTCCTCATCTTTGTTGCTATATTTATTACAACATTTCGGCCTTTCAGTATCTGTCTATATTTCTGAGATGAGGTATTATGTACACTATTTACATTATTCGGACTATTGTCCTCATCTTTGTTGCTATATTTATTACAACATTTCGGCCTTTCAGTATCTGTCTATATTTCTGAGATGAGGTATTATGTACACTATTTACATTATTCGGACTATTGTCCTCATCTTTGTCGCCATATTTATTACAACATTTCGGCCTTTCAGTATCTATCTATATTTCTGAGATGAGGTAATATGTACACTATTTACTTTATTCTGACTATTGTCCTCATCTTTGTCGCCATATTTATTACAACATTTCGGCCTTTCAGTATCTGTCTATATTTCTGAGATGAGGTATTATGTACACTATTTACATTATTCAGACTATTGTCCTCATCTTTGTTGCTATATTTATCACAACGTTTCGGCCGTTGTATGCTCCGGCCTTCTTCAAGTGGTTGGAATGTCGAACTGAACCCTTTATTTCAGTCGCTGGGGTAGACTGCTCTAGTTCCACGTGACATGTCTAATGGATGTCAGTTATCAGTTATTTCCTGTTAATTCACCTCTCCAAGTTCTCCATTGCCTTAACCAGGTATTGAACTCACAACTCTTTGGGTCCTATCACTGGATCTAACCAACGCCTTCATCCGTCGTACCATGTGTCCTAAAGAGCGCATCACCTACCTAACGAGTTTATGTAAATGAATATCAGAATAGTGTTTAGGAGACATAGCGAAAAGACAAGATTTACTAAGAGCTACAAAAGACAGGAAATTGTGGAGAGCCGTGATGGCCAACGTTCTGAAGAAAGATGGCACATAGAAGAAGTTTGTATCAATATGTTTATGCGACTTCAAATATCTATCTATTGTGATATCAACGGATTTCAAAGCGGAATGTGAGCCAAGTTCAAATTCCGGGGTAGACTGTTACACTCACTTTTAAACTAATACCCTTAAGAAAGGGATGAATCCATCTTTTCTCTCCCTAACTACGAGTTAAATAACAGATTAGACTGGGCTCTCTAGCCTTGAACAGAATCAAGTCTAAGACAAGGAAATCTCTGAGAGCAACGGGAAACATATCTAATATATTTCCCCAAATATGTATGGTAATTAACAGATAAAAACAAGTTGCCAATAAGCATGATCGGTTATGTTCAGAACGGACATGGTATTAAAAAAAATGGATATTAAGGAGATGAATGCAATCTTTGGTCCGCTCCCAATGCAAAGACAAATTCTGGATTTATTATTTGGTTGATTTATTTATTTAATGGAATATCAACTTCTTATGGATCATATAATGCCGAAATTTAATTTTCTTGGGAGTTTTGAAGTAAGTGGAACCTCAATTTAACGGACTAATAGTAAGGAGGTCGCCCGTTAAATTCCTTAATCTGAAGCACTTTTTCGTGGCCTAAAATACTTAGTACATTACAAAATTATTGTAAATAAATGGAAATGCAGTATATATGTATGTGTATTTTATTTTCAAGTTACTATATACCGTTAAATAAAGTTTGAAAAGTTTTAAAGTTTACCTAAACTTACCTTTAAATATTGCTGTGATGGTTTAATTCTGCCGTGAAAATACCGTGATCGTATAATGGGGCCTCACATTAGTAATGTATGTTATTCTGGTTTCACAATTGAATGCATGGTAGATGATTCTCAGCTTTTGTGCATAAATATGTTTGTATGGACGTGATTACTAGAGGCGGTGACATGTGTGTGTTTTATGTTGTAGTTTAGTTGAAGTTATGTTTTGAAAGAAAGAAAGAAAGAAAGAAAGAAAGAAAGAAAGAAAGAGAAAAAGAAGAGAAACAGAGAAAGAGGGAACAGACGAATGAGAGAAAAACAAGAGGAGAGAAAGAAGAAAGCGTTAGAAAGAAAAGAGAGAGAAGAGAGATAAAGAGGAAACAAACAAGGAAGAAAGAGAGAGAAGAGAGGGTGAGAAAGAAGAAAGAGGAAAAGAAGAGAAAGGCGAGGGAGAGAAAGTAAGATTTATTTACAAACTTGTAGGCTATTAATGGATTAATGTCACCCGATCAGATGCCTTGCTGCCGGATGTAGTTTATCGTCATGCCCAGGACTACGAGTTCTGGAGAAAACCAAAATACCAGAAATGAATGATGAGTGGAGTTGATTATATCTAATTTTGAAGATTTTTAATCTTTGGTAGGGAGATGAAATATTTTGTCTGCGTAAATCATTGGGCTAAGATGACTTTAGCAAAGAGCCAAATTCATTAGGCACCCGGTGGGTAACGAACTAATGTCTAACAATTTATAAAATTGATAAATTATGTTACATACAAAATATTTCAAATAGATATATGTAAAATTTTCCAAAGAAAAACCGGTTTCCAACTGTGTATTCCATCTCATTGGGAACACCTAATATAAATATGTACATATTTACTAAGTTAAGCTTTGTCTGACACAGTACCACAACACTGAGTCACTAACGACATTCAGTGGGACTAAATGAACCACTGCAGGCGCTTTTTAATATATGAATAAATATGTATGAGTTATTTCTGTAGAAATAATTTCACTGTTTTTTTATAGAGCTTCGATCTTTTTGTTGTGTCGCTCTCTTCTTTCTCACATGTATCTTTTCCGCTTCTTTCTTTTTTTTCTTTCTTTCTTTCTTTCTCCCTCTCTCCCTTGCCTTTCTCTTCTTTCTCTCTTCTATCTTTCTCGTTTCTTTCTTTCTTTCTCTCCTTCGCCTTGCTCTTCTTTATCTTTTTCTTCCTTGTTTATTTCTTCTTTCTTTTCCTTCTGTCTTTTCTTTCTAACTTCTTCTCTCTTTCTTCTTTCTCTCCTCTTCTTTTTCTCTCATATATGACATGTGAGCAACGATGAGGTCTTAGGTTACAAACAAGAAGAAGGCTTATACTTAACATCAGAAAGAGGCAGCTGAAGATTCTGGGGCACATAATGAGGAAGGTGTGCTTGGAGAATCTGATACTCACGGGTCAAATAGAGGGAAAGAGAGACACGAGAAAGCAGCGCGTGATATACCTGACGTGGATGACAGAACGTGGTCTGGGGGAGTAAGAAGAGGGTAGGAGCTTGCTGAGAGTTGCAAGGGATAGAGGGAGGTGGAGAGCCATGACTGACTACGTCCTGAAAGGACATGGCACATAAAAAGAAATCTATTCCTTCTTTCTCTTTCTGTTTCTCCTCGTTCTCTCCCTCCACACTCTTCTTTCTCTCTTTTTCTCTTTCCTATCTTTCTTCTTTCTTACTTTCTTTTTCTATCTCTCTCACTCTTCTTTTTTCTACTCCTCTCTTTCAGACTCCACCAAACACCTTTCAATATGATCAAGAGCCTTATACCAATTTGAATTCATTTTTTATTCCATTGCTTCCTCCTTCTTCTCTCTCTCTCTCTGTCTCTCTCTCCCCCTCTCTCTCTCTCTCTTTCTCTCACGCACACAATTTTGGCTTAGCAACTTTTGTTATTACAATCACTTTCTTTGAGGTAGCGAATATTTTGAGTGTGAAATGCAATCTTTATTATATTTTCCAAATTATTTTGATGAATAACCATGACGTCACTACTACCATATTTATTGTAACCTTTGTCAGTCGAAGAAAGACGGCACGCTAAAGATTAGGAAAGTGAGAAACGGTTAGTATGACCAAACTGCTAATTACTGACCAACTGCATAGACATACCCAAAAGTGAATTCTCATTATTTCTACGCAGTCTAGTAAAATATACTTCAAATATTTTTTTTGCTTTTGTTAAGTAGAAAGATCAGTTTCTTTTTCTGATTAAATTTTCTATGTTTGATTTACCGTATTATACATTACTCGACACTTCAGAGTTGGATTTAAATTTCACTGGGTAAGTTAATCATGCTGGGGGATACCATGGACCAAACATGGAAGCAACGACGAGGTTTTAGAGAAAATAGAAACAAAAAGAAGGATCTTTTTTTCATTCACCCCCAAAATATTAATTCACTCCAAAATAAAAAAAATTATATTTACTAAAATTGACACCCAATTCTCCCAGAGCGAGGCTCTTTCATTGCACTTCCGTTGGGTTGACTTTTGCGATCACCCCAAATGTGGGCGACTCCGGTGTGTTCTTTCTAAGTCTGGGATCTACATTCGCGTTCACCTCGATAAACAAGCCAAAAAAATTTTTTTTTCCTTTTTTTTTAATTGTTAAAATTTCTTGAATATCATCCGTACTTACGAAATTGGAATAACTCCCTAATATTTGCTAATTTTTCATTCTGAGGGATGGAGTTGTTGGAAGGTAAGCTAAACGAATTTTGATTTAAAATTTATAATTTCAAAAAGTGCCAAAAATTTAATAAAAAAAAAAAATATTTTAAAATTATAATTTCATGGGGTAAATTAATATTTGCGATAAATAACTTTACATTATTTGGGGTGAATTAAGATAAAAGGTTCACAAAGGAAACTTAATATCAGGAAGAGGCAATTAAAATTTCTGGGGTATGTAATGAGGAAGGAAGGCTAGGAAAACTTGATGCTCACAGAACAGATTGAGGAAAAGAGGGATAGAGAAAAGCAACGCGTAACATACTTGATGAGTTTGAGCAAATGGATGGGACAACGGGGTTTGGGAGAAGTAACAAAAAGACAAAACTTATTAAGAGCTACAAGAGACAGGAAGATGTGGAGAGCTATGATCGCCTACATCCTGAGAAAGAAAAAAAAGTCAATGAGATTCTCACTAGCGTGGAGAGTAGATATTAGCTGCTTCGAACTTCTTTCTTTTTTTTTCTTTTTCGGGTTTTAAAATTTTATAAATGTAAAGGAGCCAATATCAACTCTTTGAAAATGTGTCGGAATATTTATGATCAGTTTACCAAACAAAAACTTTCATTAAATGCAGTAAACTCAATAATTAACACAAAATTAAGAAGCAAATAATCAGTACAGACGTATACAGATACACACACACACACACACACACAGAGAGAGAGAGAGGCACACACACACACAAAATATATATATATATATATATATATATATATATATATATATATATATATATATATATTCACACACTCCAAGACAGTAACTCGGCACCAGAATGAAAATCAGCATTAGTTTCACTTGAGCTGAAGAATTACAGCATTGACATCGGATGAGGGACGACAGAATACCTAAGGTCCTCATGTATAGCCTTGATGACAGTTGACAAAGGACATCTGGACGACCGTGGCTCAGGTATAAAGACTAGCTAAAGAGTAACAGATCTGTGGTCAGCGTCCCTCATACTGACTTTAAGAGAGTTACCCTGGATAGAAATACCTGGAGATTTTTTGCCAGAGTGGTATAAGAAATTTCGAAATCAATCGTATTGACCGGCGAAAGAGAGACGAACGACAACGGCGAAAAGCATCAACAAATATTCCTGTGGCTATGTCCTGAAATCCTCGCTGTTGCACAATATGTGAACTTGCAGGTCACTAGCGGGACTGAATTGTCACATAGGACATAAACATAAAAACTAAATAAGGCTGTCGGATCACCATACGTCGAAATTGGCAGGAGAGTTCATATATATATATATATATATATATATATATATATATATATATATATATATATATATACCACATTGAAGCAAGGGTTAAAAAGACAAATTAGGATAACATGCAAAAGAAGGAAAGGGGTGTATTTTCTAAGTGTGGCTTAGATGTAGTACAAGATCGAAAGAATGGAACACCCAATGAGGATCGAATTCACTACTCAGTTGTAATTTATATAGCAATACAAATTTGCTAACCATTACATCATGTCGAGGTACCCTATGCAAAAGAAGAAATGTAAATACAAAAATTCAAAACGAACAGGATACATTTAAAACTGTCAAAGTTAGTTGATATAATTGTTGACTAAATGTAAAATAAAGCTAGAATGTTCTGGTCGACACTACAGAGTTGGATTTAAATTTCACTGGGTAGAGCAATCTCACTCCCGCTAGATTGGGGTGACGTACCCTTTAGCTGCCACGAATTTCTTTTTTTTTCTTTTTTTTTCTTTTTTTCTTACAAATGTGGAGAGTCATGATGATCGCCTAAGTCCCAAAGGGACACGGCACAAAGAAAAAAAATCCATTACTTAGCTAATGAGCTCACGGCTATATCACGTTAAGACACCGGTTCTCGTCTGATTACCGAAGTTAAGTAACGTTGAGTCTGGTCAGTACTCAGATAGGTAACCGCTGGAAATACTAGGTACTGTAAGCTGGAGATGGATAGAATTTCGCAACTTATACTAACAGAAGACCTTGATAAATGGAGATGATTCTAGACTGACAGATCGCAAGGCCTAGTTGGAATTTGGTGAGGGGTGAGAACGTTCACACTAGCAGTAATTGATGACTGATACTGGAGGTTAACTAACAGTAGGTCTCTTTAATAATCTCTTGGTGAAAAATTTAAGTTCAATCATGTACATGAGAAAGTTCAGCATTTCTGTAGATTTTGTGAATCTGTCGCGTTGGTTAATTAAATATTTAATTAATTAAATACAGAGTTCATCAGTATAAATATGCTGATGAATTCCATTGGTAAGTAGGAATATCCAATTAAGAATCTTCTTCCCAAGAACTGCTGCTTTCCCGAAATATTCTTCCAAGAACTGCTACTTTCGCAAAATCTTTTCCCCAAGAACTGCTGCTTTCCCGAAATCTTCTTCCCAAGAACTGCTGCTTTTCCGAAACACTACAATCTTATTCAAATCTAGGGTCAACCATTATTACATTTCTTTCCGGGTCCCGCCCAGAGACCTAAGGTCAGAAATGGCATCATGACATTTTCCATTGACCAATTAAAACACACACACACGTACTTTACATGGATAAAACCATTCGTAAGTTGTGGGCTGTACTCGTGAGAACAATTTTTTATATTTCTTTAAAACATGGGCTTCCAGGAATCCCCTCAATGACTCTACTGGAATCTTTTCCGATCAACCCGAGGGCTCCAGCTACAACAGGGATTGTTGATGTTCCCATGTGCTACATTTTTGTGATTTCGATTTCAAGGTCCTTGTATTTTGATAGCCTTTTGAAGATCTTCGAAGATACATTGTAGTCTGCAGGGACTGTCATATCAATAAGTAGGCAATTTTTTGTTTGCTGTCTCTAATAATGTCTGGGCGGTTAGCTTTGATTGTTCTGTGTGTATTGTGTAGTCCCATAAAATTGTTACATGTCCTATCTCTGTAACCAGGTCTGGGTAGTGTTCATACCAATTTCGTTCTGTTTCCCTCCCGTAGAAGTTGCAGATTTTCCAGTGCAGATAGTGACCCACTCTGTCATGCCGGGTTTTATATTCTGTGGGTGGCAATACTGTGCAACCTGATACAAGATGATCGATTGTTTCTGGATATTTATCATAGAATCTGCATTTTGGGCTAACACAATATTTTAGTATGTATGCTTCATAATTTCCAGTCAACAAACATTGGTCCTGTGCAGCAAGGACAAAACCTTCGGTTTCAGCTTTTAACCCGGCACTACATTTCAGCTATTATTATTATTATTATTATTATTATTATTATATGAGCATAATGCATGATTCAAATTTGTCATAGGATTTATATCATTTTACTTAAAGAACAAAGAGTTATTTAGCGCGTACGAGTCGCTATGTTACAAGATTTTTGTCCTTGGGTAGCAACTATTAGTTTCTATTTGCTTACGCCTAGAAAAACTTTGCTTTTGTGATCAGGATAATGCTATTTTTGAAATTTACCTATTCCCAGTAGGAAAACTGGTGAATGTGAACTGTCTCGTTCACGCTAAGTAGGAACAAAACGACATACGATTCAAAAGTAGCATTTATTTACTCTAGGATTACACAAGAGAGACTACAAAAATTTAAAAGTGATTAGTTTTTCGCAATTCATGCTCCTAAATATAGGCTTACATCTTGTTTTTGTTATATGATCCTTGATATCCAGAACTTTCTAGAAATCCTCAAAACTTTTAGAAACTTCTCGATAGTCCTTGAAATTTCTAGAAAGTTCTAGAAAATTCTCCTTCAGCAGTGTAATGGAAAATATTTTAGTTTCAGAACGCCCATGTCAAGGTTACAGAAGCAAAATTTGAAGGGAATAACAGTCATTTCTTTTGCTTTCTAGACAGAAGCAATTAGGAAGTAACACGTACTGACCAAAGACAAAAAAGTCAAAATTTTGTTATACAGTATAATCAATACCAGGAAAAAAAGATTTTATGTGTCTTTATCTCTCTTTGTGTTTGTGTGTGTGTGTGTGTGTGTGTGTGTGTGTGTGTGTGGAGAGAGAGAGAGAGAGAAATAAAGAAAAGACATTTGATAAGTTTCGTTTATTTTGATCCCAAGTTCCCGTCTTATGCTGTCTTTTATATGAATGAAACTCATTATTAATTGCTTGTGAAACGGGCTTTCTAACCTCGGGCTTACAACGTTGATAGAATGATAAATAGACAGGTTCCCACACAAAGAGACAGCTATGGATTCCGTGTGTTCTTGAAAATTAATATAACCATTTTCCTGTCGGTAAATATGGGAGAGAGTGTGCAGTTGGTGTAGCTGTTATGGTGGGGGGGGGTAGAAGGTGGGGTCAGCAAACCGAGTTCAAATTCCGACCTATTCTGTTAGGTTCAATTCCGCGCAAATGACCTTGGGAAAGTCATGGATCTACCTCTTCTCCCTCCAGCAATAGGTTAAATAGCAGGTCAAACTAAATTCTCTAACCTTGGTTGGCAAGAAGTTCAGGAGTATTCTGAATTCAAATACGCGGAGAAGGCAACAGGAAACTATTGCCGTCTTTTTTCTAAAAATTCATGGTAATTAACAGATAAATTGATCTGTGGAGAGCTATGATCACTAGGGTAGGTTGATTTTTTAATTTGTTTAGAAAATGTTTAATGTGATAAGTACAGGCATCCAAGATTAGATGCATAGCTTTAACAAATTTTTGAGCATTTACTTTTAAAGATTGTCTGAAAACTGTACAGAAATACCTAATTTTGCTTACAAACTGACTTCTGATTTTTACAATATCAAAAATAGATCTAAATAAAGTTGATATTCTTTTGTATTAGATACATTGAATGGAAAATATATTCAAACCAGAACTCTAATTATGGATCACCACAACCAAAATATGCATTGTTTACTGCATTCGATAAGTAAAAACTGTAAAAGAATTGTAAAAGATTACAAAAACGGCTACTAAATGAATAAGATTTTGTTAGATAATAATTACTAAAAACAAAAAAGAAATAAATGTGTATAGAAGACCATAATACTGTCAGACACAAAATGTTTTAAATTTGCATTGTTTATTGCAAATCCCACTAAAACCACTGCATTGTATAACACATTACATCATAATATTGCTAAATTGTTTAGTATAATTTTCCTTTGAAATAAATGATAGCCTTATTTTATGGCACAATGATTTAGTAATAATGTTCTTGTAACATGCATCTTGTCCATATACGATTTCTAAAGCTTCAGTAAATTATAATTTTATAAGGTTGTGCTGTAAGGTTTTCTCGGACCAGCGCAGTGAAATTCCAACGTTATGATTTTAAACCTAAACTTAATCTTCAAACTCATTTCCTCAAAAAACGGTGACAATTTGCAAAAAATATTTTGTTTTATTATTTATCATGTCAAACCGCAATTTTTACATACCATGGTTCCAAAATCGACCTGCCCTAATGTTGGGGCGCACCCACCTTCTAACTAGAAATGGACTGGTCCCTCTTATATAAGACAGCTCTAGAGAGAGGAGCGAGAGACAGCGTCAGCAGTCCAGATAAGCTTACCCGTTACATACCGTTGGACTATAGACTTTGGATATTGTTTCGTACTAACCAACCTTCGTTCTACTAATCACTCTATTGTTAATTGCTTTTACAAATATACCAGTATTTTCCTCTACAACTGTGTTTGTCTTGATTCATACACCGACACGCGGGAAACTCACAACATCTCAACACCTAATGATCATTTTAAAAAATTATGGGAAAATCGATTGCTTAAGACTTACACATAATTTCCTTAATCAGCAACAACGAAAAAGTTAATGTGACTGGCGATAACAGAAAATACAGGGAGTTTGATTCGTGCTTTTGTAAAAGATATTTGTGCGAATGTAAAAGAAGCAAGTTTAGCCTGATTTTAGATTTTAGCCTTCTAGATCGCAAACTCACATGTCTACTCATACGTATAAATTTATCGAGATTTATGTAGATTCGTCTGGCCTTGGTTTTAACGCCAAGGGCGAAAATAAGTTTCCAAAAGACGGGAGACGTCTCGATTTTATGCTAGGATAAATTATCGGCCCCGGGCTACCAATCAAATGGTTGCAAAAACTGTAAAAGACGCAGGTGCGCGCTCACACACGCTCACGCGCTCACACATACATTTATTGCCCTGACGAGTGAACGGGACGATTACTGGAGGGTCCGTCTACGAAACTCTAGAGTCGGGATGCTGAAAGTAACATCAATCAGATATTTAAATTCTTTACCTGCTTGATTTTATTGTCCTAGACTCGTCGGTATGTCTGTGTATTGCCGGTTGTTCTCTTTCGTCGTGGAAAAGATATTTAATATATTCGTTCTTGCGCTAAAGAATTTTTTCTTTCTCTAATATGAGTTTTCCATTCTTAGACTTTATGCAGCCTGTTGATGAGCATGTCTTCTGCTCTGTTAGTTCCCTTATTTTTTTATGCATCTTCTTTATCAATGATACGCATTCTATTTCTGCATATTTTTCGTTGATCCATTCTTCTTTAGCCCGTCTGCATTTGTTTCTTATTTCCTTGTGTAGTTTTCTGTATTCCGTTCCGTATCTTGATGAAATTTTCTGTCTCCTTTGCATCATGTCGAGAATATCATCTGTGATCCATTCATTTTTTTCTTCTTCATCTATTCTTCTTCGGGATGATGTCATTTGCTGATGTCACTAAAGCTTCTCTTAGTGTGTCCCATTTCCTGTTTCCATTTTCATTTTGTCCCTCGTATCTCCTTTTCACACTGTCCACATATTTTCCTTCAGTTCGAAGGTCTGAAATTACAATCCGTCGCTGATACCATGTCACGTCACGTGATATGACATAGTTGACTTGTAGAGACGATTATAAATACTAATAATTTCGACTGTTTAATCGGCCATCTTCAGGAAGATGGCATAGAACGATGTAAGCTATATATATATATATATATATATATATATATATATATATATATAATTCGTTTCTATTTATGTGCATATCAACTAATCTTAGAAGACAACTCAGTTTGGTACAAAGCCAGAAGGTAATTGAGTTTGGTACAAGGCCACTAGAGAAATTTCTTGAGAATCAAATTGACTACACGTAAGAATGGAACAATGAGACTAGCTTATTAACGATTCTCATCCGTCAAGCGAGACGTAAATATTTACTTTCTCTCTTTTCCCATGTCTGATAAGTCATGGTGGGGATTTAGTATAGATAGTATTGTGAGACCGGAACTACCTACACAATACTCTTCCAGGTCTATATTAAGTATGCGACACAACACTCTAGACAGACACAGAGAGCCGCGTACGACTACCAGCATTGGACACTAACATATAGTAAGCTCCGCTTACACTATCTCTGTAATCTGTTGTTAATATATCTTTCTTACATCTAATCCGTGTTTTCCTTCTGTGGTCCCGACTTTGGCCCTACATCAGATAGATAGATAAATAGATAGATATGAACAGATTTAGGTAGATAGATAGATATGAACAGATTTAGATAGATAGATAGATAGATAGATAGATAGATAGATAGATATGAACAGATTTAGGTAGATAGATAGATAGATAGATATGTTTAAAATTAGAATTAAATTGGACAGAATGTTTAAATAAGGAACAAGTTTTCATTTGTTGTGTGAACGACACGTTTATATTTGATGGCGTTAGTCTTTATGTATGTATCATTTTTTTAAATACCAAAGGAATGATTCCTTTTTAATAATATATATATATATATATATATATATATATATATATATATATATATATATATAAAAAGAATGTGTACCTTTGTCTTAGAGATTATGCAAAAGCGAGTACGTCACAAAAACTATTGGAAAAGCTAGGTAAGTTTGATTTTTTTTCAGAAGCATATTAAAATTATCCAGAACTTACACCGGGAGCCAAACGCCTGCATACGGATAGAAAAAGAATTCAATACATATATTAAAATAGAGAGGGCTGCAAGTATGCGTCTTCTTATCAGACTTATTCAACCTTTAAAATAAAGCAATTCTGAGAGTATTAGAAAACCTACCAGGATTCATTATTAATGGTCACAATCTTAACAACATAAGATATGTAAATTGCATAGTGTCGATAGAAAACATAGAAAAGGAAATTACAGGAACACCTACAGAATGTAGTAAAGGAAAGGTGAAAAGAAAGGACGAAACATCAATTGTAAGAAGATAGAAATAAATGGTTTGAAACAGCCCAACTTACGAATTACAAATTGAAGTTATGAAAAACCAGCAAGTAAAAAAAATATTTATGAAGTGTTTCAACAGAGGATGGAAAATGCGACACCGAGATTTGAAGATTCATTGGGGTAGTGAAAGATGCCTTCCAAAAGATAATCAAAGTAATAAGAAACAGGAAAATATTGCTAAAACCATAGAAAAGAGTACTGGACTGTTATATATCAGTCCTCCTATATGAATACTGAACATTCTCATCACGGATGAAGAAGACCTACTGCGGGAAAAATCTGCCTCGTCAGTCATGTATCGAAAGATAGATGATCGCCTAAGCGTGTATCACGCATGGAACATAACTGACTGAATCACGAACATCTGCTTCCAGGAGCACCGAAAACTTAGAAGCCAAGGAATAAACACAAAACCCATATTGATGATGTAATTATCAACAAAAGATTCAGAAACGCAGCTTTACACTGCAAAACATACCTGACTGTGGAAGCGTCCATATTTCAGTAGCGTGCTACATCAGAATAAAACTACGGGAACTAAAGAAGACCAAACCTGCAATATGACAGACATCTGAAGGATCCAAGCTGCAAAAAGACATACAAGAATAAATGAATACAACCTGAACGAGAGTACAAAATCAAAGTGGAACATGCTGACAGAAACGTCGGTAAACGAGATCATCTATAAGAAAACTCGGCAAGAAAGGAACAAATGGATGAATGGAGAAATTCTAGAGATGATGAAAAAAGTGACAACAAACAATGCCAAGAAATGGAAAAGAATAATGAAAACTAAACACAGAAATTAAAAACAAATGTGGACGGGTTAAAGAGGTATGGATCAATTAATAGTGCACAGAAATAGAGAGAATGAGCAACATAAGTACAGTAAGTATTCACAACAGAATAAAAGAATTAACAGGGCAAAAGGTGTGCCAACAAACAGGCTCTATAAAAGGAAGGGTCACTGATAAATAAAATAAAAAGTACACCAAAGGTGGAGCGAATACGCCAAGGAAGTTTTTCACGATGCGCGAGAGAAACCTAGAAAATACCGAAGGGCCAGAAGTGCTAAATGAGAAAGTAAGATCAACCCTGGAGAAGGTTAACAGGAACGAAGCAGCAGGGCCTGATGGGGTCGTAACAGAAATGCTCTCAGCACTAGACAACTTCAGCATTGACAAGATTGCAGAAGTAATAAACGAAATATACAACAGTGGCCACATACTGGGGAGGAACTCACAAAATCCATCTTCGTAATATTACCTAAGAGACCAGGTGCAAACGAACGCGAACTGCATAAGACAATCAGTTTAACAAGGGATATATCCAAACGAAATGTGGATCCTGATTAATAGAACGCGAAGCAGAATTAGACCGGAAGAAGAACACCGGAACAAGCATGCAATATACCTGATCAGAATGATATCAAAGATAGTAATACAAATGCAGAAGAATGTGCGCTTCTTTTATAGGTTACGCAAAAGCATTTGACAAGGTCTGCGATACTCCGATTCGGAACATAAGTCTGTTTATTTATCTATTCACTACACTGTTTATTTATCTATTCACTACACACACACACACACACACACACACACACACACACACACGTGTGTGTGTGTGTGTGTGTATACACAGATGCATCCGTGCAGAGGAGCGCATTCGTGCGAATGGACAAGCACACACACAAAGACAGAGGATACAAAAGAAAATTTTCACCAGAGTTAAATGTGTATAAAAATAAAAAAAAAATTGAAGATATTAATATATTAAGCACATTTTTGATACCCCTGAAGAGTGGACGAATCTGTCTACGAAACTCTGGAGTCGAGATGCTGAAGGTAACATCAATCAGCTAAGTGACAAACATTTTACTTACATTAATCATATATATATATATATATATATATATATATAAAGAAGTGGCGGATTTTTATTTATTAATCCGACAGATTACTTAATCTTTATTTTTAGTGGATACCCATATTTCAGTAGACGTTTATTTATTAAACAGTAGATTTATTTATTTTCGTGTGTCGGCCTGAATATTCAAGAAATCTTATTAAAGAATAATATGCGCTCTCCTTGGCAGGAGAAACCGTCGTTAGATCCAACGTGGTTTAGATTGTCTCGGCCACGAAGTGCTTCATCGATCAAAGAAAATTAAATGTTGCTTTATGAACGCAAATCCTTCTCAGATTCTGAAACATTCATATTTTCTCAGTTTTGTATTATAGCGTAAAAAAAGCAATTTCTAAAAAAATGTGATGGATCTTTTTATTTATTAATCCGACAGATGCGAAATACCAAAGATAGACATTTGTGAAGAGCTGTGGTCACTCCAATTTTGAAGGGACACGACATACAGAGAAATAAAAAAATAAATCTTTTGCACATGCATACATGGATGAATAAATTCATGTATTAAAGTAGGTCTTGAGTTTAGCAAAAAGTAGGAATACACTGAGTTTGTGATTTAAATTGAGTTAGTTTTTAACGTAGGAATGCCGTTAGCGAATAAATAAATACAGTCAAAAAGTCAAGGTAAAATATTAAAATCCTTTTCCAGCTGAGAAGATGTTTTTTTTTTTTCAAATTATTCTGCTCAGTTTATCAAAATAAATTAGATTGAAAAGAGTTCGATATATTCTTTTGTAAGCTTATTACAACACTGTACCATACTCAGAAAATAAACATTACATTATCTTATTTTTAATTTTATCCCTTATAAGCATTTCAGGTTTTATGTGCCACAAATCAAATATAAACAAAGAACCATAAATAACCATACCAACCCAACGAATAATACAGTGTTTTTTTTTTTAATTTATTCATCTTCAAATGTTATTCTTTCTGGCAAATATAAGTTCATGACTAGATGATAACGAAAAGGCATTTTTCTGCAAGGTCGAAAGAAAAATCAAGCTAAGATTCTTCTTCTGTGGGCCATGTCCTTTCAGGACGTTGACGATCATAGCTCTCCACAGTTCCCCGTCCTTTGTAGTTCTTAATAAATTTTGTCATTTTGTTATCTCTTCTAAACTTTGTTCCGGCATCCATTTACTCAATCTCGCTAGGTAGATTATTCGCTGTTTTCCTCTGTCTCTCTCGCCTTTAATCTGTCCTGTGAGTATAAAATTTTCCACGCCCTCTTTTCTCATTATGTGCCCTAGAAATTCCAGCTGTCTCTTCCTGGTGTTAATTACAAGTATCCTTTTTGTTTCCATTTTCTCTCAAACTTCGTCGTTGGTCATATGATCTGTCCTTGGTATTCTAAGCATGTTTCTCGTAAAATTGATGTGTTACATATTTTTTTTTTTTAATTTTCTCAGTTATAATTAAATGATGTATTTTATAAAAGAGAAAAAGGCTAATTTTTTTTTCTTTGAGTTTTTTGATTACCGTATATATTTGCGTATCATGCGACCTTTGAAGACATAATTTTGAAGCTAATCTTACTACAGAAAATGAATATATAATAGGAATCACAGCTAATTCGCTTTGACATCCAGTCCTCAAGTGATTCTTTTTAATGAACTAGATTTATTTACAGATCTTATTTTCTTTTCTCTATAAAAACGTAATTAAAACAAAAATAATTCTGTTCTTCTATGAGCCATGCCCTTTCAGATCTCTCCACAATTTCCCGCCCTTTGAAGCTCTCAATTTCGCTAAGTAGATTATTCGTTGTTTTTTCCTCTGTCCCTCTTGCCTTTAAACTATCCTGTGAGTATCAAATTTTCCATGCCCTCTTTTCTTATTGTGTGCCCCAGACATTTTAACTGTTCTTATGTAATTTAATGCTACAGGTCTACAACAAATTTCCTTTCTTAACGTATATATGTATAGTCGACTTAGTGGTGCTAAGGATGAAATAGTTTTTTAAATAATTAATTTAATAAACTAGTCTGATGATCATACACTTACTTATTCTTATTTTTCTATGTGCCATGTCCCTTCAGGACGTTGGCGATCATAGCTCTTCACAATTGCTTGTTATTTGTAACTCTTAATAAGTTTTGTCTTTTCGTTATCTCTCCTAAATCCTGTTCCGCTATCCATTTACTCAAACTCATTCTTTGTCTTCTATGTGCCATTTCCCTTCAGGACGTAGGTGATCATGGCTCTCCACAATTTCCTGTTCTTTGTAGCTCTTTGTCTTTTCCTTATCTGTCCTAAATCCTGTTCCGCTATCCATTTACTCAAGCTCGCTTGTTAGGTTATGCGTTGTTTTATGCCTTTTCATCTGTCCTGTGAGTTTTCCAAGCATATACCGTAGAAATTTCAACTGTCTCTTTCTGATGTTAAGTATAACGTCCTTTTTGTTTTGTATTTTCTCTTTTGGTTGTTTTCGATGTGATGATCAATATGTACATGGATTGTACTAAATTTCCACGAACCACAAATCAACCTATGATAGTGTAGTAAATGTGTAGCCAATGTAAGGAATCTTTTTGTTTCCAGTTTGTCTAAAATTTAGTCGTTGCTCACATGTTCAGTCTATGGTATCCTTCTGTAGTTCAAGAATTAAGATCAAACTCACTGTAAGACAACCTTCTTCGCGATTACCTCGTCAAGAAATAGCCGAGTATAGCTCTCCACAATTTCCTGTCCTTTGTAGCTCTTAATAAGTTTTGTCGTTCCGTTATCAGTCTTAAATCCTATTCCGCTATCCATTTACTCAAGCTCGCTAGGTAGGTTATGCGTTGTTTTATGCCCTTAATCTGTCCCGTGAGTTTTCCAAGCATATACGCTAGAAATTTCCTCGTCAAGAAATAGCCGAGTGGTTAGAAAGTTTAGTGTTTCTACAATGAGATATAGTTAACAATGGCCCATTATGTGACACTTTTCGGAAGTGCCTGAAAACCATAGCACGGATGTTAAATTGGAGAAACGTAGGTGAAATTGGAGAAACGAAAATATTTGGAAAGTCGTTGGTGGTTACGCTAGTTACAAATCATTTTAACTGATAGTTTAAGTGTACTGACATTGATTAACTCCTGATTATGCCAGATTATGTGTTCTCTCCCAGAAACTGTAACTAAGGTCCGCTCAGCGTAATTACATAATTACAGTATAAACTACGATTTAGTTTTATGGGTGCTGAAGAAACACAGATGTGCCTGAGAAGACATCTGCAACAGGGATTAAGTAACCACCTTGATAAACACCATTGTGAGACTAGTAGTCGAGTAAGAAATTAACCAGAAAGATTGAGCTCACAATAGATATATATTTGAAGACATATAAACATTCATCTAAACTTCTTTTCTTCTACGTGCCGTATCCCTTCAGGACGTTGGCGATCATGGTTCCACTTTATCGCTCTTAGTAAATTCTGTCTTTTCGCTATCTTTCCTAATCCCTGTTCAGCCATCTATGGTAAATTTACAGATTAAGCCCCGGAAACAAATTGTAATGAAAATTTCCATTCTGGTCTGAAATTGCCTGATTAATTCCAAAATAACAATAAAAGTTTACGGAAGAAAATCGTTTAGGAGTTATCGACAATATAAGTTTGACCTTATTGGCGTGTAGCCTGACTACCATTGCTGGCGTTGTTTGCATACGTTTGCCTCGAGTAATAATGCGCGGAAGCTTACTTAGTTAATAGCCTTTTTACTGATTATTTTCTTGCTCGTCTTGATTATTACGCTATTCGCGAAATTTAATTTACAGTTCGCGCATTACAGAACAATAAAGACAAGTGAAGCTTCCGCGCATACTACTCGAGGCATAAATATGTAAACAAAGTCAGCAATGGCGGCCGGGCTGTAACCGCGATGCGAATGTGGCCGAACTTATATTGCCGATAACTCCTAAACGGTTTTCTTCCGCAAACTTTTATTGTTATTTTCGAAATAAGCAGGCAAATGTATACCAGAATGGAAATTTTTGTTATAATTAGTTTCCGGGACTTAATCTGCAAATTTGCCCTATCCATTTACACAAGCTTGTTAGGTAGGTTATGCACTGCTTTCCTCTGTCCCTATTGCCTTCAATATGTCCTGTGCGCGTCATATTTCCCAAGCCCTCTTTCCTCATTAGGTGCCCTAGAAATTCAACCGTCTCTTTTTGATGTTAAGTATAAGTGTTCTTTTTGCTTCCATTTTCTATAAAAACTTAATCGTTTCTCACATGTTCAGTCCATCGTATTCTCTGTATCCTTCTGTAAAACCACATTTCTATCGCCCAAAATTTCTTCTTCATCTGTGCGGAGATGGTCCAGTATTCAATGCCATATAGATATAGTTGTGAAACTTTCACATTTATATCGCATACATGCAGAGTTATGAATTGAGGACATTTCATTTTTATGTATCATTATATGCGAAATGCGATCAAAGTTATGACGATCTCCAAATAAAGGTTTAATACAATGAAATAATCGACCACAATATGAAAGCTAGATATCAGAAATTCGCTTAAAAAATGAGAATTTTCGAGTGAAAGGAAATTGCATTACGTACCGTTTACTTTTCTACTGTGTGTTTCCAATTTTTTTCTCTCTTTTTATCCGGAAGACAAAATGATGCCTACTTACAAGAATGATTCTCAATATAGTATTTTGAATTTTTTTTTTTTTTTATGATTAAAAATATATTTCGTGCTTTATAGAAAAAAAATCTTTTCTTTATTACTTTTGCGTATCCCTTTGATAAACCCAACTCTGGTCGTTCAGTAAGGATAAAAGTCAGGCTCAACAAAGCAAAAACCCACAGCACTACGAGTTCTTCTCTCAGGTTCTTCTTTCTTTTTATGTGCCATGTCCTTTCAGGACCTAGGCGATCATGGCTCTCCACCTCCTCCTATCCCTTGCAGCTCTCAACAAGTTCCTTCCCTCTGCTTCCTCCTCCAGACCACATTCTGTCATCCACTTGCTTAAGTCCACCAGGTATGTCACGCGTTGTTTTCCCTTGTCTCTATTTCCCTTTATTCGACCCGTGAGTATCAGATTCTCCAGGCCTTCCTTCCTCATTATCTGTCCCAGAAACTTCAGCTCCCTCTTCCTGATATTAAGTATAAGCCTCCTCCTTGTCTGCAACCTCTCTAAGACCTGATCGTTGCTCCCAAGCACGGTCCATGATATTCTTAGCATCCTTCTGTAGAACCACATCTCCGTCGCCTCGAGTCTCTTCTTCATTTTCGAGGAAATCGTCCAACATTCGCTACCGTAACGGAGGACAGATGTCATGTAACAGTTCATCATTCTTTTTTTTTGTTACCAAAGAAATCATCCTATCTCGCAGTACTCTGCCCAGCTTTTGGAATGTGTCCTTGGCCATCCCAATACGCCTACTGATCTCAGTGTCACACTTACCGTCCTCTGTCAGGACGCTTCCCAGATATTTAAACTTCCGCGTCTGCTTGATTCGCGTATTCCCGACCTTCAGATCGCATTTCGAGCTCATCCTCTTACTGATGACCATTCATACTGTCTTCTTGTAGTTTATGCTTAGTTCTTTCTTCTTACTATCTGTCGCTACCTTCTGCAGGAGATTTTGTAGTTTCTTTTCCGTGTCTGCTATCAATACTATGTCATCTGCGTATCTTATGTTATTAAGATTGTGGCCGCCAATGCTAAATCCTGGTATGGTTTCCAATTCACTCAGGATTGTCTCGCTGTATAGGTTGAACAGGTCCGGTGAGAAGACGCATCCTTGCCTTACGTCCCTTTCTATTTTTGTGTATTCACTGAACTCGTTCCCTATGCGGATGGATGCTGTTTGCTGCCAGTATAGGTTCTTGATTATTCTGATATCTTTCCTGAATATATCAAGGTCGCTGAGCAGTTTCATCAGATCCTTGTGTCTTACTTTGTCGAAGGCCTTTGCGTAGTCTATAAGACATAGGTACACGTCCTTCTGCATCTGTATCGCTCTTTCTGATTAGAATATCGCGTTCCTTGTTCCAGTGTCTTTAACGAAGCCGCACTGTTCTTGTCCTCTCTCCGGACTGATTCTGCTGCGCGCTCTATTCAACAGAATACGGATGATGAGCTTTGTTATGTGGCCCATTAGGCTTATTGTTCGGTAGAGTTCGCATTTGTTTGCACCTGGTTTCTTAGCTATGAAGATATATCTGCTGAAGTCTTCCGGTGTATCCCCGGTATATCTCCACTAGATTTCACACTTGTCATTAAATACTCATTTGAAATGTATTAATCTAAATCACTCTAGAGGCTGCAATGTTATCGGTCCTGACATGACATCTCGACTTCACTATTTACATTATTCGGATTATTGTCCTCATCTTTGTTGCCATATTCCTCACAACGTTTCGGCCGTTGTACGCGTCGGCCTTCCTCAGGTACCGATCTTTCAGTATCTATATTTCTGAGATGAGGTGTTATGTACAATAAGCCGAATAATGTAAATAGTCCAACCACTGAAACCGGCCGGAGCGTACAACGGCCGAAACATTGTGATAAATATGACAACAAAGATGAGGACAATAATCCGAATAATGTAAATAGTGTACATAACACCTCATCTCAGAAATATAGACAGATCTCAACTTCAGTTATTCTCTCAACGACGTGATGTGGCATCCTTCTGTTTTTCTACAAATATTTTCATGGTAATAGTTCTGATTAGCTTTCTTCTTTGTTGCATCGACTGTATCAATTTAAGGATCGATAAAAAGAATACCCGCTCGGCCCGGTGGCTAGGATCAAAGTGTAGTATCTGTGCTTTGTGAGCTGCCGAGCCGGGTGTCTGTCGAACTCTCTGCTTGCAGAGAGGAACCCGGACGAAGCTCCGCCGAAGGGCAGGGCTTCGTTGGGGGAGGTTGACGGAACTAGCCCGCTTGGACGGGTTTAGATGGGTTTTATTTTTGGCTGGGCCTACGGGCTCAGACATACCCACGTTAAAAAGGCCTTGTGCCACATTCTGTCCCCGTGGGTGGATTGATAAATACCATCAATTTAAGGACGATAATAGATTGGCAATTGGGCCTTGTCGTTTTACTGTGGAACTAGCTAAATGCAACTGTCTCTTTTATTCTAACAGTTTATTTTCTCACACTTCTTGCCTGTGGAAAATGTTTCCGATTTTTTTGTTTTCCCGACACCTACAATATTCAAAAATTTAAATCCAACGTCAATCACCAACTTCTGTCTTCTTGAATGCTTTTCCTTCATTATCTTTTTTCTTCACTTCTCATCACTAAAGTCTTCTCATTCTCTTTTATTCCATGTAACCCCCTGCATCTTAGTGGCATTATTGCCTTACCAGGGGTGAAATGATTAAAAACAAATGTCGCTTGATATATTTGATAAAAATAGTTTTTTCTCTAGCTCATCATGACTGACGGAGAAATGAATAGTTTAGGGAGCCCTTAAGGGAACACATTTTTATACTATAAATTTTCAGGATGTAAGTGAACATGACTCACTACAGCTTTCATTTTTTTATCTGTAAATTGCCATGAGTTCTTGGAATAGATAGTGCCTTCGCCACCATTTTGAATTCAAACTACTCCTTCACTTAGAATGGCTGTCACCCAAGGCTAAAGAGCACCGTAAATCCTGCTATTTAACCTATAGTTGATGACCGGGAAGAAGATGTGAATTAATAGCATTCTCAAAGATCATAATGCGAAAGTAAGTGCAACAGACTAAACCGGACTGAATCTACTTTCTGCGCAGATAACCTTTACGCTACCCGTACATCCAGGTAACCATTATTCTCCTTCCAGACATTTTTTTTAAATGCTATGTCACTTCAGGACGTCGACAATCGTGGCTCCCCACAGATTCCTTTTCCCTATTATCTGTGAATTAGTCTGCATTATTTGGATAGAAAAGTTTTCCCCACTGCCTTCTCCACGGTGTGGAATTCAGGGTTTTCCTTCCCTAGCCACTCAAGGCTAGAGAGTCCTTATTTAACCCATAGCTAAGAGGAAGGTGACAGATTCATGCCTTTCCCACAGGCATATGTGCTAAAGCGAACGCACAAACTAACCCAGAATTTAAATTCGGATTGCCAATTCCACATTCTGCGCTGATATCCGTTACACCACCCGCACATCCAGACAGACAGTGGTAACTGTAAAAAGTCGTTACACCAGTTTTCAACCTTGACACAATTCTAGATTAACAAATAAATGCACAAGAATTTTCTACGCTACTTGATTTAAAGTTCTTCTTCCAAAAGGCTGCGTTAGTAGAACTTGTCATGAAAGGTTTACTGAGCAGGTTGAAAACGATGATTTTAAGCCATGAAAAATGTTGTTTTTATTGAAAATGGAGGAAAATAAGACGCCTGTTTGTCTTTTATTTCGTTAAAAAAAAAACTGTACAAAAAAAAAAAAAAAAAAAAAAACGCGTGACATTTATGGAGACGGCGCTATAACCGAGAGAAGTGTTCGTGATTCGCTAGCTTCAGAAGCGGAAATTTTTACCAGGAAAGCGTTCCGGAAGTTCTGCAGTTGTTGATGATGACCAAATCGAGACACTGATTAAAATTAATTCAGGTTATGGAGCATCGCAGGAATAAAAAAAAAAAACAAAAAAAAAAAACAATACGAACTGTTCTTCTGACCCAATATATATCAACAGAAGTGATACATAAAATACCGATTCAAATCAATTCTTAATTTATGATATTTGACAAAAAGGCGATAAATCTCGAGTAAATGTCAACGATGCACTTCTGTAGATAATTATAACACGTAAATGTTGCGGTGTGTATCCTGAATCGATCCGGCGCCAAATATAACGATGGACAATCATAGCAACTGAAAGTATCAGATATAGCATAGTTCTTATTCTCCTGGATTTTTTATTCGATAAAGTATTAATCATTAATAATTTCAACTCGTATTTCCTTCATCCGAATTTTCATTGCTTTTCATCAGTCTAGTTGCAATGAACAGCACGTGACGAAATGAATAGAAAGGAAATTTCAGAATTGATACGAGATAACATATTTTAATCGTGTTATCTCTTATACACTGACTGATCATAAAATTGCAATACAACGTAGTCTAGCTGGGTCATGCATACAGATCAATAAGTGCACAATTTCCAAAATAAGACGTGTGTCAGCAACATTCAGAATCCATATTAATCTCTATCTATAAAAGGCAGGATGTGTGTGTGTGTGTGTGTGTGTGTGTGTGTGTGTGTGTGTGTGTGTGTGTGTGTGTGTAACGAATGCACGACCGCAATTTTCGACGGATTTGCACCAAAATTTACATGCACATGCTAAGTTAGCGGGAAGGCCAAGACCGGCTTTGCATTTCCCAACTCCTATCGATAGTAGAAATAATCGATTTTTTCGTTCTTCTGCGGCAGTTTTCATGTAGTTTGCGGCCATTTTGTACTGGCCAGAGTGAGAGCCAATAGCTGGCTGCCACAAATAGGCAGGAAGATTCTATTGGCCAGCGTGAGAGCCAACAGCTGACTGACACGAATGTTAACTAGCAGGCTAGCATGCAAAAAAATCGATAGCTGCATTCGTCACAAGTGGGAAAAAATTAAATCTGCATGAAACTTTACTCCAATTGGCTCATTCGCTTGCTTAAACTCAACGTTGATTCTGATTCCGCAGAACTGGGTTGGGTGTGAAAAAGTATTTGTTGTTTTTTTCCAGTTACGAGTCCTTTTTTAAAGCTGATCGTTTTGTGTTCATTTTGTTTAGTTCTTTTTTCGTAACAGATTTAATGTTTAGTATAGACCTTAGAAAAAATTCACAGTGTGAGATAGGCAAGAAGTAAGGCAGGTAGCAACATCAGCACGGCAAAAGGCACCCCTTTAAAGGCAAGAAAGGGCAAAAATATTTTAAGTCAAGTAATAGCGATTGCTGTATGAGTCGTACGATTTTTGAATCAAGCATGGGCAACGCCGGGCCATGCTGCTAGTACACTATATATTCTCATTGAGTGTAAACAAAAGCGTTTATTCTTGCATGCACAAAATTTGTACAGACGGTCTGTACAATCCTGCGATACGATGTTCCAATATTTTTACACCTGCTGATGCAATACTGTAATCGGGATAACTAAACAAGCCAGGTGTCGTCCCATACATGTTCAATGGGAAACAGGTATCGGGCGGGGTCATGTCGACCAGAGAAATAGTTGAAAATTTTGTAGAGGATGTTGATTTGCACGTGGGCGGATATTATCCTGCTGGAAGAGTACATCCCCTTCATGTTAAATGAAGAGCAAACCAAATGAGTTGAACAATTTTCTGGACGTACACGGTGCTGTTTAACAAACACCAAAGGCGAGCCAGTGTAAAAATTTATGGCACATCATATTACGATACCAGCAGCTGAACATGTTTGTCGTGGGCGAATACACTTTGGAATGTGTCAACGTCACACACGCAATATCCCATCATTTAAATAAAGTTAGAACCTGCTCTCATCTACATAACAGTTCATCAATCATTTTTTTGCTTCTAACGATATTTTTTTCGATTTCTTAATACTTTCAGAGCGTGCAGCAGTATCAGTCCGGAGAGAGGAAAAAAACAGTGCGGCTTCGTTAAAGACACTGGAACAAGGAACGCGATATTCTAATCAGAAAGAGCGATACAGATGCAGAAGGACGTGTTCCTATGTCTTATAGACTACGCAAAGGCCTTCGACAAAGTAAGACACAAGGATCTGATGAAACTGCTCAGCGACCTTGATATATTCAGGAAAGATATCAGAATAATCAAGAACCTATACTGGCAGCAAACAACATGCATGAGCATAGGGAACGAGTTCAGTGAATACACAAAAATAGAAAGGGACGTAAGGCAAGGATGCATCTTCTCACCCGACCTGTTCAACCTATACAGCGAGACAATCCTGAGTGAATTGGAAACCATACCAGGATTTAGCATTGGCGGCCACAATCTTAACAACATTAGATACGCAGATGACATAGTATTGATAGTAGACACGAAAATGAAATTACAAAATCTCCTGCAGAAGATAGCGACGGAGAGTAAGAAGAAGGGACTAAGCATAAACTACAAGAAAACAGAATGCATGGTCGTACGTAATAGGATGAGCCCGAAATGCGATCTGAAGGTCGGGAATACTCGAATCAAGCAGACGCGGAAGTTTAAATATCTGGGAAGCGTCTTTACAGAGGACGGTAAGTGCTACACTGAGATCCGTAGGCGTATTGGGATGGCCAAGGACACATTCCAAAAGCTGGGCAGAGTACTGCGAGACAGGAGGATTTCTTTGGTAACAAAGAAAAGAATACTGAACTGTTACGTGACATTTGTCCTTCTTTACGGCAACGAATGTTGGACGATTTCCTCGAAGATGAAGAAGAAACGCGAGACGACGGAGATATGGTTCTACAGAAAGAATGCTAAGAATATCATGGGCCGTGCTTGGGAGCAACGATCAGGTCTTAGAGAGGCTGCAGACAAGGAGGGGGCTTATACTTAATACCAGGAAGAGGTAACTGAAGTTTCTGGGACAGATAATGAGGAAGGAAGGTCTGGAGAATCTAATACTCACGGGTCGAATAAAGGGAAATAGAGACAAGGGAAAACAACGCGTGACATACCTGGCGGACTTAAGCAAGTAAATGACAGAACGTTGACTGGGGGAGGAAGCAGAGTGGAGAAACTTGTTGAGAGCTTCAAGTGATAGATGAATGTGGAGAGCCATGATCGCCTAGGTCCTGAAAGGACATGGCACATTAAAAAAAGAAAGAAAGAATACTTTGCTCATTTTTTGAACTGCATTTTTTGCTATTCTAATGTTTCTTCGGATTTTCGTGTCGCTCTTACCGTCCACTGTTCATACACTTCATAGATATTTAAATTGTTGCACCTGCTTTATTTCGGTATCTCCAATCTGTAATTTGTATGTTAGACAGTTCTTTTTGATAACAAACATGCATTCAATCTTCTTGTAATTGACGTTTAGTCCTTTCTTCTTGTTTTCTTTCACTACCTTCTGTAAGAGTTCTTGCGGTTTTCTTTCTTCTTTGCAAAAGTCATGGTAATTCATAGTTAATAAAAACATAAATCTGTGGAGAGCCACGTGTTGAAAGCATATGACACAGAAAATAAGACCTACTTTGAATGAGTTTATTCCGCACTATGAAGCGTATTGTCATATATGAGCATTTTTATTAATGGAGTTTTTGTTTTTAAGCCTCACTCGAAACTAGTGTCACTGTTGATCGACAACGAGGCTTCCTCTGATTGTTCACTCATTTGATCATTTCTCACTCATACATATAAAGAAGTAAGATCAATTAAACTTGATTAGTAAATCTCGTACGGGGAAGACCATAACTTTTATAGTTGTAGTAACACTATTCTTTTTTTCTGTACTAAACACGAGAGACTTTAAATCATCCTACTTTGTCAGCCTCTAAAGTTATAAAATATTAGCCATCCGGATTTATTATGACTATAATACTAGGTTGGGGGCACCTCGAGGTGGTGTAATGATTAGTAAGCTTGTCTAGCTAGAACAATTACGACTGAGTAGTGAGTTCAATCCTCACTGGGTGCCCCTTACTTTCGGCCTTGTGCCACATCCAAACTACACTTGGAAAATCACTATAATACTAGGTTGGGCACTTCGAGGCGGTGTAATGGTTAGCAAGCTTGGCTCGCTAGAACAGTTACGACTGAGTTGTGAGTTCGATCCTCACTAGGAGCCCCCTAATTTCGGCCTTGTGCCACATCTAAGCTACGCTTGGAAAATCACTATAATACTAGGTTTCCATCCCTTATGTTAAATTTCTGAAATTTCCATTACCCTGTGATTCGTTTTATTTTGGTGTAAATACAAATCTAATATATAATGCCCAAAGTTCGTGCGTGCGTCCGCTCAAAGCTCTAAAAATAATTTTTTAAAATATTGATTTATTAAACATTATCGTTCTAGTTAATTATTGAACACTTTTTAGTAGTTCTGCTGGCCTGAAAAAAGTTAAATTCATTAAAGTCATTTTCACGTATTTATTTGGTTATAATTATTACTAATAATTGCTACAAGCTACAAGTGAACAATTTTAGCAGGCTTTACTTTAAAATGAGCAATTTTTGAAGGCTTTACTTACAAGTGAGCAAATTTGCAGACTTTCCTTACAAGTGAATAATGTTTGCAGACATTTCTATTTCGATCATTATTGTTGTATTTATTACTAATATTGTTCGTACTTCAGTTTATCATGGGATTTATAATTTTTTTATTTAAAAAGACAGAATTAAATTTGAAATTTATGACTAGAGTTTGTTCCGATGAGTATAAATATGAGATCTGATAATAATTTTAAAAGATTTAATGAAACACTGATGACCGTTTCGACACGAAACTGTTCATTCGATCAGTGAGTTAAATCAATTGAACATTTGTTCATTAGATAGATAGATAGATAGATAGATAGATTTGGTTATGTATATGTGTATAAATATCACCTAAAACGGACGCATCAAATAAATGGTGTGTTATTATTTTGTAACTAATTTGTGTATACAGCTTTAAAAATTAAATCAAAACTGTCATTTCCACTTCGGTATTTTATGGTCTTAATTTTTAAAAAAAAGAAGAAAAAAAAACAGTGATTCATTTATTGATATATTTCATAACTAAACAGCTTAGTAATCTAAATAAACCTATTTTCTGCCGTGAAAGTGGTAACCACCTTAGCATTTACATCGCATACACACAAACATATATATATATATATACTTTCCTATATTGGTATCAAAGTCAACTACAGTGGTACTTTACATGATGAAATCATTCATCGGATTGCTAAGGCTACCAGTGCTTTCGGCAAACTTCGCCATCGCTTGTGGAATGAGCGGAGTATTCGACTGGATACGAAAATTCGGGTTTACAGAGCTGTTGTCCTAGCCATTCTTTTTTACGGCTCAGGGTCATGGACTCCATACAGGTACCATATACGCCAGCTGGATGTTTTCCATAAAAGCTGTCTGCGAGTCATCTGTGGAGTTAACCTTCAAGATAGGACATCTAACGTAGACCTGCTTAACAGGTGTAATATTGGAGGAACTGAGACTTTTCTCATACAGTCTCAGTTACGGTGGACTGGTCATGTCTTGAGAATGTCTGATGACAGGATACCCAAGATCCTAATGTACACCCAGTTAGATCATGGCTACAGGAATGTAGGACGCCCATGGCTGATACAAAAACAAGCTGAAGAGCAACTTGTCAGCTTTCAATATACCTCATAACACACTCGAGCGCTTAGACTTGGAGCGGGTAGAATGGAGATCAACGTGTTTCCATGGACTCAGCAGTTTTCTTGTCTTAGTCGTCTTTAAGAAGCGAGAGCAAGATTTAAAAGATCAGCCAATCTAACAGTGATCTCGTCCCAGAATCCTTACTCTTGCTCCATATGCGGCCTTCTTTGTAAATCACTAGCGGGTCTTAAGTGCCACTTAAGATTATCGCACAAAATTTCATAACTGAATCAATTAAGTTGTCAGATCCTCATACGTCGAAACCGACCGGAGAATCCATTATTATTATTATTATTATTATTATATACACCGTATATATATATATGTGTGTGTGTGTGTGTGTGTGTCTGTGTGTGTGTGTGTGTGACAAATATTAAAATAGGAATAATAGATTAATATCAAATACCATAAATATAATCTCGATTAAAATTAGATAAAATAAAACTTAAGGCCCCTTTCGTCCGATACTTCGTCAGAAGTAAATAAATCGTCAGGATTAAATTACTGAAGGGATGGTTTCTTTAAGTAAAGAGAACATGAGGAGAGGGGAAAAATGTTATCCGGAATGAGTCAATGATTCTACAAACAATTGCAAATTGTGTTTAAGTTGTCTCTGTAATTTCTGTTTAAGTTCTCTACTATATATATATATATATATATATATATATAGTTTTTGAAAAGCATCATTTACTATTCCAATGCGTCTTCAAATTTCTGTGTCCCATTTTCCGTCATCTTTTAAAAAACACTTCCAAGATATTTAAATTTTCGTACTTGTTTGTTTTCGACATCTCTAATTCGTATCTTGCACCCTAAGCCGTTCCTGTTGTTAACAACCACACATCCTGCCTTCTTATAATATATATATATATATATATATATATATATATATATATATATATATATATATATATTACTACACTTGAATCAGAAAGGAAGAACTGGGTAGAAATATGTGTGACAAAAGTATCTGGAGAGGGTATTGTTTTTTATATATATATATATATATATATATATATATATATATATATATATATATATATATATATATATATATATATATGTAATAATGTTTTATTTTCATGAGAGCTCTAAAAACAGCAGCTTTCAATCTTCAAAACTTACAAACAAATCATAAATAAAATGGAAAGATTTTTCCGAGTTAAAAACAAGAGAAATTAGCATCTTCTTTAGAGAGTGGGTGAAAGGCAGGGAGTATTGACCTATTTTGACATACTGACATTTGATTTTTCATGGGATTTTAAGTGTTTGATATTCTTTAATTAATAATAATTTTGCTCTGTCTTTTGACATAGAGATCTCCTTGGATCTATATCCTCCTGGAATCCCATACGGATTACCTTATTGTATCATTGTTATACTATATATATATATATATATATATATAATTATTTATTTAATTATTTATTTAAAAATATGATTCCAAATCGCGACATAAGAAGTCCCATGTTTCAAAACAAGAGCCGAAAACTTCAATATAATTATTTAAATTAAATTGAGTTAAAATAAGCTCTGTTCCATCTTCAAGCAATTTTTTTTTTTGGAATAACGTGTTTCTGAAATTTACGTGTTTTAAAATTGAAATCAAAATTTCCATGGTAACAGCTAGGGGCGAATTGTTTAAGTTGGGTAGGCGGGTGTTGGGTGTTAATAATAAGTATCAGTAGAGTTACTTTCGTAGATGTCAAGTCAGGGAAATGTGGGGTGTCTAAATTTGAAACGGAAGATGTATTAACCCTCGTCTAGTTTGCATGTCTATGGAGATTTATTTATTTTTTATTTTATTTTTTTTATGAAAGGTTTGTGCATATAAAAATAAAAAAATGGTGTAACGTTTTTTTTTTGACGACTTCATAAAGGGTTATCTTTTTTTTTTTATTTAAACTATTTATTTGAGCTATGGATTATGAAGGGTGTTATATTGTATGCATGTTTTAGTTAATTATTCAAACCATGAATCTGATGAGTGGGCTATGGATTAAACAAGTTTTTATATTGTATGCTAGTTTTTAGCTAATAATTCAAACCAAAAATCTGATGATGCCTACAAAAACCGTTAACTCGTGTCTATTGTTTAATAGATTATTATTATTTAGAAGCTTAATTATGTGCAATTTCTCATGGAGGCATAAAGGGCATAGGTCATCCCAAGTTTTACATGTTCTAGCCTTGTATATATATATATATATATATATATATATATATACTATATATATATATATATATATATATATATATATATATATATATATATATATATATATATATATATATATATATATATATATATATATATATATATATATATATATATATATATATATATATATATATATATATATATATATATATATATATATATATATATATATATATATATATATATATATATATATATATATATATATATATATATATATATATATATATATACTGTATATAAATATATAATATATATAAATATATACTGTATATACATATACTGTATATATATAACTATATATATATATATATATATAATCATCACTACCAAAAATCATTATTTAGAGTTTCATGCAACAACAATCATCAGGTGGAACTGATGATTGTTTCTATATGAAATTAGTGGATATTAGTATTGGTAATATTATTAAATTGTCTTTAGGTTCCATTGACCTTGGCATTGAACCCTCAGTTTATTTTTAGAATTTATGCTTTTAGAATCTTTCGCTTATTCTTACTATATATATATATATATATATATATATATATATATATATATTTATTATATATATATATATATATATATATATATATATATATATATATAGAGAGAGAGAGAGAGAGAGAGAGAGAGATAATATTAGTGGTAAATATACATACATATGCAATCATATATCTAAAATATATATAAATATATTAGTGTTTAAACCTTTTATTATAGACCATGGAATATTAGTGTTTATATATATATATATATATATATATATATATATATATATATATATATATATATAGAGAGAGAGAGAGAGAAAGAGAGATGTGCCAAAAGTCATGGTATTACATTATGTAAAGCTAATGGTAGGTGGCACCATTTGTGTCTGGTAATGTGTCCAAAACGAATGGGACGTTCCATTTCTGAAATTGTTAGGACATTTAAACATCGTCTATCTACGGGGTGCAGTGTTCGACCTGCTTGTCCCAGACAAACAACACTGGCTCAAATCACAGTGTCGCAATCAATACAGGAGATACAAGACTCATATCTAACAAGTGAATTCAACAAGACAGACTGAACTATTATAAGAACCTATATTGATAATTTGTTTAAATTGATGAAGGTTTATGCAGGACCAGCCACGCCTTTCGTACAGACTGAAGATAGGTAAATGGTGCACAGCATGACATGTTACCAGAGCGTAGTAACCAAAATATTAAAAAATAACCCTCCCGGGGCTCGCTCGTCCTGCACATCAGATCTGAATCAAAATGAAGGCACTAACGGCACAGTTAACAAATCATATCCAGTTTTCTCTCCTCACTCCGATGAGCTGCCATTCTAAGCAGAATAGTCCCAGCCACCTCTGCTCTGATTCAGAACACTTTCAGGCTGATCTCAACCCAGGTCAAAACGATAAATATCCTAGAACATTAGCCCAAATAAAAAAAAACATTGAAGAGATGATTCCCCTTTCACCACTTTCCATTGTCACCTTTATTTAGAGCCGAAACTCACAATCAACATACAATATTGGTTTCCATGCCCACACTGCCTATGACTAAAAAGGCTCCGATAGTAAGCATTATTCTACCATAAATATAACAAACTATAAAATAATATATATATATATATATATATATATATATATATATATATATATATATATATATATATATAATAAAGTTAATGGTTAGGGTTGAATTAAACCTGGAAACAGTATTATTAAAAAGTGCTCAATACACATAAAAAGATAAATACTTAACATATAGCGCTTATAGATAGATAGATAGATAGATAGATAGATAGATAGATAGATAAATAAATAGATAGATAGATAGATAGATGTGTATCTGGGCAACAATTCTTATTTAATACATGTTTCGTTTGAAAGGACTGATAAGTGACTTTTGTCTACTTTTTTATTTATTTATTTATTTTTGTATGCGTACAGATGTCTTCTATTCTGAACGAATGTAAAAATTGTCGAAAAGTTTGGTGGTACCAAGCGCTTTCGGCTAAACTGTTTCAAGGATTTTTTCTCCTACTACTATAATAAATGGTGTGCAATTGCTATTATAGACAGTACAAAAGTTGCTGAAAGTAGACATATTCTTAAACAATATGTTTGCAGCTTCATAATGAAAAAAACATTTATTTTAAAGAAGAAAACAAGAAGCGTTTTCAACATTACGCCTTTGTCAATGCAATTAATTCGGTAGTGAATATTAAAAACATATGCCGAACATTATGTAGGTAGATTTTCAGATTTAAATTCAGCTACTATGTGTCAGGCGACAGACTTGTTGATCCAAACACACATTCGGTTACTTTTTTGATCGACTGCCAAAACTGGTTCAAATTTTTCACTATGTAAATTTAGAAAGCGTTTCATATTTTGATCAAATGTCTACGCTTGAGAATACATTCTATATGAAGATGGAACTGATTGAGTAAATTAACCGCTACTGAGAAGTGATGAAACTTCCGAACGTATAAACAGCTGAAATGCAAGATGTAAAAATGTAGAAAGACTAAAAAGTGACAATAAATATGAACAGACGTCAAAGAGAGAGAAAAAAAACAAATTCAGGGTGGGTTCTAAAGACAAACAAAAACCGTAACGGATGAAGTGTCGTGAGTAAGAATTTAAAGAGGAAAGCTTCCGCAAGGAACTGAATCACTGACAACAACAGCGTTAGAATACTGAAGAGGAATCAGTTTACAGGCTATTCAAAAATACATGCACACCAATATAATACATTTCACCATCTATGTAACATTTTATTTTACTTATCATTAAAGCATCTCTAAATATTAATGCTCTTAACGCTATCGATATCATTTCGGGCGAACGTCATTCAGGGTATCTTGTGCACCCAGAATCCGTCCCCCTGACAGCATCACCTCAGTGTACTTAAACAACATGATTGGAACATTCTCTGTCATTTGTTGCTAAGCTAGCTTGGTCAAAAAATAAAAATAAAGACAAAATGGAGGTTCGGAGTTACTACTTATGCTGAACCCTACAAACTGGCTGAGGTGATCTTTAAAATAATGCGTATCTTAGATTGGCACATGGTCATAGACATGAAATAACCAGTTGGGTCCAAACTCACAACTATCTATCTGATCGTCCTCAGAAAAAACACTTCTGACCACCCCACTCTAACTATTTTTGTCACCCATGCCTCTTACCTAGTTCTTCCTTTCTGATTTCGCTGTCGTCTGTAAGTTGATCGATGAAAGTTCTTTCTGGTTTACCATAGTCATCGTCATAGAGATTGATATGCCGCTAAACAAAATCAACGAAACTAGTATAAGCTAATGCACTATTTGCTTACTTCACCATGGATAATAAATCATGCTCGAATTTCACAGATTGTATACGTAGTATTTGGTAGATTATCAAATAGTTCTTCATTATCTGTCTATATCTCCGAGATTACTTACATTATTTACATTATTCAGACTGTTAGCCTCATCTTCATTGGCATATTCACAACGTTTCGGCCGTTCTACGCTCCGGCCTTCTTCAGGTGATTGAAATTTTGTATCGAACCCTTTATTTCATCCACCGGGGTAGATTGTTCTAGTTCCTGTGCTATGCCTCTTCTGGATGTTACTTCAGTTATTTCTCTATAAATTTTTATCGACAGGATGAGGACTTAGCAATGGGCTCGCCATTATCACCAGCAATAGTAAGAATATACTTTGAGTTTCCAAGTTTTGGTTGAACTAACAAATCTTTAGGTTTAGTCACTGGATCTAAACAATGCCTTTATCCACTGGGCCATTTGTCCTTGAGGACATTTGTGTATGAATTTTTTGGACTTATAAATCTAATGTCTCAGCAACCATTTTTTACTATTGCTCATATTGCAATTTTTCTGTTATTATTATTATTGAATTTTTACCGGAGCTTATATTGCAATTTTTGTTGTTATTCATTTATTTTCTCTAGCATTCCTTATTACTGGTTCCCATATTGTATTCATTTCTATGTTTGGTTGGCTCAGGATAGTTTTATGGCCTAGCATATGTGCTGATTACTTAAGTTTTCATATTTTCCAGTGATGGGTGGTGGGAGTTGAAGTTGAGGTATTGTCCGGTGAACGTAGGCTTGCGGTATATCTTGAGCCCATGCTCTGGTCGAGGTATTAGTACATTCAGGAAAGCAAGTTTGTTGTTTTCTTTCTCCATTGTGAATTGTATCGATGATCTTATTGAGTTCACATGGTCCAGTTATAGCTGGACCTATTCTTGGTGTGGCCAGAGTATGAAGGTATCATCTACGAATCTCAGGCATAGAGTTGGCTTTAGTGATGTAGATTCTAATACCATTTCCTCAAAGGAAACCATATATAGGTTTGCCATTGCTGGTGATAATGGCGAGCCCATTGCTAAGCCTTCATCCTGTCAATATATGACTGGTCCAATTCCAACGTGTGCTGTTTGCGTACAGAAAGTCAGCATCTCCATCAGGTTATCTATTGGTATACTGGTCCGTTCTCCTCGGGATGAGTCCGAGGCCACTCTGTTCCTGATTACTGGGAGTGCCTCCTCCGTGGGTGAACAAACTCACCACATCCAGGGTCACCATCTGGTTGGATTGGATGTGAGCATCTTTGATTATGACATTTTTCATTGTTGGCTTTCACATGGCAATTGTAGAAATCTCAGCATCCTTCAATAAAACCACATCACTGTTGACTCTTGTTTCTTCATCTGTAAGAGAGTTGTCCCACATTAACTGCCATATAGAAGGACTGATATAACATAGCATTTGAGCGCTATTTTCTTTGTTTCTAATGAAATTTTCTTGTTTCTTAATATTTTGCTTAGCTTTTGAAAAACATATTTTACTATTGCACTGCGCCTTCAGATTTCTGTGTCACATTTTCCGTCATCTGTTAAAACACTTCCCAGATATTTCAATTTCCGTACTTCTTTGATTTCGACACCTCTAATTCGTATCTCGCACCCTGTGCCGTTCATGTTGCTAACAACCAGACATTCTGTCCCTTTACAATGATTAGTCTTTCTTTTCGCTTTCATTTACTACCTTCTCTGGGAGTGCCTGTAGTTTTCCTTCTGCTCCTACTATCAACAGTGTCATCTGCATATCTAATATTGTTGAAATTATGCCTACCAATAATAAATCCTGGTAGAACTTCTAGTTCTCTTAGGGTCGCTTTGTTGTAAAGGTTAAATAAATCCAGTGAGACGACACATCCTTGTCATACGCTCTTTTCTGTTTTTGTGTACTTACTCAATTCATTTTCTATCCGTATGCAGGAAGTTCGCTTCTATTGTAAATACTGAATTATTCTAATATCTTTTCCAAGTTTGTTTAAATAGGTCTTTGTATCTTACCTTTTTCCTGAAACATACATTGACTCTTGCTTTATTCATCAGAGACGTGATTTTGAAACGCCTCCTATACAAATAAGGATCACTTGTGTTATAAGAATGGCGGTAGATATTATCGTGTGTTGTTAAAATGAAACAATCCAGCATGTACATGAACGCCCATTTTCTGTAGCCATCTTGTATTTTAATGAAGGAGATTTCACGCTTTTCGTACAAGGTGCATGGACCGTAAGTATCCATTTCCGAAGCAGCACTTCCGTAATTGTACTAACCGGTTAGGCTCAGTGGAGACGATCTGACGTTTGTGCTAATATGCCAAACAGAACTGTGAATATTTTTCATGAAACAATATAATATATTAATGCAGTCAAGATTATAAAGTCATTGTGAAGTTCATGATCTTGTCGGTGGCTGCATAGTATATGCTAGACCAGGGTTTGAATTCAGAGTTGGTCTTCCCGTGGACTGGTTGCTAACCACGGCTAGAGAACGCAGTTTTCCTTGCTATTTAACCTATAATTACGGATTTTCCACATAGGTATTGTCGCGAAAGTGAATGTAATGAACTAAACTGGAATTGAAATCAGCATGCTGATTTCTCGTTTCAGACTGTTATCCATTGCACTATCTACACAACCATTTTTCCTCTAACCCACATGAAAATGTGTTTGGGTTATTATATTTTGTTGTAACCTAGGGAAGCTTACTGAATAGGATAATCACACGAAGGTTGGTAATGAACGATAATACTTAGGAAAAAAAAACAACACATAGAAGGTTCACCAGCAGCGCGTAGAAGGAGTAGTCAACTGCTAGAAGTGAGTCAAGTGAATTCCACAAGGAATCTCCAACTGCATAATATCTACCAACCGCCCCACGCGGTCAGTTGTGGCACAAGGTCGAATTTATTGTGGGGTATCCGAACCCGTATGCATGGCCAAACATTCCCCATAGACCTCGTATAAAACGGGGTCGGATAGCTGTTTCCCAAGACGTGGCTCTGCCCTTCGACAGAGCCTCGTCTGGGGATCCTCTCTGCCCGGAGGCATAGAGTTTGACCAGCACAGCTGGAGACGAATCTCCAACTGCAGACCAACATACAGTATTTTCTACTGTATTTATGTGAATGAGGATATACCCATTATCGTCCGTGGGTAAGCTATAACATATTCAAATAAGGTCCTTGTGTTTCATTTCTTCTGCGTTGGAGAACGAATAAATACTGATACCTTCGCTTTCCTTGTGGATTGTACACCTGAAGACTGCAAGGGAATCGATTAGCCGAAACGTTGTTGTAACAACATCGGCAACATAAAGGGGAAGTTTGAAAAAATCTTGCAATGCTAATTGTTCTTCTCAAAATTATCGACGGTAGATTCAAAAATACTTCAACGAAAATAAAGCCACGGATTTTATAACTGACTTTAAATGAACCAGTAAAAATTCAATTGCTTTTTATATACAATCTTATAGTCTTGAAATTATTAAAACTTTTCAGCTGATCCATTCTTCAGGCTTCCTTCAGGTGCAACAAAAACACAAAGGAGTAGAATTATTTGAACAAACATTGGAATGTTAATGACTCTTCTCAAGATTGCATACATTAATTGACTGAGCCCTCTTACCTCAAAATGCCACTATACAGGTGCTATTATAACAATTGCATTGTAGCGAAGCGTATCGAATCACTAAAACTGGTTCGCAAGATAATCTCGAAAGTCATGGTGAATTTCTTTATCAATAAAGATATATGTGCGTAACCATGGCTAACATTTATCTGCTGCACGTGTTTACTATTGAATGACCTTTTAAACAATGAAAACAAAGAAAAATAACTCGTAAAATGTACAAATATAGTAATCAATTTCGAATTATTCGTTAAGGATACTATCTTAAAACAAACTTATTTGCGAAAGGATATTTGTACATGCTCGTTAAATATAATTAAATTAAGTTTTCTTTCTTCATTATGTGTCCAAGAAATTTCAGCTCTCTCTTTATGATTATAAGTATAAGTGTTCATTTTGTTACCATTTTCTTTAAGACTTCTCTGTCCATGGAATTCTCAGTATCCTTCTGTAGGAACACATTCCTGTTGCTTCCAGTTTTTTCTTCATCCGCGGGGAGATTGTCCAGCATTTACTGCCATAGAAGCGGATGAGTATCACAGAGCAATTCAGCACGCTTTTCTTTGTCAGAAATTTATGGGACACATTATGAGGAAAGAGGATTTAGAAAATGTAACACTCACATGATACATCGAAAGAAGGAGAACAGAAAAGAAACACCGACTAACCTACCTAATGAATTTGGGAGAAATTCCTGTCTTTTGTTATTGTAACTAACTTTCGCCCCTTTACCACGCTCTTTGGTCTTACCGAGGACCCTATTTCTTCGAATCACATGGACTGGCGCTACAGAAGGACAACCAGTGAACTGTACCAAATAACAGAAACCGCATCGCTTGAAGACTTTAAACAACAGCAACAAATAAAATGGTTAGTACATGTAAATCGAAGAAAAAATAATGACATAATCAAGATGTTAACATTCCACGCTCTTCCAAACAAAAGGTTAGGAAGGAAGACTTCGTCAGTACTGAAAAGAGCAATAGCAGCTACTGGATTTAAGAAATCTATTTTCCTGAAAATTTGTTTTAATAAAAAAAAAAAAAATAAATTTCATCCGACGATAGCTGCTCGGCCAGTAAATGCCGAAAGTTTCTTTATAAGGAAACGGCTAATATTACCATTACCTTTGAGATTTGCTCTTGTTTCGTCATTAATTCCCTCAAACTCATTGAGTAAGTTACCCAATTCGAGAATATGGAGTACGAATAAAAGTTTTGTCGGGAGCTTCGTTTTTTTTTTTTTGTTTGTTTGTTTTGTTTTGTTTTTTATTTTTTTGTTTTTTGTTTCTGATCCTTGTTACATATTTTAACGACCGAGAACGACCGAGAACGCTCTGTTAAAGAAAAATAATGGAGAAAGAATACCATTAAAGGGAAACTAGTAAAAGATGGATAATGAAAATAGTTCGTTTAAAAATTCAACTAACGATTCCAGAACACAAATCTGTTTCCATATTCCAAGCTAAAAAAAAAATGGTTCCAAATAGAAAATTCATTAATGTCGGAAGCTAAACCAAAACATTAATGCTATATGCCAAGTGTGGCTAAACCGCGACTCGCAAGCCACATGCAGCTCTATGACTTCTAATATGCGGCTCATGGAAATGTGTTGGCTGAGCTTCTTTTACCATCACATTTAATATAAAAGGTAAATAAGAAAAATTTCAAGTTTTGTAATTATTTACTGGGTAGGAATTGAGTCCCCATTGGATTAAAACGTAATTTTAATGTTAACGTGTATATAACAAAAAAGTATGTTCATGTCTTGTGACTCTGAAACAGTTGAACTTCATAGTATATGGCTGTTATATTAAGCAAGTTTAGCCACCCCTGGTATATGTGTAGGTATATCAATAAGTCCCTACGCTAATAATAAAGAAAGAACTTATTTTGCACAAGAAATTTTTTTTCAATATGATGTTCGCTTAATTCAGTGGTGAATAGGACCAACATAGAACTTTATACAGAGAAAAATTCAGATTAACATTCATTTAATAACTATAAATAATAGTACTAACTTATTGATCAATTAGCGTATATATATATATATATATATATATATATATATATCTATTAATCTCCAATATTTTTGTAGATACACAATCCATTGATTTATAAAATATTACGCACAGATAGATAGATAGATAGATAGATAGATAGATAGAATAGATAGATAGATAGATAGATAGATATGGGAGTATTCCCATCACAACAATCAAATAAAATTTCCGCATATATATATATATATATATATATATATATATATATATATATATATATATATATATATATCGAATTTACCGTAAGCAAGGCAGTAAAGGCACAAGCGGGTACTGGATGTGAAAGAATTAGAAAACATTATGAACGAGTGAGAATAGAAGAGAAATGAGGAAGACAGTAGATTACGACTGGAATTGCATTTAGATTTTTGAAGATCAAATTTGACTGGAAAACATGGAGCTGGGAGGAGAGATCCACAAGCGAGAAGTGCGAAAAAAGAAACTTTTAGCAATGAACTTAGGGTTATTTAAGTGTTTCAGTATAATAAGCTTCTCCAACAAACACAAGTTACATCTTAAATTAACTGTAACTTGCTGAAAACGAGATCCGAATTGATGTCTACATCTTTCCCTAAATCCAAGCACATACTAAAACACATTGACCCCGGTTAAAATAAATTGCAAAATAGATTTTACGAATATTAATATAATATGTAACAACTTTTAATATTCTTAGAACCCATCATTAATAACATTTCTTATATATCTATACACACATATAATCTAATATTACTGTGCTCAATTTATTTATAACATACATTTAAATAACTTCAACCTATAAGTACAAGGCTTGCTTCCAAACACATTATTTAGATAGTGATGACCTATTAATAAAACTATAATAATAGGTTGGGACTATATATCTAATATGTTTGGAACCAAACTTATACTAAAAGTCGATGCAAAAACCTGCCCATTAAATGGCTAGTGCATGACTGAAGGCATAATCTACAGAGCTAGGATCAGTTCAGATGATGATGGTAGATATTACTTTGGATCCACCGAGAACAGCTGGAAATCACATTTTTATCACCACAAAACGACACTGAGCAATATCAAATACAAATACTGCACAACACTTTCAAAGTATCTTTGGTGATTAAAAAACAACCATAAGAACCCAACCATTATGGGAGATGATCATGAAAGCCAAATCATACAATAGAAAGGGAGACAGATGTAACTTGTGTTTGTTGGAGAAGCTTATTATATTAAAATACTTAAATAACACTAACTTGCCGAACATGAAAACAGAATTGGTGGCTATATGTATCCATAAGACCAAGACCCCCCTCAAACACATTGACTCCAATTAAATGAAGTTACAAAACAGATTTTATAAACATTAATATAATATGCAACAACTATTAATATTCTTAATATTCAACAACTATTAATATTCTTAATAACATTTCTTATATATCTGTACACACATACAATCCAATATTACTGTACCTGATTAATTTATAACGTGTGTATATATGTAATTTCACCTTTTAAGTACATTAGATTTATAGTTCCGACCTATTATTTTTTATTTTCTTATATTTGCACCCCTATATTATATTTCTAACCTGCGTTCTAGTTTAAGTTAATTGTTCTAACAAGGGCATTTTATTTAAAAATAGAGAGTTATCTCCCTCGATATATTGTTTACTTTTGAATCCAAATTTAAATAATTTTATAATTTTTTTTATTTATTATTTTTTTAATTCTTCGCCTTTCGAACTTAAGTATTTGAATGGTATAAAATTAATTCTAATATTTTACGCAACAATAATTAAATAAACAAGTTTTAAGGCACAATTTTATTTTTAAGTCATCATCACGAGAACGCGAACTCCATAACGTTTAGAACATATTTGCGATTGAAGATCGCAAGAACTGCATGAAACTCCGAGTCGTGCTATCGACACCAGTTATTATGTATATTCATTAATATATACTTATAGCTCTGTTTCATATCATTGAGCACTGCATTTATAACACCTGAAGAAGGAATATATTTATACGTACGAGCAAATATATGTACGTGTATGTAGATTTTTTTATCCTACCTATTCTTACATGTGTGTGTGTGTGTATGTGTGTGTGTGTGTGTGTATCAACAAATCTATCATGTAATGATGGAAAAACATTCAGTTTACACAATAAATATTTATTTTTCAGCATAGTCTTCTTGTAATGCACTTCATTCAATAGTGAAATATTTTTCAATATAATATTGTCGATGCATTTAATTCAGTGGCAAATAATAATCACATATATAGAACATTTTCTAATTCAATATTCAGATCAAAATTCAGCTCATGTTTGTGTCGGGTTACAGAATTATTGACCCGACTTCGTTTTAGGTATATACAGAACAACATTAAGAATCTGCATAATACGAAAAATGCATAACCATAAAAGAAAATTCATTCAAGATGCTGCAAGAATTTTCGAGGTAAACTGATCGTCGATTCCAACCTACTCAGTATCAATAAAGAATAGATTTCTGTAAATAGGGCAGTATCATGAGAACAGATCAAAAAACGATTGAAAAGATGGGAAAAATATTTATACTGACTAAAATGTCTCAAAAGACTAATATCCAAAAATTCCCTTAACTGCTTGAATTCCATATATACATATAAAAAGATAACTTTATCCGAGTAAAAAGGAAGCTCTCTCTCAGAAGGAAATTAGTCAGCGATATAAATAAACTAATTAATACAATACTCCTTCATTTTAGGGACGGTTTTAGTAATGATATGAAGAGGAGACTTGAGACAACAATGTTTAGAAAGATGCTGAAAATACCATAGCCGGAGCATGTTGAGTCACAAAGAATTTTTAAAGAAAATGGAAATAAAAAGGACACTTGTACATAGAACCAGAAAGAGACAGTTGAAATTTCTGGAACACTTAATGAGGAAAGAGGTTTAGAAAAACTGACACTCACAGGATATACTGAAGTCAAGAGAGTCATCTACCTAAAGAGCTTATGTAAATGGAAAGCAGGACACAGAATAGCAGGGATGGAAAAAGACAAACATTGCCAAGAGCTACATAGGATAGGAATTTGGGGATAAGCATGATTACCCACGTCCATTCAGGACGTGGGAAATCATCTTATCCCCAAATTCAAAGGGATATAAAAGAAGAAGAATGCTATACACTCTGGCAAGAATAGAAAAGCTATGACTGAAAAAAATAAAAAGACTTGTTGTCACTCGACTTCCATTTAATATCCACTTAAAATATTAAGATTGAATAAATAATTCAATAAAAAAAAAGTCAGACGAAGTCTGTTGAAAAATTTAACAAAGACTGGGTCAACTTTTCACGGTCGATTTCAAAATTTATTACCCGTTAATTTTCATGATGATGAGGCGTTGGCTACTCTTTGCCAAAATTGTCAAAATTAAACTACATTTCCAGTAAATATCGAGTTTCGCATCATCTTAAGCCACAATTAGAAGTGACTCATTGCAGGTCGCAGAAGAAAGGAAAAAAAAAAAAAAAAAGAACGGTCGACCGAAAAAGAAAAAGAATAAATAAACTAAACACACACACACACACGCCGGTTTAGTAGAGTGGTATGGGTACTTTAAAAAAAATTAACAGAAAAATGGAACAAAACTTGGATGTCGAAAAACGTAAAACAGTCGCCATGGAAACGCATAGACAAGTTTGTGATATTTAGAAAACAGAAGACGGTGACATGTTCATTGGGGCGCTATTCCTTAATTCCCAGTCTTATAAACAATCGTGATAAAGACTACAAGCCCAGGTTATGTATGGTATAGTTGTTTATATATTTGCTCGGTGACAGTTGTAAGGCTATATGCAAATTTGTCTTCGTTGAATACAGCGATATATAAAATAAATAAAATGCAAAGCCTCAGGTTTGGAAATCGTGAAATAACGTATTATGAAAATTAGTGGAAATAAAACTTCATAGTCTTATTATAATTCTGCTTGTCCCGCCCTTAGTTAGCACGACCGTTATGCCCTCGTAACACCTCGTAAGTAATGGACTATTGCGTTTTGGTCGCGTGAAAAGACGGAAAAGGCATATCGGATGCGCTACTTGGTTTCATGGAAAGAAAGAAAGAAAGAAAGAAAGAAAGAAAGAAAGAAAGAAAGAAAGAAAGAAAGAAAGAAAGAATTCTTTAACGTTTCCCGTCAATATCTCGTAAATAATGGACTATTGTGCTTTAATTGCGTGGAAAGATGTAAAAGACATGTCGGAGGCGCCACTTTCAGTGAAAGAAAGAAAGAAAGAAAGAAAGAAAGAAAGAAAGAAAGAAAGAAAGAAGTGTTTAACGTCTGTTTCAGTTAAATAGAAAAGTTGTCAAATTTCAAATCTTTTCATTTGTCCCTAATAAAATAAGCTATCCATATAGACAAAAAATAATAATAACAATAATAATGTGATACATGTACCTGGTATACCTCCATTAGACTGGTTGTCATTATGCTTATATCGGGCTTCGTCGGCATGCTGCTCTTTCACTCAGTAATAATAATAGTAATAATAATAATATTAATAATAATAATAATCGTTACAGTAGTTATCCCACACTAAACTCGACCTTGAGTCACATTCTGTTATGACATGTTACGACTGTTACATACGGATAAATACTTAAAACTGTTATTGAAGTGTTCGAAGGACTTAGAAAAAAATCTAGTGAAACTAGAAATACGGGAGAAAATTGAAAAGCTAAGTGAAGATCGAACTCACTACTCACTCGTAATTGATCTAGCAAGACAAGCTTGTTAACATTACAGAACATCGATGTGCCCTAAAATGATTTACTAGGGATTTCCAAGCGTAACTTAGATGTGGCACAAGGCCGAAAGTATAGAGCGCCTAGGGAGAATCGAACTCGCTACACAATCGTCATTGTTCTTACGAGACAATCTTGCTAACCATTACACAACGTAGAAGTGCACTGGGTACATTAAAACAAGCATTTGCCTTAGTGCGTCTAACTTTTGTATGCTTCTAATTATTCTTTCATTTTTCAATAGCTGCGCCATTGATGTAACAAGAGACACGAGTTGCCTTCTTTCAAAAAGAATAAACTGAATGCATTGGCTGCAGAAGCAAAATTTTTACTGGAAAGCAAATTGAGCTAGACTTCAGCACTGTAAAGGTTTCAACGTAGTCCTTAGCGTATTTCGCATGTGTATTATACGAATTGAGTATAATGCAATCCCATGTTTCTGAAGCTAAAAGCAAAAAAAAAAAAAAAATCCTTTAGCATAATACAACTCCGTAGTACAGTCATCCCTACGAAATTAAAGAATAGAAATAAACCGGATATTTAGCCATTGTGTGTTTCTTCTAATTACCGTTTCAAAACTTATTTTCGATTTTCGGGGAAAGGTTCTAACTAGACATACCTGGTAATACATTTTAAGGTGTTAATTAATATATCCCACTTTTCTGGTTGATATGACACTATTATATTTCTACATCTTAATAAACTATGAAAACAAAAAAAAATATTGTCTTTCATTAAGAACGAAAAGAGAAACAAATATTGCAAGACATCAAATACCTTTTGTAAACAATTGTTATCAACACCTGCCTACTTTGTGTTTTATTATCTATTGTGCTGAGTGGATTTGCAATATTGTTGTTTCAAATAAGAGGTTTTTTAAGATGAATAAAAATTTCTGAAAATGTGTACTTATTTTTTAAAAAATAACTAGATTGGCAATTAGGTCTCATCGTTTTACAATTGAATTATACCCCATGTAAGCTACATACATATTATGCTACATGTAAGCTACATACATATTATGCTACATGTAAGCGTAAATTCTATTCTAATAGTTTATTTTTCTGGCACTTCTAGCCTATTTAACTCTCTTCCGGATTTTTGCTTCCCTGGTAAATACAATCTTCAACAATTTAAATGCAACATCAATTACCATGTTCTGTTTTCTTGAATTTTGTTCTTTTATTTTCCTTTCTCCTTACTAAAACCGTGTCATTCTCTTTCACTCCCAGTAACCCCTTGCGCCTTAGTGACTTTATCGCCTTGCTTGTGACGAAATGATTTTAAAAATTCGGATTTTAACCAGAACTCTTGTTGTTTGAATTTTAAGCAGGAATTAGTACTCACGTTACTTAAATAGTTTATAAATAAAAAAAAGACAAACATTTCATTATAACGAAACTAGTACAATAGTAGAATTGTAGAATACAGTATAAAATAATGTATTTAGTAACTCTTGTTTAATTTTACTTTTCTGTCTTCCCTCGTATAGTGGAATAAAATGACTTAACTAAAAGATGACTTACGGTCAGAGAAAGCGATAGAAAATATTTTTAAGCTTCAATAATAATGCTATGAAATTATACGTATATATATTTTTAATCGAATTCACCACAAGCAAGGCAGTAAAGCCACTAAGACACAAGGGATTGCAGGGTTTGGAAGAATTAGAAAGCAGAAAAATTACTAAGGAGCGAGAACACTAGAAGAACAATCAGGAAGACAGTAGATAGCGATTGACATCGTGTTTGAATTTTTGAAGATTGTTGTGTATGATACACCTAATTTACATAAGTGGAGTACCGACCATATAAATATGGGTTGGTACCGGAAGACGACGGAAGATTAAGAGATCGAATCCAGAGACTCTGCCCGACTGCGACTTAGTCAACCCATTCTGCAGGAACAGTCTTCCCAAGAATATACCAAAACTACCTGTAAATATTGTGTACCTTTTTTCATTGTTTCAATACATTTTGTTACGTACATTTTGTGTTGTATTATTATTATTCCATGCTTATTCAAGCTTCAACAAAGATTAAAGTTGACTGGAAAGCATGGAGCCGGAAGAGAGTTCTACAAGCGAGAAGTGCGAGAAAAGAAACTGCTAGCATAAAACTTACGGTTACATGTAGCCAACTCAACTGTAAATTGATGAGACCTCACCGCCAGTCTAGTACTGCACCTAATTTTATAGAGTTTCGGTTCTATCGCGAAGAGCTCATCCGAAGAGTTACCATGAAAATATGGTCTGGTACTCCTCCTATATGCTTAGAGATGTGGCAGCAATATTCTAAGCATAGACAAATGGTAGACTTATAGATATATAAAATAGATTCTGGAGAGAAAAACTGTCTAGCACGACACAGGGAACTAACTTTCTTAGCAACTTTCTTAACAATGGACTCAGTATAGTCTTTCCCCTTCATTTCAGCCGAGAATGTTAGCCCTGAGGGTAGCATCAGCCATGCTGATGGAAGAGAGAAATAGGTCTCCCAGTGGGTTAATAGAGAGTAGTTTAGTTTTGGGAGGTGTTAATTAACAAGCCATTATTTGCTCCAGTTAACAACAGACTAAAGGTCATCTTTTATATCAGCCGCCTATTTGATATTATCGAACTGATAAGACACCATCGAGACAAAAGTAAATGGTTGTGTCATCAGCATAGATACCAAGTTGATAGCTGATGCTATCGGAAGGTCGTTAATAAAAATTAAAAACAAAGTAGGACCAAGGATAGAGCCCTGGGGAACACTGGCATTAGTAAAAATGGATCTAGAGGAGTGGCCGTTCAGGATAACTTTCAATTCACCATTTGATAAGAAAGACTAGATCAGTTCAAAATTTTGTCCGGAAAGACCGTAACATTCCAAGTTGTGAAGAAGACCAAACCCTGTCCAACGCTTTAAAGATGTCCAAAGCAACATTCTGAATTTCACCATCTGGATCTAAAGCTAGACTCTTTCTGCAACGGTCGTCAATACATCAGCAGTTAATCTAGAGAAACGAAAGCCATATTGCTTGTCTGAAACAAGGCCTTGTGAGTTTTTTCCAAAGAATGCGACAGATTTTTGCACCAATCGAATATAACGGAATACAAAACGAAGCTGAAAGATGACTTAAGGTCAGAGAAAACCAGAAAAATATTTTGATTGTATAATAATGATACTCTAGTAATGGTAATAATAACCGTTCCCTTACAAGGAAACATTTGGCATTCATTGACCGAGCAACCAGTAGTGTTTTCGATTGAAATTTATAAAATCTTTCTCTTAAAACAATTCATTAGGAAAATAGATTTATCATATTCAGTAGCTGGTATCACTCTTTCCAGTATTGATGGCTGTTTCCTTCATAATATTTTATTTGAAGTAGTGTAGAATGAAGTAGTAGTAGAATGATGACATTTTGATTATGTCATTTTCTTTTCAAGTTACATGTGCTATCAATTTTAGTTGTTGCTGCTGTTGGTAGTTCTCAAGTGATGTGGTTTCTATTATTTGCTACAGTTCTTAAAGTAATTCAGTAGTGCCAGTCTACAATGTTCAAAGAAGGATTGTCTTTGTCAAGACTTCTCTCTGGCTCCACTCGCTCAAAGCCATTCTTAACCATTGATCTTAGAAAGCGGTATATAGATTAATTAATTAAGATTATGTCAAAAAATGCTTGAATCTTTTGCACCAATCAAATATATAAATCTGTCCGGGTATGTATGTGCAAGGATGGTTAATCCGCTATTTAATAAGGGGAAAATCACTTCGAAAAGCACCCGTAAATATAATCAATATTTCATGAGAAAATAAGAAAATGCAGAAAATCTTCTGACTGATCCATTTTATTCGCATCAAACTCAGGACAGAAAAGCTAGAAGTGATGCGTGTTAATGTTTAACTCAAATATTAGAAAGAGATGAATAAAGAAAAACATTATGAATAGGAGAGTGAAGGAAAATTAAAACTATAAAAATTTATACAAGACAAATACGGACAAAGACCAAGGGATGACATTAACGGAGAAAGAAGAAGAGAAAGAACGGGAACAAAACAATCTCGCAAAAAATAGTGTTAATAACAACATACAAAAGAAATACTTCGAAAGACCAGCTGAGATAAAAGATTTCTTTCTTCAGGTGTTTGTGTTAATATTTTTGCATCCTGAAATAAGATCTTAAGTGTCCAAACAATTGAATATAAAAATTAAAGAAAGCAAAAACTAGTAGTTGCTATGAAATGAATGCATCGAAACAACGTATTAATAATAACAGTATTAGCGACAATGTTAATTTTTTTTTTTACCTCCAGCAGATCACTGCTTTCATGCAGAAAGAATCTCTTTATGTTCATACATTTGGCTTAGTGAGAAGGCATTGAAGTTAAGTCCAAAAGATTTACGGTTTAAACCTAGGCAAGTTTATTACGTAAGAGGCACAATACGGTTTTGAAACCGAAGCAACCGATTAGGTTAAGTGAAATGTAATTTTTGTTTTGGCAATTAACTTTGTAGTACACTAACATCTGATGACCGCCACCAAATTATTTATAAGCCCACTGAAAGGATTAGGAAGCAAGAGGTTGATAGACTATTGTGGAGGAGATTCAGTGTGGCATCTGCATTCGGATCCCCGCTACGATTACAAAAATCAATGGGATGATCATGATCATGATGATGATGACACTAACATCTCTTCGTTCTTGCACGTCAATAGCAACGTTAATTTTAATCTCGGATCAATGTTGTCCTCTAAAACAACATAAGGCTGCCTACAGCAAGAACAGAGAAAGACATTTTGGAACTTGGTTGGTCTGATCTACTCTATCTTCCATATTGACCTGACATTGCAAAATCTGATTATTATCTTTTCCGATCATTGCAAAACGCTCTGAGGAAAACTTTCTCTAATGAAAACCAAATTCGCGATTTCGTTGAAAAGTCTTTCACATCCAAAACCTGCTAAATTTTACTCAAAGGATATCAAAGAGCTGCCTGGTAAGTGGCAACAAGTCATTGCAAATAATGGCGAATATATAATTGAATAAGATGGAATTGTATTTTATTTCTGAAGAACAAAGTTGATAAACAAAAACTGGAAATTATATTAATAGAGGGCTGAGGCATTTTTTAATGAATTCAATCACCAAAGTATTTTTTGAAAAAAAAAACATGGATGATATATGTTCAGTTAATTAAATGACAATGTGGAAAAGTTCTGTGTGACACGTTTCTTCCTCTAAAAGGACTTGGTCTGACTAAAGTAATGTTCTTATTGATGAAATTATATATATTATTGTAAGCGAGAGGGAAGACAAATATACATACTGGTTATATTTATACAAGGAGAAGAAATGTTTAAGATGTACGAACATTAAATTTTCAGTTTTAAAATTTCTTGTGTCCGATGTGTCTCGATGCACAGATCAAACGATCTCATACGATTTACTTTTGTTTTTATTGTTATTGTTTCTAACATTGTTTATGTCAATGTAATATAATAACATCACCAAGTAGAAGCCTATGAAACTTTATTAAGCTTAATTCAGCTTTAGGGCTGAAAAACGTTATATTTATTGTAATGGATGGTTACAAGAGAGGCGAGATGGCGTGTGCTTATTTTATTACATTTATTGCTGTTGAAAGTCCTCATCATTTGTTGTTTCTCCTATTTGCTACAGTCCTTTGGCTGTGATTCTGTGGCGCCATTCCACAAATTTCGATGAAGGATGGTTCACTCTAAAACCTACAGGATTCATTCACTCGAAGTTATTTTTTTAATCCTTGATCTAAATGTCTACAGGGATAATCATTTTCATTTCGAATTATATGTGGCATTTTAATTGTTTCTGTAATATAATAACACCAACAAGTAGAATCTTATGAAGCTTTAAGTCAGTTTTAGCGCCGAAAAACTTTATATTTATTGCAAGCGAGAAAGGAGATGGGATTTGCTTATTTTATTACCACAATGATCTTCCAAATAAACTGTGCATTCCAGATTAAATGAATGCAAATGTTTCCTGCATATTTTTTAACAGGATTCTTTATATTAATTCGGAGGATTATTATTCAATCATCAAAGTATTTATTCTTGGCCTTTTATGAACTTACATCATCTTTCACCTAAATTCTGTATTCTATAAAAGAACGATACCGATTCAGATTATCGCTTAATTTTTCGATGACAAGAAAAAGCTGAAATTGCTCTCCAAACAAGTAGTATTGCAGGGCACTGAATGGTGGGACAGTCTGAAAGTAAGTGAAATAGAAAGTACGTGACGTGTAGAAAAATTATCTTTCCCAGCTCTTTGATCATTTCCTGCGTCACCTTTAAAACTCGACGACAGATGTTGTCAAACAATAAAATCACCGGTTAATTTCATAATCAGAAAAGGATATTTTCTGTTCAAACATATCCAAACCAGCTGACTGAGCCACTTTTTTTTTTGCTGCAAGCTTATGTGTTATTTGTATATTGCATCTTCTTCAAAACTTTCTCCACTTCATCGATCTTTAAACTCAAAGTTTCCTTTCATACATACATACATGCATAATATATATATATATATATATATATATATATATATATATATATATATATATATATATATGATAAAATATAGATTAACTTATGCTATATTTATACGGTAAACATACCCAATGTCCATGATAGAGCATGTGTAAATATAAGCATGGCGGAGGTTGACGTCAGTAAGAGTGGTATCACTCGGTATTGACGTTAGTGCTCACACTTCTTACACGCACACACACACACATATATATATATATATTGTTTTGTACGACTAGGTTGGTTGTATTAAATTTAGTATAGTATATAAATAGTGGAGGCACGGTGGAGTAATGTATAGCGGCTCGAATTGAGGAATCGGCAGGACAGACCGGGATGGCAACCTGTCTACCGCAGAAAGAAATGGCAACCTACTGTGGGATAAAATCTGTCTTGTCAGTCAGGTATCGAAAGATGCATGATCGCCTACGCGTGTATCATGCAAAGCACATAACTGACTGATAGTATTTAATTAATTTTATTTTTAAACATGCTACTATGCCGTAATTAAATGCATTCTAAATATAAGCAGAAGGAAAAAAATTCTAAAAAAACTCATAAATACATCCGCTACTGATCCAAGTAAAAAAATAAAATTAATTATATAAATACTAAATTTAATATATATATATATATATATATATATATATATATATATATATATATATATATATATATATTATATATACTCTTAAGGTGTGCTGTATTTATGGGATAAAGTGCTCAATATCAGAGATAGAGTGTGTAGATATAAAAGTTAACATTGAAGTCAACACTTAGAGGCGACAGGCTGAGGTGGCCTGACGATTGCGTCTAGCATGAAACAGCCTGTCGGCTCTAAGTGTTGACTTCAATGTTCCTTATATATATATATATATATATATATATATATATATATATATATATATATATATATATATATGAAATAATGATATATATATATATATGAAATAATGATATATATATATATATATATCTATATATCAAGAACAGTATTGGGGAAATTTCATGACAAAGTGGAAAAAGTTTACTTGTGACACGTTTCGTCCTTTAGAATTTCATCGGACTAATTTTGTTATGTTTGTAGGACTATACATTCGCATGGCAGAGGAGCGCTGGTAATTTTAGAATTTTTGGAATTTTTTTACATTCAGCCGACATCATTTAGATCCTTTTTATTTTTCTTTCCGTCACTTTTGTAAGTAGGTATTCCACACTGATATATTGATTGTTTGGATAGTAATACACACACAAATACACACACACACACACACACATATATATATATATATAGAGAGAGATAGATAGATAGATAGATAGATAGATAGATAGATAGATAGATAGATAGATAGATGCGTTAAATGCAAAACCCTCATAGAGTGTTGATTCCTATGGCCATACTGTCTGTATGTACAATATAAACGCTTTATCTCCGATATTCTGCCCTCTTCCCCTATAAATATATAAAATTTTAAACTATATATATATATATATATATATATATATATATATATATATATATATAGTTCGCACACCATTTTCAACATGTGTCATTTCAATAGCGTGTCATTCTAATAACAGTCATTGATCCATTTTAATTCTTACTGTTCGTCTTCGCAACTTAAATGAAGATGTCAAATGTGAATTATATTCAGCTATGATTTTCACTCAAATATAATAAATATTCTGAGAAAAAATTATAAAGTTGAAATAATAATAAAATAAAGCATTGAAAAAGGACCGATTAGAATTCAAAGGCATTTATCAGACTTGCCAAACATTGCACAAAAATATCTCAGGGAACTTTTATATTAGCCATATTAATACAATAATCTTAAGTCTTAATAATCTGAAAAGAACTGGAAATCTTACCAGGATTTATTATCAGTGTGCACAGTCGTAACAATATGAGATATACAATCGACACTATGTTGATGGGATAAACAGAAAGAAAACTGCAGGAGATCCTAGACAAGGTAGCAAAGTAAAGCGGGAGGAAATGAGTAACAAAATATTATAAGAACGAATGTACAGTTGCCAGCAAGAGAAAAGGCTACAATCATGAAATGTCAAAATGAAGCAAGTACAGAAGTTTAAATATCTGGGAAGCGTTTTAACAGATGACGAAAGATGTGACATGGAAATCTGATGGCGCATTGGAATAGAAAAAGGTGCCTTCCAAAAGGCTAAACAAAGTATTAAGAAACAGAAAAATTTTGTTAGGAACAAAGAAAACACTGGTGAACTGCTATGTAATATCAGTTATCCCAAATGGCAGTTAATGCTGGACAATTTCTGCATAGATGAATAGAAGACAAGTGGCAACATTGGCAATAAAGTGAGAATACCACGGATGGAACATGTAAGCAACGAGGAAATTTTACGAAAAATGGAAACATAAAGAAGAATTATATATAAAAAAGGAAAGAGACAACTGGAATTTCTGGGACACATAATGAGAAAAGAAGGCCTGTAAAATTTGATACTCACAGTACATATTGAAGGCAAAAAGAAAGCAGCCAGTAACCTACATAACGAGCTTGTGTAGATAGATAGCAGAACAGGGATGGGAAGGGATAGTAAAAAAAAAATAAATATTGCTAAGAGCTATGAAGAATAGGAAGTTACGGAGAGCCATGATCGCCGACGTCCTGAAAGGACACGGCGTATAGAACAAGAATATATTTCACTTATGTTAACAGTGTAATTCTTTTAAAATAAAATCATCCATATGCCATTGACATCATCAACAGTTCTTCGATGTCTATTTTTCGACTGGGGAGATTCTAAGAATAAAAACGCGAAATTGCATTGGGATTTTCTATATTGCTTGCATAATAAACTCAGAAAAAGTCTGTTGACTATTTGCCAGCTTTATTTAAAATTACTTGTCATGCTCAATAAAGACATTAGTGATGACGCGCCTTGAGGACAATGCCGTGAAAAACAGTCAGATCTTCATAAAGAAATATTAACCTGTTGAGAAATGCGCTGAAATAGTCAATTGTCGTAAAGCATTTTTTCGTTTTTTTTTTGTTTTTTTTTGTTTTTTTTTTTTGCTTCAGATTCGAGTCAAGTTGTTCTCTGTTTTGACGCATGCGTAGTAATCGAAAAAAAGCTCCTTTCTCCAAAACAGACACAGAGGAAAATGCTGAGGGATTTATGCTTCATTTAAATCTAAATAAATTATAAAAAGTAAATTAATGAATAAAAATGCATCTCCAAATTAAAACTAAAACCGAAAGACATGCATACAAGCGTATTCGCTAATGCTAATACCTTTATACGCATGCGTACATAAAACAATGACGTTTTTATACAAATGCGTGTTTTGAAAGCGTACATGCATAAATAAAAAAAAAGTAAACGTTCAGAAAAATGCCATGAAACATGTATAGGTAAATATATGCATTCGTGCGTTTATAAATGAGTTTCTGAACTTCAGAAATACACACACTGATGAATACCTTTAACGATGAAAACGCATTTAAAAGTTATCGAACGATGAATATTTAATGAATAACAATATTCTTTTGTATCCTCTAACGAAGTGGCAAACAAAATTGAAACAGATATAGTCTTGTTAGCGTCCGTACAGCAAAGAAAAGGAAATCAGACGCCTTTGTACATGTGCATATTTCTGTATTTGCGTACACATATATGTTGCTATAATACAGCAATCAAATACTTTTCCATGATGCACAACTGTAAATAAACATATTCTAATATGCTGTGCATAACGATAAACAGGCCCAATGTAATCTCAAGTATACTGAGCGGCATAACACAAAAGAAAACCTTGTAATTATTTATTATATATGTGCGTTTGTGTGAATCTATACTTTTAAGTTTATAACATACGTATAGTTGCCGGCCGTCGTATGTTTGCATCTTAAAGCGACATTAAATCCAACAAACACTTCTAGATCTATACGTCAACGAATGTTCAAACGTGTTATCGAAATAACGCTTATCTCTTCCAAATATTGATCTTTGTACAAAGCCCGGATTTAAAATCGGCATCAGTTAGAACACTTTGATGATGGGGATTGTTCTATGAAAGAAATCATATTCAGTGACGCACGCTTCTAGTCAATTTGGACTCAAGTCGAATGTCAAATATACATACATATATATATATATATATATATATATATATATATATATATATATATATATATATATATATATATATACACACACACATACGGGGTGTGATGGGTAAATTAGCGCCATTTTATATTTTTATTTCGTATATGTGGTGTTAGTATTTTTTTATTTTGTCGACTACTATACTGTGCGGCTGTTCTATTGAATAAACTTACTCTTTAGTATTTCAAGATATATTGTGTAATTTTGGTAAATATATCTGTTAAAATGAGATGTCAGTGTTACTTTCATTTTAGACGACAATTTATCCATCGCACCATATATATATATATATATATATATATATATATATATATATATATATATATATATATAAGATATGGCACATTGAGTGTTGGTAATAATAAAATAGTGCTCGATGCAATACTTTTTTTAAAAATAAAGAACAGTAATCACCGTATAATAATGTATGGACTGCGCCAGCATTGCGTTACCCAGATATTTCTATTAAAATTTAAGTATATGTAACGGCCAGCCTCTACTCAGCACCTGAAGTATGTGTTGTGCATAAAACTCTAACTCGTGCTACCGGTGAGGAATAATATGTATATTTATTAATTTTATAAGTTTCATTAAATAATATAAACATATTGCGGTCTATTTATTTTTATGCTGATCCTTTCCAGTTGTCTAATCAGTTTCTTCATGTTAAGATGAAATTCATCAAAGAAAGCGATGTAGTTTGTTTTTTTTTTTTTCGTTTTTTTTTTTTTTCGGTACTATACTGAAACGTTAGTTTTGCAAAAAGTTCCATAATTATAACAGATCAATCTAAAATTTTAAAATAACTATAACGGAGCACCTTCGCGCGTATTTTTTAAAAATCACCATCACAATAGAATGCAGATTTTATCACAGTTATAATAAGTTTATCTTCGAATGTAATGATACTAAAAAGGAAAACTAGGGAGACTTCCTTGGTGAATTTCATTTTAACATCAAGAAACTGATTAGACAAATGGAAAGGATTAATGATTAGTATTAAAATAAGTAGACCACAATATGTCTATATTATTCAATGAAATATGTGTGTGTGTGTGTGTGTGTGTGTGTGTGTGTGTGTGTGTGTGTGTGTGTGTGTGTGTGTGTGTGTGTGAAGAGGATTTATTTTTAATCCGACATTTTTCAAACGTTATTGTAGTGGATACTTCAAATGCGCAGGCCGATAGATTCAAAACAAACTGTTTAAAATTAAAAAAAAAAAAAAAGATAGGAGTTGGAGTGAGTCCGTTTCAGAAATATATATATGTGCGTGTGTGGATGTCTTCTGCGTATTTTTTTGCTATCGCGTTTCACGTGTTGGGTATTTATCGCATTTTGCGTAATCACATGGAAGTTCTTAGTAGTAAAATGTTTATGAATTCAAATGCACACACTGGAGAATGCTTCTAAAATAATAATTCAGATGCCTACATTGGTTTTGATACAAACATACACACACAGATATATATATATATATATATATATATATATATATATATTAAAACAAAGTGGAAAAGCTTTTTAAGGAGAACGCATTTTCCTTTTGTACGTTAGGCGTCTTCAGGTCATAATACAAATGTGTTTGTTTTAAATAATAAAACCGTTAACGTCTTACTAATACGCACACACAGACGCACACACACACACATATATATATATACACGCTTCGTCCCCGATAGTGTGTACTCTTTCTCCATAATTATTGCAAATTCTAAACAATCTAATTACGTGTGTGTGCACACCAGTGTTTGCACACATGCGTGTGTGTGTGTGTGTAAATGTGCGTACTAGAAATCTTCCTGCGTATGTTGGCACAGAGTTTGAACTAACATGTAACGAATGTGGTCTTGTCTTTCTATCTAAGTAGGGCAAGCCTCAATAATAATCAATAATGCGACACACACACACACTCTCACACACACACACACACACACACACAGGGAACTCATTCACGACACGTTATACAGCATTTCTATTTACAGTGGGTGGGAAGAGAATGTGCCTTATTATGGTGAACTAAAACGTCATATGAAAGTTCTCCAAAATATTGCTGTAACACCTACTGCAAGAGGTGTCCAACGTTGCCACATCTGCGCAAGAGAGTTTAAATCCGTAGCAAGACGAAAAATCCACATCTGCGTTGCCCATATTTGGGGATAAATAAAGCGATGTCATTAATTGAAAATGAAGTCGCAGCCATCATATAAATAATAATAACTACAGTTGCGCAGGTCAAACCACTTCACTCCGCTGAGCTACACAGTCGTTAGTTTGTTTGAGAGATTTATGTACGGATTAAAATGGTATTAGTAAAATTGTAGTAATTAAAACTTGTGAGTGTCAGTATTTTCTTTAAACTTATTTCGATATATAACCGCATTATAATCGTATTGTCACAGTTTTGAGACCCGGTGAATTGGTTAAAGCACTGTTTCTCAACCTTTTTTCAGCAACAGCACGCATAGTAGCAAATGAAGATATCACGGCACACTTAGCGAAATTTTTGATGTGTATACATTTAAATGTTATGAAATAAAACCATAGATTTAAAAAAAAATACACACACAAATATGAACTTAGTTTATTTCTATTCAACTATTTGTGCAGCTTATTCAGTGTGAAACCCGTGCCTGGTGTTTTTTCGTGATTTCTTCAATGTTTGGTCGAATGTGCGATAAGCAGATCCTCATTTCTTATTCAGTTGAGCGTAGTCTTTCTCGCTTCTTACTTTTGATGTTATTTAGGGTTGAGAAGCCTGATTCACAAAATAAGAAGTAGAAAATTGTAATAAAATTGATAAAGCCTTTTTAGCTAATGTGGAATAAAAAGTGTAATATTTATTCATTTATCGAAATACTAACACTGTATCATTACTACTTCCACACATGCACACACCCACACACATATATATGTATGCTGTGACTTTATTTTGTGACACACTAGTGTACCACGGGACGGCGGTTGAGAAACACTGGGTTAAAAGAACAGGACGGAAAATTCAACGATGCTATTGCAATGCATGATGGAAAACAATGTTTCTTATACCAATAAAAGACTTGAAAATTACTATTTTTTTAATTACATACAAAGAAAATCTCATTTGTTTTCGACGATAAAAAGCCTGTTTTTGGGATTTTTTTTTTCAGACAAAAAATATTCATTTTTTATTGAGACTATTTAGTCTCAATAAAAAATGAATATTTTTCGTCTGAATTTCTGAGATACGGAGTTATTATTTATACTATTTAAAAGCTGACTATTGTCCTCATCTTTGTTGTCGTTGTCATAATGTTTCGGCTGCTGTGCCCTCAGGATATCATCAGGTATATATCGAACCGGGTCACCTACAGGAAATTCCAAACTGAATTTTTTATTTAATGTACGGTGGTAAACTGTTCCACTGCCCCAGTCTAGTTTTTATTTTTCGCATTTCTTTTTTACTCTTTACCCACAAGATGACTTAAAGATAGGACATGTCTCTTTCCTCTCTGGGGACTTTTCAGTCTCCAGCAAACCACATATCGCATTACACACAACATAGAAAGTAAATAGCATTCAGTAGCCTAAGCTTATTTGACTACACTGAGGCATGTCTAATAATTCCATCAAACCAACAAAGACCGTTTCTCAAATGTAAGTCTCTCAGAATCTTACATATGAACTTTACACACATATAAATACAAATTAGAACATCTCTACATACATCTTCATTAATTATGCTGTTTTATTTTTATATAGTTAACTCAGGCAATGGAAAATCTAATGGTTATTTGTTTGTAATTGCTTGTATATGCATTCTTACTTTCTGTTTTTTCCACTCCATTAAGCTATCAATTAACTTTTTTTTTAAATTCATTTCACACCAAACAAAACGATGGTGCCACGAGGACGTAAGGGGTTAATGGGACTGCAAGAAAATTAGAAAACTTTAGTGTGAAAGAATGTGGAGAAATTGATTTGGTCAGATAGGGAAGAAAGCAATGGACTTACCTTGGGTTGTATAAATGCTTAGTAACAAAAAAAAAAAAAAAAAAAAAAAACTTTGTTGTCTTCTGCATCAACCTTTTATAGTTGCAGTGATCATGTGTCCGTGTTACCATAAATTGTATAAAAAGAGATGAAATCTCTCTCTATTTTATTTACTTTTTTATTTCCTTCAGTGAGTTATCTTCCTGTTTTATCAGACGGTTTACGTCGCGAAAGGAGCAATATTTTTCGCAACTTAAGCTAAATGCTATTGCTTCCGTTTCCTCAGCCTGACCAGCCTACACTCGTTCGGAGCGATTTCTTAAAAGAACAGTGTTCAGGAAGAAAGAAGATGACAATTGGCGTTGCATTTAAATTTTTGAAAATTTTAGGTGGCAGTGAAGCCAGAAATCGGAAGAGAGTTCTAAAGACGAGAAAGCAAAACATAAAATTTCATTTAACTAGTTCAACAGTAATACGGTGAGACCTCGTTGCTAATCTTGTAGCACACTTAAACTCATGCAGTCGTGACACCAAGGAAGAATGCCCATCAAAACAATTGGCATGAAAGTATTTGTAGAAAAGGCAGAGGGAAGCCACGTTATGTCAGGAAAGTGATTGAAATTGAGATGCCATTTTTGTGAACCCATTTTCTTGGCAGTAGACCTAGCAACTGATTCAATAGAACTATTCATTCAAATGTCCCCCCTCGAATAAGCACTTCCTTTCCACAAGGTATTTACAATAAGCTTTCCTCTCAAATGAGATCTCCAGGGCGGCTGAACGAATATATCTGAGAAATGAAAGACGTTGGGATGAGGAGGATGAAGAATAGAAGGATGTTGAACAATTTAACAAAATTATATTTGTATTAAAAGCGACAGGTTATTGTTGATGTTTTTTTATGTTGTCGCGTGCAGTTCTTATAGTTCTACAAATAAAAGATGGAAATAGATAAAAATTGCATTTAAAAAAAAAAAAAAAAAAAGCGTCCATCTCGATTAAGCGTCCCGGCCGCTGAATCAAGCAGTGTGTGTGTGTGTGTGTGTGTGTGTGTGTGTGTGTGTGTGTGTGTGTGTGTGTGTGTGTGTGTGTGAAAATATGGATGAAAATGACACTGTAAGAAGTTACCCAGCAGGAAATGCGTTAAGGGTTTCACAATAAACACTCAAGACAAACAGATGCCGATGAGGTTAAAGAAAAGCAAGGAAGAGATGTTGAAATACGACAGAAAAGTATCAGTCGATACTCTTCGATTAAGCATTCCTCTCACCCTTCCCACCCACTTCAACGATCGACTCGGTTTAGTAATGTGAGCGATTTTAAATCTTTTTTTTTTTTTTTTTGTGGTGGGGGGAATCACCGCACCTGGTTTTCATGTTTTTGTGCTTCATTTATTTTTGTTGTTTTTACTAACGAAAGCCGCTTTCTTTTTTTTTATTTCCTCTTCTATATATATTCTTAATATTTCATTTATAAAAATAGCACACACATTTTACGGTGGGTTCTTTTTATAATGTAGCTTTTGTTTATGCTATGGTTATTCATGTCTCTCCACAAATACCTTTCTTTTATTAACCGTGAATTATCATAACTTCTTTGCCGTAACTTTGCCTTCTCCACGTTTTTGAACTCCAAGTAGACTTTCAAGTCTACTATCCAAAGACAGCACAGCTTACCATGCAATTTAAAGTATAGCTGAAGATAGTGCTAAGAGAAAAATAAATGAATTCCTGCTTTTTCCAAGGGTATTAGTGCAAAACGAACACAACAGTTTATGTCAGAACTCGACTCACTTATTCTATTTTACACACCGACAGCCGTTACACTACGTTCGTTTCGAAATGGTGTAACGTATATATTTTCTTTTACTTGCTTCTTTCTTCCGTCATCTCTCTCTCTCTCTCTCTCCCTCTCTCTCTCTCTCTCTCTCTCTCTCTCTCTCTCTCTCTCTTTCTCTCTCTAGTTCCCATATATACATGACCACATGTACACACAGGCATATATGCAAACACACATCTGCAAACACGAATCTTCCTCACATTTCCACATAAACTGTAGCTCGTACTTTGTAACCCTCTACCTCAAGTGGCTCTCGGACGTTGTAAAGAGTAAACATCAATGTAAAAAAAAATGAAAGTCATCTTTGATGTCACTAATATCTATTTTCTCATTGGTCTCTCATTTAATGCGTAATTTGAACGCCTCTTGGTAGAATAGTGATTAGTCAGCTGATTTACCGAAACATTACTTTCAAATAGTAAGTCGGATCCTCACTGTTTTCCTATGCATGTGACCTTGCGACAAATATAATCTAATCTTAGAAATAACCATTTAGTGTGCAATGTTTTGATATTCGAACTCTATCCTTTTCATGCATATGAATAACTACAACTGAAAAAAAGTTCGGTAATGTTGATTCATTTTGTACGGTTTATCAACCCTTCCCAGGTTATTTAAACCCAGAGAATATTTTTAAATTGTAAGAATTTTATTTTGGAGTGTGGATAATAATGGTTTAGTGATACAAGTCTTACTAATTAACTCATAGCTGGGGGGAGAAGAGGTGGATTCATATCTTTCCAAAGTGTATTTGCGTATAAGTGAATATATCGAACACAACGAGAATTAGAACTCAATTCCGAGCCGTTTTCTATTACACTAATCACACATCCAAGCGGTCACTCATCTAGGTTATGACCAGACTCGACATAGCTTAACTTCGGTGATCATCCAAGAACTAGTGTTTCAATGCAATGTGGCTGTCTTTTTTTGTAATTCTTTGTTTTTCCACGCAGTATTCTATATTTGCTTTGTGTTTACTGTCTTTCAGTACTTTTAAATATTTTACTATTGCTTTCGTCAAATACTTCTTTATTACTAGAATTAGTAGCAAACCTGGATTAAACCGATTTATATAAGTGTTTAAGTTAATTTTTTTTAATCCTTTCACCCCGAGCAAGGCGATAACGCCACTAAATTGCAATGAGTTATTAGGAGTGAAAGAAAATAAGAAGACTTTAGTGTGAAGAAAAGGCATTAAAACAACATGATTCAGGAAGACAGAAGATGGCGATTGACGTTGCATTTAAATTTTTGAAGATTGTAGGTAGCAGAGAAGCAAGAAATCGGAAGAGAGTTCCACGGGAAAGAAGTGGGCGGAAAGAAGCTATTAGAATAGAACACGCGGTTGCATTAGCTAGTTCAACAGTAAAACGATGAAGCCTAGTTGCCAATCTAGTAACACGCTTAAATTCATACACCAAGACGGAAAGCTCATCAGAACAACTGTCAGGAAAATATTTGTAGAAAAGACGGAGAGAATCCACGTCACGGGGATTAGTGACTGAAGTCGAAATTTGATTCACTATTTAGGTATGTCATGCTGCTGAGTTCTTTTATATATGGTTTATATTCACCAGAATTCAGATTCAAGAAGTAAAGTTGATCACTTTTGCGTTAGTTACCGTAGTGATTTTTAGATCATTGACCTTAAAGAACTTTTTCAATTATTTCCTTGGTCTACCTAATCTCACCAACGGACTATCACGCAGTACTCATGACCCCTTAAGACATCAATAAATTACTCTTATTAAAAGGGAGATAATTGCTTTCTACATCTCTACCGTTGTAATTTCAGCATTGTCTTTTTCAATAAAATATATTGAATCTCGTATTAATACTCTAGATAAATATTTTGCCAATTAGATCCAAATAACAAACATTTAGACAATTTTAACTTTTCAAACAAACTTTTCAAATTAAACGGCTTGAAGTTAATTAAACGCACATTTAAAATCAAATAGATAAATAATAGGTGGCATAGTCTTTCCATCTGCTTTGGTGGCTAGCTAATTCCCATTATAAGATTTGCTCTTTTTCAGCACCCATGTAGTTTACACTGCAACTCTGTTGAACAGACTTTAGTTACAGTTTCTGAGAGAGAGCATATAATTTGGCGTGATCAGCAGGTGAAAAAGGCTAGTAGACTCGAACCTTTTGGTAACGATAACATGTGACTTCCCACTAGCACGACAACCGACGACTTCCAAACTGTTTAATCTACCCACTTACACACATAAGGCTTTGGTCAACCAGTGATATGATTTTCAAGCACTTCCCAATGGTGCGGCATGCTGGAATTGTCTCCACAGATCGAGATTATCAAGAAGTTACTACTAGGCAAATCAAGCATGGTGAGATTCGAGCTCGGGGTCTCATGGTTGGAACGTTAATCTCTGGTGAAACAACTTCACAGCTCTTTCTTATCTGTATTGCTATTTCTATTGAAACTCCTTATCATTCAAATAAGAGGTTTTTTTCTTTCCCTTACTAGCATTTCCCCTTGATTATCAACAGAGTGGGATAACTTGGCAACATGAGCACACGGAATTTTAAATGAGTTTAATTGCGGTACTATACTTGATAGATGCAGAGAGCGATGGATAAATTGTCGTCTAAATTACACAAAAATGAAAATAACACTGACATCTCATTTTAACAGATATATTTACCAAAATTACACAAAAATATCTTGAAATACTAAAGAGGAAATTTATTCAATAAAATAGCCATTGGTTTCAACCACGGCCTCCAGACATTTTCGGGATCTCCTGCAACTCTTCTGGGTGGTCTCTTTGTTTAACTTGGTGAATGCAGCCGTAATCCTTGCCTTCAGTTCATCTTTGGTGCTACAAGGAGTTTCTTGTTCATCTGAGCTCCACACATAACAATCAAGGGGGTTGCAGTCTGGGGAGTTAGGTGGCCAGATGTAAGAGATGGCAGAAATTGTCTGACAGCCATGACTGGGTTCTTCTGCTTGTGTTGCATGGTTCAGATTTTGTTGTTAGACATTGGGTCTTCCAACAACCCGCCTCCTGACTCAGAGCAGAACTACCTCCTCAATGTATTTGATGTAGGCCACCGTGTTGAGTCTGAGGACCTGTGGAAAGATGAATGGAGATATAACATCGCCATCACTAGTGATCACTCCAAATACCTTCGTAATCACCATTAGACTCATCCAACTCTTTCCAAATTATCTGCACTGTCCTCAGATTGACACCCAAACACTCTGAAATGTTAGTATTGGAGCTTCCGACGCGTGTGCAAAGCAGTACAGAATCCCGTTTCCAAATTTCTGGTGGAGTGAATTGCATCATGATGCTCTTTTTCTCACAGACGGTGCCCAACTGACCCTACTATACTGTGCAATCGACAAAATAAAAAACAAACAACGCATACGCGGGGAAATAAAAATACAGAATGGCGACAACTTACCCATTCCACCCTGTAGATAGATAGATAGATAGATAGATAGATAGATAGATAGATAGATAGATAGATAGAAAACAAAGAATATGTCGCCGAAAAAGTGTACAAATGTATTTCTGGATCGTAAGGCAAGCAATTTTCTAAGTAGTGCTCAATATTTGGAAATAAAGCCTTAACAATAAACAAACAAAATATAATATTCAAAACTAGATAAAATTATGTAACGTCTTTAAGATATATATTATATCTATAGATAAATTCGATTTATCTATCTAAACCCCTGATTAACGAATACCATCTACAAAACTTTGAGTTGAGATAGGATTAGTTTTGAAATTTTATTTGTTTGTTAGCTAGCTAGCTAGCTAGCTAGCTAGCTAGATAGATAGATAGATAGATAGATAGATGTGTGCATGTGTGAATATTCTCGATTATGTATTCTGGTAAAATCTGTTGTGTTCACTTCACATTAAATTCTCTTGGGAAAGAAATGAATCCATCTCTTCTCCTTGCAGCTATGGGTTAAATAGTAGAGTAATCTAGGTTCTCTAGCTTTGGGCGACAGACAACCAGTCTAAAAGAAACACTAGTCTGAATGAAAAACCGTGGGAAATGCAACGGAAAACAACTCCACTATTTTTCTCAAGAAGTCATGGAAATTCCCGGATAATAGAGAAAAAGGAACCAAACGCATCCTTAAAAAATAAAAAACTTTGCAGACGTAGTAGAAAACAGAATCTAAGCAAAACGACTCCCCCATAACCAAGTAGATAAGTGAAACGACTAGAGATCAAAAGACTCATAACAACTGAAACTACACTCTTACTCAATAGATGTCTATTACTTTTTTCAACTGTAAACTGTGATTAATAACATTTACAGAATTTTATGAACATTTTCTAAATGCGCTACATGTATACGAACATTTTTGCGAACATTTCAAATATAATAATAAAATAAGGAAAGAAAAAATTGAAAACGTAAGAGAAAAATGCAAAAAAAAAATAGGAAAAGAAAAAAAAGAAAAATGAAGTGAAAAAGTAGAGAAAAGTAAGAAAAATGAGTAAAGTTGGGAGGAAGGAAAATATAGTGATATTAGAGACAATCCGTGGAAGAATGAGAGAGAGAGAGAATGTGTGTCTGTGTGTGTGTGTACACGCGTGGAGAGAGGGGTATATGCATGTGTACGAAGAGCCATGCGAATGTATTTATGCATCTGTGTGTCGTATCACATCACTAACGCAGGTTGCCAACTTCAGCTGAAAGGGATAATCGTTTCAACTTTTTTTTTTTTAAATTAATATTATTGAATAAAAATGGAGGGAAGACGCTATACAGTGTGATTCCATTCTAATGAAGCTTCCCATAAAAGGAGAAACGAAATATTAAAATAAAATAGATGACAAGTAATCAAATTGATGCTTATATAATTTGAAAGTTATGCTATTGAATTAAAAAAAATAAGCTAGGAAAACTTGGACTTCTAATCAGAAGAAAGTCAATTTAAAATTTCGAAGCACTGAGTTGTCAAATATTGATTAATTCGCTACTTTCGGCCCAATATTGCTGCCAAATCTGTTCTGATGTTTCTGTTATATATCTCGAGATTCTTGACAAAATCTAAAGAAGAAGCTGCATTGTTATCGTTCCTGACCAAACTTCAGTCACTTTCCCATCATCGTAATATAGCTTCCCTCTGCCTTATCTATAAATATTTTTATGGCAATTGTTCTGATGAACTTTCCTCTTTGTTTAGTTTCTTGTATATAGAATTGTACAGATTGTAAATATTCACTGGGGTTACATTTTTAAAAGTTGTTATTTTATTCCTCACCTCCAAAGACAAATTGTACAAATGGGGACGAGCCTCAGCTTCAAGACTCTGAGGTATTATGGTGATTGTAGTAAGAATGGTAACTAAGAATGTGTTATTTTGATGTAAAGATTATCATTGTATGTTTGGGTCAATAACTGCGGTTAGCTAAGTTTAAATATAAAACAGATAAAGACCAGCCTTCTGCGTCTCATTTTTTTCTTTTTTTTCTTTTGGCCTTGTGTTTCCTTGGTAACTCGATTTCATAAATTTAAACGTAGTACTACATTGACAAGTAGGTCTCATTATTTTACTGTTGAAACTGCTATATGTAACCGTAATTTATATACCTATAGGTTCTCTCGCATTTTTGCTTGTGGAATTCCTTTCCAGCTCCTTGCTTTCCTTTCAACTATGATCTTGAAAAAATTTAAATGCAATGTCAAGCGTCATATTCTGTCTGCTTAAATCATGTCCTTTTATTATCCTCTCTCTCCTCAATAACGTTTTCTCAGTTTCTTTCACTCTCAGGAATCCTTTGCATCCTAGTGAGTTTATCGCTTTGCTTGGGGTGAAATGATTTTTTAAAAGTGGTAAACCTGAGTTAATCTACCAATGTAAGTTTTTTTTTAATCTGGCAGAAGTAAAGATCAGATAAAATTAATTGGTTTGTAAAACTCGGAATGAGCAAAGCAAAAATCACAGGAGCAAGACTTGGCCAAGTCAGCTACCAAGTAAGACCATAATTCACTTTTCTAAACTATGTTTTAATATGCGTTTGCTGCTTAAACCAACTATTGTCTAATTCAATTTCTATAATTATAGTTAATGTTTTCTCTCAAATATATATATATATATATATATATATATATATATATATATATATATATATATATATTATATTATGAAGATCGGAGTACCGAATTCGAATACCAGTCAAGTTCGTTACATTCACTTACGCGCAAATACCCTTAGGAAATCTCCTCCCAACAAGCAATGATTAAATAACGGGATATACTCGGTCCTATAACCCTGGTTAGCAACTAGTCGACCACAGAAAGAAATGGCAACCTACTATGGGAAAATATTCGGTGGGGTCAATCCTGAATCGAAATAGACAAGCGTGTATCATGTATGGCACTTAACTGGCAAATAGGATTTATTTCAATTCAATAGTATCCATAATCATCTCGTACACGTAAAGATTTTGTAAAACAAATTAAACAGGTGCAAATTATAACACATATTATCAGAATATCTTCTGCCTATCAGTTTCGGATAGAAGAAAAATGACAATTTTATTGAAAATTATTAATAAGACACGATATCCCCCTACTGAATGGATACCAGCGTTAAAATTTAATTAGCATATAATTTGAGAAAGATAAAAATTAACAACATTCAAAACATATATCAAATTATTAATATAATTCAGCTTTTAAGATTGTATATTTATTAAGGTATTACAAAATTTATACTCTTCAAGTAAAACACTAAGCTTTTTTTTTCTGTTAAATATTCGCGCACAGTTTGTGCATGACGTCCGCACGTGAGGCATAAATAAAAAGACAGCGTATCAGGTACAAGCAGTCAGCGTGATAATGTGAGTAGCAGCCAGATGCAACAAGCTCGAGTCGAAATCATTAAGAATTTTTTCTTTGTCTTCATAAGAAGAGAGTGAACTAAAAAAAATAGTGCATTCCCTCTACAATTTCTGGAATATAAAAATGTTGGATTTACAATTCATCTGCTTTCATTTTATCCTTTCCTTTTTCCTTGTGAACGAGTTGAATATTTTTACAAAGCCAAAATTTTCGCCCCTTCAACTATCAATAGATTGGAATCTTATATTTGTAATGGATTCGTGTATGCTTTGAACATTCATTTAAATACGTTATTTATTCCTCCTTTGTGCAAAATGCACTGTTATAAAAATCCATCTATGTAAAATCCATTTATATTAAATAGATTTACATAATAATGTATTTATGTAATATATTCATGTATTTTATGTGTTCATTCATTTACAAGTAATTTACTCGTTCGTATACAATTCATCCGTATAAAATCATTCGCATACAAGTAATTTAAAATCCATTTATGCAAAAATGCATTTATGTAAAGTACATTTGTATAAAACGCATTATAACGTATTCATTTATATACTGAATATATAACGTATTCAGATAGATATTGATTTTTCCACCTTAGGGTACGAAATTCGCTATTTCTAACTGAAATTGCATTAAGAAAATTATGTAAACTTCAGAAAAAATATTAAAAAATAAACATTACATATTCGATCAAAAATTACCATTCGCAGCGTGTACAGCTAGTTTGTAACAAAATTCCAATATGGAGAAATTTCACACTGTAGTATGAACAGTAAATACTTCATTAGACTAGATGGAAAATAATAGCCACTTCTAGGTAACAGACCTCTGTGAAATGTGTTTGTTAATCTTTTTCTTTCTTTTTTTTCTTTTTTTTTTTTTTTTTACACACTCCACGAATTTTTTAATCCACAGAAAAAAATGCATTCTAAGTGCATATTCCTACTAGTTTTCTCTTACTGCCCAGTTTATCGTCATCATTGACTGCAATGCCCACATAAACGCGTGGGTCGTTGTTCGCATCAAATTTAAATTCGCTCGTGTAAAAGTGCTCATAACTCGAGATTCTAAACCCGTAAGTCGATCGCGTTCCTAGCTGTCGCTGAGTTACAAATTTACCATACGCACTTCATGTGTTCGCGCCAGTTATGACGTCATAACTGCCTGAAAGTTTGAGTTTTATCTTCTGAGTGGTTGGTTCATATTTTTATTTTGTTTCTTTATTGTTTATCCATCACATCAGCTGTCATCAGCACCATCATCAAAAACAGCAACAGCAATATTATTTGATTATCTCTACAAAATTATTAGCGAAAAAAATCAAGAAATAAAGACCTTTCAAATAAATAAAGACAAAATTGTAGTTAAAAATTGTTTTTGGTGAAAGAACGAACATTATTAAGAAAAACATAATTTTCGTTCTTTTACCTAAATTTTTCTTCAGAATTTATGACAGGAGCATTATTTTCTTTTATAGTTTTATCATTTTGTTCTTCATCATATTTTTTTATATGTTGTTATAAGAACAACAGCAGAAGAATGTTAAAGCTTTTCAACTATCACTGAATTTGCATATATGTTAAATAATAGCTCCTATCCCTCCCCTACACCTGAAACCAGCCTCGATTCCACTTCCCATTCTGTTCGTGTCCCACTGAACAATTGTCTAAACGTGTGACTTAGAAAGCTGTTGAATGATTGGACTAAGTTCCACGGTCCGACCGATAGACAAACCAAAGAAATTAAATTTTATTTTTTTCACGGACGAACTTATACGTCTTAAGGAACATTTTCATTTTTTTTTAATTATTCAACCCCAAGCAAGGCGATCATTCCACTAGGATTCAAGGGATTACATGGAATGAAAGAGAATGAGAAGAATTTAGGGTAGAGGAGAATGGACAATAAAGGAATATGAGTCAGGAAGACAGAATATAGCGATTGACGTTGCATTTAATTTTTTTTAAGATTTTAGGTTGTAGAGAAGCAAGAAATCGAAAGGACGTTCTACAGGTAAGAAGTGCGAGAAAATAAAACTATTAGAATAGAACAGACGGTTGCATTTAGCTTTTTCAACAGTAAAATTATCTGTTGTTGACGTATATTTACGTTTTCTTTACACCGTAAAATATATAGTCCTCAGCGTTCGTGTTAAAAATTAACAAGCGCTTAGTGCTACTTCCAAACACGCGTAGACATATAGTCGGGTACAATACGTTTTCTGGTGCATTTTTATCATACAGGGTGTTTAAAAAAGAATACGCCAAAATCATCACGTGGTGTGTCAAAAACGGGAAAAATTACAAACGTCTAGCATGAACACATGTGTTGTATATACATTCAAGTTTCATTTTATGTTTTATAAGTGCTCAATGTGGCAACCACTGGCAGCGCGAACAACATCAAACCGATATGAGAATTCCTCCCAAACGCGCCTCAGCATGTCATGGTCCACTGTGTTGATTGCAGCTGTTATTCGATCTTTCAAGTCATCGATACTTGCTGGAAGTGCTGGAACATAAACTTGGTCTTTAACATACCCCCACAAGAAAAAGTCACACACAGTGAGGTCCGGGGATCTGGCAGGCCAAGCACAGAGAGAAAGGTCTTTAGCACCTCTTCTCCCAATCCATCGCTGAGGCACGTTTTCATTCAGATAAACTCTAACCCCGTGATGCCAATGGGGTGGTGCTCCATCTTGCTAAAAAATGAAGTCATTCGAATCTGCTTGCAGTCAAGTGAATAGCCAGTTTTGGAGCATTTCGAGATAGGTTTGTCCTGTAACGGTGTTTCCTTCAAAGAAAAAGGGACCATAGACACAGTACAGGAGACGTTCACTTTAGGGGAATCTCTTTCATGCTCAATAGTTTCATGTGGGTGCTCTATTCCCCGAATGCGCACATTGTGACGATTGACTGTGCCTCTCAGATGGAAATTCGCTTCGTCACTAAAAACTAAACGGGAAAAGAGAGTTTCATCACCTTCCTCCATCTCCAGCATTAACTCACAGAATGTCCTCCGCATCACCTTGTCATCATTAGTAAGTGCTTGGACAAGGCTTAGTTTGTATGGTTTCATGTGTAATCGTCTATTTAACACACGCCAGACAGTGGTATGAGGGATGGCAAGCTGAAGACTTGCTCGACGTACAGACTTACGTGGGCTGCTCTCAAATGCATCATGAATCATCTCCACTTGCTCCTCTGTAACACGTGGTCTTCCAGGAGTCTTTCCTTTGCACAGGCACCCACTCTCTTTAAACTGTCTAACCCACCGTCGAATGCTCTCACGATGGGGCGGATCAATACCGAATTCTGTTCTGAAAGCACGCTGCACCGTGACAATGGCGTTTGTTTTCGCGAAGCACACAAAATGCCTTCTGCTGAGGAGTCGCCATTTTGATTAATCTTCCCACAATTCAGCTGTACCGGAAGTTATACTAACGACAGCGGTGAAACTGACACCCAATCAAACATTGATAACTACTCTATCAAATAACCACTGATTCAGTCCACTACAATGCTATAGACCTGAAAAAACAGCGTAATGATTTTGGCGTATTCTTTTTGAAACACCCTGTATTGTACGATGGGATCTCGTTTAATTTAGTCAGTACTGCAGAGTATCCGATCGAAGCCAAAATAGCGGCGTTCATGATAAATCACCATCTGCCTCATTATAGTCCTTTATTTCCAATAAATGACAATTTCCTATCTTTTCCTCAAACCGACAACACAGTCAAGTGGATAGATGGATGTATATATAGATGGATGGTTGGTTACTAGGGTGGTGAGCTAATCCCTCTTGCAGACACATGCTCGGTCACATTTTTGTGTTTGTTCAACACCCACAAAGCCCACCTGTGGTTTATACTGCAACTATGCTGAGCAGGTCTTAGTTACAGTTTCTCTGAGAGAGCGAGTTATCTAGCGTGATCAACAATCTGAACAAACGCTCAAACGCTCGGTCACGCTGACTTGTGACTTCGTTCTAACACAACCGTCGACGGCTCCTAAAGAGTTCTGTCTACTCAATTTCACTTACAAGGCTTGGGTGAAAACTTTGGTATGGTTTTCAGGCACTTTCCAAAGGTGCCACATGTTGAGATTGCTTCCTCCAGACCGATAAAATCAAGAAGTTACCTTCTTGACAAATCGACTATGGGGAGATTCGAACCTGGGACTCATGGCCAGAAAGCACACATTCTAACCAATCAGTCAAGTAATAATGGTATAACAATGCGGGAGTGAATATGTTAATGACATGCGTGTTTGGGCTTTCGTTTATATTTCATTATTTAATTTTTTTTAGAAATGTGCACTTTAATGGGTTCTATAACTTTAGCTGATTGTGATGTTTAGTCTACGTAAAAAAAAAACAAGATGCGAGTTACAAATGAAATATGTCAACATCAAGCAAATACAGAAGTTTAAATATCTGGAAAGTGTTTTAACAGACGATGGAAGATACGACACCGAAATCCGAACACGTATCGGACGATCGAAAGAGGCATTCCAAAAGCTAAGCAAAATACTGAGAAACAGAAAAAAAGACTGTTAGAAAGAAAGAAAAGAGTGCTGGATTGCTATATGATATCCATCTTCTTGAATACGGGACAATCTCTGCACGGATGAAGAGAGAACTGGAAGAAACAGAATTGTGGTTCTCCAGAAGGACAATGAGAATTCCATGGATAGAGAGAGTAAGTAATGAAAATTTCTTAAAGAACAAAAAGAACACTTAGAATCAGGAAGAGACAGCTAAAATTACTTCGACACATAATGAGAAATGAGGGCTTGGAAAACTTAATCCTCACAAGGCATATTGAATGCAAGAAATATAGGAAAGGTAACAACCTACCTGGCGATCTTGTTGGAATGGATGGTGGAATGAAGTGGGGTTGTTAGTCTTAGCAAGGAGAAAAAAAAACTGCTGAGGGCTACAAGGGATAGGAAGTTGTAGAGAGTCATGTCCTGAAAGGACGCATCACATAGGAGATGTTTACGGTGGTTATTTAGCATTTCATTTACAATGCTTGGATACTTTGCCGTAATTTTGTTATTAATGTCAAAGATTCTCAAGGGTACAGTAGGATAGAGAATGCCAACGTCGCAAGTTTGATCTTTAATTTCAAGCAGATGTTCTTGCGCCACCGACGTAGATCGCATCACAATTGACGTAGTGCAAGATACGATCAGAGAAGAAACAGATCCGTTGGCAGGGAAAGCTGAAATGGAATAGCTACATCATAAGATCCAACAATCACTCAAACACTGTCATTCTGAAAGTACCTTTTTGAAGAGAAAAATGAATGGAAAGCAAGAAATCGGAAGAAAGTTCCTCAAACGAGACGTGCTAGGAAAGAAGCTGTGGTAATAAAATAAGCACATCCCGTCTCCCCTCGCATTTGTAACCATCCATCACACGTCCTGGGTATGGCGATAAACTACATCCGGCAGTAAGGCCTTTGATCAGTAGGTTTTTGGAACTAACTCTTAATTGCGGTTGTCCTTAGGTCCACCCTGACCGGGGTAGCACCACTTAAGGTCCCAGCTATGGACAAATACGAACTTGTATGAATGGATGATAAAAGAAGTGGCAGACAGAGGAAAAATGGGAGCTGATAACGTCACTAAATGTACGAAGATCATTCACAGAGAATCAGACATTGGCATGCAACCGAGACATATACAGGGAACTGGTCGTGTGCTCTGGCCATCCAGTTATAGGACAGATAATGTTTAGTCTATTAATTTTTTCATCATTTTTCAGAGAAATAAAGTTTATAAAATATTAATAGTTTATAAATTTACATTGTTCGGACTGGTGTCCTCATCTACGTTGTCATATCACGACGTTTCGACCGTTGTATACTTCAGCCTTCTTCAGATGATTGAAGTTTTGAACCGAACCCTTTATTTCCTCTACCCGGGTAGATTGTTCTAGTTCCACGTGCAATGCCTCTTCAGTATCAGTTATCTCCCTTTTAACTCAACTCTCCAAGTTTTTGTTCATCTCTGGTGGACGAAATAAAGGATTCGGTTCGAAATTTCAATCACCCTAAGAAAGCCAGAGCGTACAACGGTCGAAACATCGTAAATATGGCAACAAAGATGAGGACAACAGACCGAACAATGTAAATAGTATAAATAATTACAATACCTCATCTCAGAAATATAGACAGATATTCAATGTATGACAAGTTTGCGTTCTCTGAACGCCATTATGTTCTACAGGTATAAGCTTGCATGTCTTGCATGAAATCTCTGTACATCGTCTCTTTCGTTCCATTCAATCAATTAACTTTGTTATCTCATTTAACAATATTTTAAATATTAATTGCTTCTTATTGCTTTTGTTTTGTTTTGTGAATTACAAAAATCAATGATTATACACTTCGATTTTTTAATTGTCCAACCAGAGTTACCAGTTTGTGTTACTAGTAGTGAAGTCAGTTGCATTGTAAAGCCAAGCGCTATGAAATTTTGAATAAACTTTCTTCTGAAGTTAATTCAGCTTATTTAAAAAAAAAAAAAAAAAAAAAAAAAGGCTACAAATATCACGAGTGACGAAATTCAAAATTTAGTAGTTCCTAGATCTCATAAGAAACGGAATGTGGCATCTGTCTTTTTGACTACTTGTAATATTAAAAATTTAATTCGTAAAACAACTTATAAGAATTTTGCAAACTGTATTTGAAAAATTAAAATCAATTAGAAATTAAAATTATTATTATTATTATTATTTTTTAAATGGAACATTCAAAAGCTATATTTCGATAAACGTGGATCTTCAGCAGCTTGGAATGAAAATTAACGACGAAAACTGCTTACATGTACAATTTCCTTCTGAGCAAAATCCGTGCAAAATTAATATAAAAAGAAGTGGAAATCAGACGATCTCAAAAACAGATTAAACGTTATAAAATTCAACCTGATTGGTTGATAAGTTTTTCACGTGCCTAAAAATTAACTCCCGAAAAAAATTCGTAGGTAAGTCGCGAGAAGCTTTTTTTTACTCGTGAATGCTTTTAGTAGCAGTGTGACAATAGGTCAATCATTTTAAGAAAGAGTACCTAGTCACGAAAAAGTCACTACAACAATTTTTCGTCTACTTATCTCCACTGTTCAACGTTGTCGACAAAAACTCCGTCAGAATAAATTCACAAGTACAGTTTCAATAAAAACAAAGTACTTTCTATTTCCAGAAGATATTTCAGGAAAACAAAAACACGAACATTTCCACAAATTCTGGTTGCTAACCAATTTACGCAGACAGAATGGTTTATGCAAATTTTATATATAATTTTTAAAATATCACATCAACCCCTAAAAAACGGTGAGTTACTTTCGAATCTGTTCTTTCTTTAGTACTTAATTTGTGAGAACAGTAAATAAATTTGGTAAAAGTCTAGAATCGGGGCCATAAATCAGGGGCCATAATTCGCGAGTTAAAATTTATATATATCGTTTTCGTTTTTAATACATTTTCAAATACAAAAGATTTTTTTCGAAATATATATTCAGATAAACCCATTCGTGTGGATGCTTGTTGGTTCCTTTTTCTCTAAGAAAACACTTTAGATGAAGCCAGCTATTCTCTATTGTTTGAGTATGAACTAAAGATTCATGTAAATCATCAAAATTATTTTCATGGCTTATAACTTTGTGATTGTAATCCCAAATCATTTAGAGTCCATTATAAGCGGACCAACCATAACAAATGTTGTAGCATACCTACGGACGAGAATAGGTATGTCCCCATTCACATAAATACAGTAGTAAATACTGTATGTTGGTCTACAGTTGGAGACTCGTCTCTAGACGAGGCTATGTCAAAGGGCAGAGTCTTGTCTCGGTAAACAGCTACCCGACACGGTTTTATACGGGATCTACGGGGAAATTTTGGCTGAGCCTACAGGCTCGGATACCCACATTAAATTCGGACGTGTCACATCTGACCGTGTGGGGCGGTTGATAGATATCCTGCAGTTGGAGATTCATTGTGGAATTCACTTGACTCACTTCTAGCAGTTGACGAGTTCTTATACGCGCCGCTGGCGAATCTTATATGTGTTGTTCGTGTCCTAAGTATTATCGTTGGTGAATCTTATATGTGTTGTTCGTGTCCTAAGTATTATCGTTCATTACCAATCTTCGTATGATTATTCTATTCAGTAACCTTCCGTAGGTTACAACAACTAATGTTCGTAAATCCTCATTCAATACGTCTTTGGATGACAGCTTCTCGATATATGAGAAAGAAATTGTACAAAGTAATTAAAATCTTCAGAATTTCTTTCAATTCCTCCAAAGAGGCATGAAACTTTCGGCCGCGGTTATATTTTCTTTTTACTTACAATCAATACTTCATCAATCTAGACTATTTTGTCTGGACCTCCAAATTTTTATCACCACTGTTTGTTTTGTTTTTTTTGTTTTTGTTTTTTTGTTTTTTTTTGTTTTTAGGTATGTTTGTGTTTTTTTTTTTTTTGTTTGTTAGTTTTTTCAGTGAAAATAGCAGCACACATTACTACAAAATTTGAACCAGTCAACTACTGTTTGCTTCGAGGAACTGTAGTCTCTTAAAATCAACTGCTCAGAATATGTTTTAGCCCGTAAGTGTATTAACAAAATTACTTTTATTTTTGTGCATGCAAATTATGACCCCTGTTTTTATTTGTTTATTTTTGGTTTTTGTTTTTATTTTCCCCCGATTCTAAACTTTTGGCATGAATTTTTCAACTTTAAACATTGATGACATTTTTTTTTATTTCTTTCTCTTTTTAATATTATTGATATACGCAATCAATATAAGTGCATATTTTTTACTGTTCCATTGGTGGCAGAAGACATATTTCTTTCTGAACGAAAATATTTCGTAATATTCTTCAAATTTCCATATTTGGCACAAAGTTTTCCATATTAAAAAGTAACAAAACTTTCAAGCAGGCATATAAAGATTTCAGTAGCATGTCAAAAAACCTTACTAAGTGGATCAACACACACACATTATATATATATATATATATTATATATATATATATATATATATATATATATATATAACTTCAAACATTATTATAATGAACGCTTCCTATTTGAAATAGACGCCCCAGCAAATTTTTAAGAACTAATGGATTTATTTTTAATCTGAAATTTTTATTACTTAAAATTAATGATTTCAAATTCTTTTAAGGCGTAGGCCGATAGACGTAATACACACTGTTTAATAAATAAAAATAGGGCGGGCCTTACCGCTCGGCCATGAAGAATGTCACAGTAAACAAGAATATTTTTTCCTTTTTAAGTAAATCACATCCTCTCCCTTAGATTATTTTCTCGAAAGTCATATCTGCTCAGCTTTGTATTCGAAGTGTAAATAAACCAATTTCTACAGAATTGGTGGATTTATTTTTAATCCGCCATGATGAGGCGTCTATTTCAAATACGAAGTGTCCACTATACTTGAAGTAATAAAAAGTGCGGATTAAAAATAAATCTATTATTTCTTGAGAAATTTCGTTATATATATATATATATATATATATATATATATATATATATGTGTGTGTGTGTGTGTGTGTGCGCGCGCACGCGCGTGCGTGTGTGCGGTACTTAGTGGAAAGTGCTCAACATCTGTGACAGAGCTAACATATTCATTACATGGAAGTAATTTGTAACCCCAGGTCTCATGCTTTTGCGATAATCAGACAAACTGGTTTATTTTTTTTCAAAAGTGGATCTATTTGAGCTTATTTGTGTTTAATAAACTAGTTTGTCGGATGATCGCAAAAATGAAAACTGCAGATGAAAAATATATATATATATATATATATATATATATATATATATATATATATATATAGGAAATGGATTAAATCCGACATTTTAATTTAATGTTTAAACAAATTAATATATATAAATAGGATAGAGGGAAAAACACAAAAAGCAAAAATAAAATTTTAAATTTACGGACGTAGTACAAAACAACTCACAAAATAGAAAAAGATAATTCTCAAAGACTCACTGTTGACTTCCACAAAGTATCACCTGCAAACATTAAAAAAAAAAAACGTCTTTGTAGTAGGTCGTATGTAGTCAACTCAAAAATGTCGGTTCATCTAAACAAATCTATGACTCCACATTAAAAGAGTCACATACCATGTAGATGCTTACAGACTCAAATATAAACAGCCAATTTTCGCCCGCGTTATTGAGAAAGGATTTGGAAGCGAGCCCGTCTGAAACATCCTTCATTTCACGATTTGATAGGAACGATTAGGTTAAATCAAATATTCGTCCTGTGACAAAAAAGTCTTTGCAATAGGTCGTATGTAGTCAACTCAAACTTGTCTAAACAAATCTATGACTCCACATTAAAAGAGTCACATACCATGTAGATGCTTACAGACTCAAATATAAACAGCCAATTTTCGCCCGCGTTATTGAGAAAGGATTTGGAAGCGTGCCCGTTCGAAACATCCTTCATCCTGTCTCCGGACCAATTAAATGCATAAGCGAATTAAGAACAATAATTTCAACCTTAAATCACAGGAGAAAGGTTCATGTGGCGTAAAATCAACCAATCCAGCCCAGTTTGAACATGTTCATTGTTGCTTAATTTCGGTAATCTAGTGAAAAATCAATATTTTCAGCTCGACATGACCATAAGTTATGTCTATTTTTGTATAAATTGAAAGTCTTTAAATCTTCTGAGAGACATTACTTCAAAGTCAAATGCTAAGTTATCTGTGTAATACAGAAACTTTAACTGAATAATATAGTTTTGTAGGCTTCAAAATATTTTCAACTTATTCTTCTTCTTTACTGTTTTAGTTTTACAATATAAATTTCGGTAATTATATTCGGTATCTAATAATTAAAATACCTCATTTCAAAAGCATATAAAAAAGTCAAATAAAAAGAAAACCAACACATACACACAATATATATATATATATATATATATATATATATACGGCAGTAAGGCCTCTGATCGCGAGATTTTGAGGAGCGTGGAACCACCTCTTAATTGCTGTTGTTCCCAGGTCCACTCTGACCCGCGGTGGTTGCACATGTTAGGGTCCCAGCTATGGACAAATAGTGACCACCACCAAACAAAAAAATAACTATGTAACTAAAAATACATCTGAATAATAAAAAAATATCTGCAATACATTTTTATCTAAAAAGACTGACAATATAAAACCAGCAATACATTTTATCTGTAGTTCAAGCCATAAATTGTGTTCCAAAATATTTAGATTTCGGCATTAAATAACCTGTAGAAATGTTGATATACCGCTAAACAAAACCAACTATATGTGTGTACGGGTGTGCGTGTGTGTCACACATACTATAGACCAAAAGATTGCGCTTGCCGTCTGGACTTAGAAGAATCTAAAAATTGAAGGTCACGTACCTCTTTTTAAAACTACTTTATTAGCTCATCTCGAGGCAAAGGGACTTTCTCTGCCTGAAAGGTTTATCGTATATTCAATAGTAATAGCAGTAGTAGTAGTAGTAACAACAACAACGAAATTAATTAACCATAAAGTTTTGTTTCAATTTTAGTTCTTTTTGCTTCATCTACTTTGTAGATTAATGGTAATTTGAGGTCTGGCGGATTTTAAATTTATTTAACGCTTCTCTAAAAAGTTGAACGCCATGTATCAATGAATTTCACCATTCTAGCTTATGGGTTAATTAAACCAAAGAATTTTTAAATGCAGAAAGTCGTCCCAAACTTTTAGCCTATAGTGTCAGTATATAACTAAATATATATATATAAATATAAATATATATATATATATATATTATTATTATTATTATTATTATTATTAATATTAATTAATTAATTAATTAAAGAATATCAAACACTTAAAATCCCACAGGTAATATTTTTTTATTTCATGAGAGCTTTAAAAAAACAGCTATTTGTTTCTAGGGTTGAAGAATTGAGAGCTGCGTTCTTAAAGCTCTCACGAAATCAAAATTATTACCTATGGGAATTAAGTGTTTGATATTCTTTAATTAATAATAATTTTGCTCTGTCTTTTGACATAGAGCTGTCCCTGGATCTATATCCTCCTTGAAATTCCATATTATATTATTACTATATATATATATATATATATATATATATATATTACTTCAAACATTTTATACACACATATATATATATATTAATTCAAACGTTTTATATATATATATATATATATATATATATTACTTCAAACGTTATTTTTAGTGAATACCCGTTTTAAACCGCGTTTATTTTGTCTACTGGCCTGCTGATTCGGGAAAAAATGTGCCCGCCTCTACTCAAATACGTGTATCCACTAAAAATAACTTTCTTTTTTTTAAGTAATAAAAATATATTGGATTAAAAAATTAAATCCATGGACTTTTTAGAAATGTTAATATTTAGAGAGAGGTGGGTCTTTGACTTACGAAAGATTTCCGTTCCTACGATGCGTCGTAACAGAATTTTCCATGTAAGACAAAACAATAATCCAATATGGCGTACAACCAGGAACTGATTCACGCCGCCTTCCTGGGTGACAGAACTAATTTCAACTCTGAACCTCAAAAGGTTAATTTGCCGTTCAATCCCCGCGCTCAATTTCTAATAAAAAATTCTCGAATAGTTCCATATAGGCTTAAATGCACACGCTTAGATTCGAAAATAACAAAGAAATTTTAATAAAATCTACCGTTTTGGAGTTATAGACAATAAAAGTTAGGACTCGTTCACGTCTCGGTGGATGAAGTTGAAATAAATTCTGCAACCCTCCGCACTCTAGCGCCGTATGACGATGTATTCTTCCGGCCTGCTGCGTCGCGTATTCTTCATATTCATATATATACGAGGCAAACAGCACAAGATTGTGTTGTAACCACGAATCGTCACCTGGTAATTTACTGTGTCTAGTCACGCTGATGAGCTGTGATACAGCGAAACAGTCTGTCTGTGGATGACTATATATATATATATATATTAAGAAATGGAGAAGGTCCGACAATTTATTTATTAAAGACATTTTTTTTTTTTTTTTTTATGTTTAACGTTGTTATTTATAGATACAAGTATTTAAGCAAATGCTCTGTTTATGATAAACAGTATTAAATAACATTTACCGGCCTGAATGTCCGAGAAATTTTCATAGAAAATATTCGTTCTTTGACAGGATTCGAACCTGCATCCTATACGGAACCGTCATTTACGCTGACGTGCCTTACCTCTGGGCCACAAAGAAGCTTTTCGGTAGACAAGGTCGAATTTACTGCTTATAAAAAAAAAAAATGTCTTTAATAAATAAATTGTCGGACCTTGTCCATTTCTTAATATATGACGTCATTTGTTTACATTTGATACGCCAGAGCAGTTATGAATGTACGAGATTCATGGAAGATTGAACTTTATAAGCAGTAAATTCGACCTTGTCTACCGGAACGGTTCTTTGTGGCCCAGAGGTAAGGCACGTCTGCGTAAATGACGGTTCCGTATAGGATGCAGGTTCGAATCCTGTCAAAGAACGAATATTTTCTATGAAAATTTCTCGGACATTCAGGCCGGTAAATGTTATTTAATACTGTTTATCATAAACAGAGTATTTGCTTAAATACTTGTATCTATAAACAACAACGTTAAACATAAAAAAAAAATGTCTTTAATAAATATATATTATTTTAATCGTTATTTTTAGTGGATAAGCGTATGTATATGTGTGTGTATATATATATATATATATATATATATATATATATATATATATATATATATATTTCACCCCATGCAAGACGGGAATGCCACCAGTGAGCAGAGGGTTACAAGGAGTGAAAGAAGACTCGGAATAGGGAGGATTGAGGAAAACAAAAGATGAACGAGATAGAAGATGACTTTAATGTTGCATTTACATTTTGGGAGACTGTAGTTATCAGGGAAGCAAGTAAACAGAAGGTGAATTGAAAGAAAAATTTTTGGTGCTGAAGTGGCGGTTGCATTTATCTATTTCAACAGGAAAAGGGTGGGACCGAAATACCAATCTAGAAGCATGCTTAAATACATGTAAATTTAAATTCATGCAATTAGGGAACCAAAGGGGAAAAAGTTCGTCATAGGAGTTGCCATGAAAATATTTGTATTGGATTTTGTCAAGCCCCAAACCAGATATGGCAACAGTATTCCATGGACGGATGAATGGTAGATTTGTAAATGTGCTAGATAGATTCTGATGAGAAAAAATTTCTGGCACCACACAGTGACCCAACTTTCCTTGTAGTAGATGCAGCTTTTGATTCGATGTAGTCGCTCCAATTCAAGTCAGTGAAAAACGTGAGACCAAAAAGGGGCAGTGTGTTGCTCTCATGGAGTCTAGCGTCAGCCATGCTGATGGCAGGCAGAACTTTTTCCCCTTTGGTTCCCTAATTGCATGAATTTAAATTTACATGTATTTAAGCATGCTTCTAGATTGGTATTTCGGTCCCACCCTTTTCCTGTTGAAATAGATAAATGCAACCGCCACTTCAACACCAAAATTTTTTCTCTCAATTCACCTTCTGTTTACTTGCTTCCCTGATAACTACAGTCTCCCAAAATGTAAATGCAACATTAAAGTCATCTTCTATCTCGTTCATCTTTTGTTCTTTCCTCAATCCTCCCTATTCCGAGTCTTCTTTCACTCCTTGTAACCCTCTGCTCACTGGTGGCATTCCCGTCTTGCATGGGGTGAAATGATTAATATATATATATATATATATATATATATATATATACACACGCACACACACACATATATATATATACATTTATGGTGGTTAAATGAAACTAGTTTCGTTTTGAGGCGTTAAAATTTACAAGTTATTTAACCACTAACTGGAGTTCCTTTTCAAGAATAGCTGCCAGGTTTACTTTAGCAGATCTGTCGGATTTGATATTGAAACAGAAGAAAATTGTAGTGTCATCTGCATAAATTCCTAGTTGGGAACAAATGACATCGGGAAAATGTTGATGAAGATCAGAAACAGCTTAGGGCCCAGGATACAGCGTAGGAAACACCCGCGTTAGTGAGAAATGATTTGTAAGCGAGCTCGTCTGAAACATCCTTCATTTCACGATTTGATAGGAACGATTGGATTAAATCAAACATTCGTCCTGTGATACCGTAGCCCTAGAGCTTGCAAAAAAAGGCCAGCATGCCAAACCCTGTCGAAGGCCTTCGAGATATCGAGCTTCGCTGTTCTTATCCAGAACTTCATATAGACATTCAGTGATGGTCGTTAGAACATCAGCGGTAGACCTGACGAAACGGAAGACATATTGTTTATCCGAGAGGATGTTGTAAGAATTATGACGCGTTATCCTTTCAGCATTGATTAGAGCCTCGAATACTTTGCCAAAAAGCGGTAAGAGACTAATAGGACTGTAGAGGACAGAGGGGTGAATATGTGAAGAACACGCGTTGGTTAAAATGTCCTGCTAGCCGGTTCAGCTACATGAGAATGTTGGACTTTAATTAAATCCAAAGAAGACAAAGAAAACAAACAAGACCGATAATTATATATAAACAAATATATGTATTAACAACAAGTTACAAGCACATGGACAGTTACATTGAGTTTGTGGTGAATATTATGTGTGTGTATTGTGGTGAGTGTTCGTACGTACGTGTATTGTTCTTAGCGTGTTCTCGGAATTTGGGAAACGCTGTATATGTGAGAGCTCACATATTGGTATTAGCTGAAATGAAGAAAGAAGAGAAAGAATTACCTCACCTCCACGCGAGGTTGCGGCCCAAGGCCTGAGCGGAAAAAAAGAGATCGAGGCAAAAGGTCACCCAGTATTTATAGCAAGAGTAGAGAGACCCCTGGTGAAGGATTAAGGAACTGAGGAGGAGCTAACCGGCTCACAAATTAAGAGACTTGAGACAACTGAAATGTGGTTCTACAGAAGGATGCTGAGAATACTATGAACTAAACATGTGAGCAACGAAAAAAAATTTTGAGAAAATGGAAACAAGAGGGACAAATACTTCAGAAACAGAAAGATGAGATTTTTAGGGCACTTAATGAGGAAAGTGGTCTTAGGAAAGTTGACACTCACAGGACAAAGTCAAAGCAACATGGACAGCGAAAAACAACGCATAACCTACCTAACGAGCTTTTGTAAATGGTTGGCAGAACAGGGATTATGAGAGATAGCAAATAGAGTAAGAACTACAAATGACAGGAAATTGTAGGAAACTATGACCGCCCACGTCCCGAATGGACACGGTACATAGCAGAAGCCTTGCTAAAAAGCTACAGATAGTGAGCACACATTTAATATCGAACTCACTACACAGTAATAATGACCAACGAAACGAGCTCGCTAACCATTACTCGACTCGTGGTGTCTATGGTTAGGGGAAAGTTGGTCGAAGTAGGATGAGAGTCTAGAAAAACGACCTTTTGCTGACTACCTGCTACTGATGACGTCATTGTCTGCTGATTTCAGTGTTGGAAGCTACTGACCAGAAACTACCTTTTCATGTTATCGATCAATGACTCTGCACCTCACTCAATGGAGACTCATTCATAAATCACCACAACAGCCATCACTTCGGAGGTGTAACAAACAATACACATTCAAAATAGCATTTTCACTGTGCTTTGTTTTATTTACTTTATTTCTTTTCATTGCCTTTTTTTTAATTTGTGCAAGCGATGTAAAGAAAGACAACGAGCAAGGTTTTATATAGTAAGAAACGTTGGACAATGTATCTGTAAACAATGTCTGTGTAGCGCTCACATGAATAGCTTAGGGGTAAAGTAAAGAGCTTATATATATATATATATATATATATATATATATATATATAAGTGTGTGTGTGTGTGTGCGTGTGTGTGTGTGTGTGTGTGTGCGCGTGTGTGTGTGTGTGTGTGTGTGTGTAGGGGTGGGCCAAAAGTAGGCTTACAGTTGTTTCACAAATAGAGATAACTCTGCCGAACTGTTCTTCCAGCAAGATGGAGCACCTTCCCATTATGCTTTGGTTCGGAAGAAGGGGCAGTATCGAATGACCACCACGTTCACCTGCCCTAACACCAATGGATTTCTTTTTTTTTGTGGGGATGGGTAGTAAAGAAGAAGATTTATGATAGATATCCCCACATAGTGGACGAATTAAGAATACATCTCAGAAGTATTTATAGAAATTGATGTAGATTGTTATTTGTGCCGCGCTGTGTATCGTATTGTTCGGCAGAGATTCGAGGAATGTTACAATGTTGAAGGAGGACATTTTGAGGACTTAAGAGATGAAACTGTGCTAAAAAAATATAAGTGTTAAACAAATGTACATAAACAGTTTTGAACAAATATGATTGTAACAAATAAATATGAATGTAATAAAATGTTTTAAAAAAATGTAAAGTGCATACCTACTTTTCCCTATATATAGATATATATATATATATATATATATATATATATATATATTATTATTATTATTATTATTATTATTATTATTATTATTTTTTCCCCGTCCATTCATTCACGTCATCCGCAACAGACTTTCTTCTCATAATTTGTTTCTCCGTTTACATTTCTGACGAGAGGGGACGAAACCGGTTGACTTGTGTTTTTGTTTTAAAATTTATCATGGCCTATAGTAAAACAATTTCTTGCCTTTAATGCCATAATATATATATATATATATATATATACGAGGGAAAGTCAAAAATTATCTGTACCCTTATATAAATATATGTTATTGCGAAAGTGCGGGTAATTTTTAACTTACCCTGGTATATATTATATAATAATTCGTAAAACTTCTGTTTTGACATGTTTCGTCGATGAATCGCCGTCATCAGAAAAAGAACTGTATTTCAACAAAATTTACATTAGCAATAAAAAAAAACGTTATTTTGTAGAAATTAAATTCTTTTTCTGGTGAACACGGTCCATTGCCAAAACATTCCAGAATAGAAGTTTTACAAACACACACACATATGCACATCCATCCATATATATATATATATATATATATATATATATATATATATATATATATATATATATAAATCGGTTTCACCGCAAGCAAGGTAATACACAAGGGGTTACTGAGTGAGGAAGAATTAAGAACAGAAACATTAATAATGAGCAGGAAGATAACAGAGAAATCAGGAGGACAGTTGATTGCGATTGTCATTGCATTTACATTTTGCAGATTAAAGTTGGCTGGAAAGCATGGAGCCAGAAGGAGTCCCACAAGCGAGAAGTGTGAGTAAAGAAACTGTTAGAAAGCGCTCGAACTTCCAGATGATGAAAACTTTAGAAACTGTTAACAACAATGTATGACAAATATAGGCCACCATTTGGAGTATGTCATTTTAAAACTAAATGAATAAAAACTGTAATCCTTTTGTAAACAACAGTAAAATATTTTTTAATAGCAGTTACCTTTAGTCTTTAAAATGTGGGAGGTATATATATATATATATATATATATATATATATATATATATATATATATATATATATATATATTGATAATATTAGTGGAAAATATACATACATATGAAAAATATATCTAAAAATTCCCATACATGTATATTTTCAGAAAAAAATTTTCCAAGAGGAAGGATCCAGGTAGAACTCAATGTCTAAGACAGAGTAAGGATATAATAAAAAGGCTTAAACACTAATATTCCATTGGAATCGTAAATACGATCCAAATCATCAGACCTACAAATTCAAAATGAAAACAGAAAAAAACAACTCCGGAAATCAAAACAGAATTTAGAGAAAGTGTAAGTATGAGGATGAGTGACAGAGAGAATTTTTGGAGATGTGGGTGGGGTGGATTTAAAAAGAGGAGAGAAAGAAAGTCGACGGATGTCTAATACATAAAGATACATTTCGTGGTGACATATACACACCACAGACAATTCGGATAGGAAGGGGGGAAAAAAAAAAAGGGAAAGGGGTGGGGGAGAGGGATGGGACGAAGGAAAATAAAATTGTGTTTACTTAAAATTTAAAATCAAATATAAATATATGAAGATGAATATAACGATTGTCTCATTTCGCAATATATATATAATACCCTGTATTACGTCATCTAAAAGGTTTCTTTGAAGTCAAATATCTCCAAACTGCAAAAAGTGCAGACAGAACATTTTAAATATCGGGTGACGATTAAGTGCACGCATATATTCCCTCGGAATGTTTTTGAAACTTAATATACGGTAGAAAAATAGTTATAAAAATTGGAAACTTTTGCATGCAATATAATGTTTGTTTACATTTAAATGTACATATAAACAATATTACATAATTTTAATCCTTATAAATCCTATAAGAAATTTTACAACTGTCTGTTTTTTGCGTTAATATTATATTCCTCGTCTTCTTAAAAGACGTGCGTGATCATGACTCTCTATAACTTCATACCGTTTGTAACTCTAAGCAATGATAGGTAAGATACTCACTGTTCTCTTCTGTCTCCCTTGCCTTCACTGTGTCCTGTGAGTATCAAATTCTCCAAAACTTCTTTCCTCATTATGTTTTCTACGGTTTATCCTAAATACAAGTGTCTTTTTCGGTTTCCATTTTCCTTAAAACTTCTTCACTGCTTACAGGTTCCATCCATAGTATTCTCAGCTTCCTTCTGTAGAACCATATCTCTATTGTCTTAAGTCACTTTTTCATCTGTGAGGAAATTGTTCAGCATTTAATGCCATAGCCCTTCTTTTCTTTGTTTCTAAAACAAACATTCCTCATTTCTTAATATTTTCTTTAGCTTTTGAAAAGCATCTTTTGCTATTACACTGCACCTTCGGAATTTGGTGTTACATTTTACGTCAGGTGTTAAAACACTTTCCAGATATTTTCGTGAATAATTCAATAAATTGTCATTTATGATGTAGTCATGGCGAAATAAAATCATTGTTTATAGAATATTCATTTCTTAAATGCGTTAGTGTCTGGCATCTGTGTTAGAAACAAAATGGAGGACTGAGAAACAAAGTAGGAAAATAAAACAAATAAAATATCTATAAAAAAGATATGATTGTACATCCGAAAATGTACGATTTAAAATTTGGGAGCACAGTCATTAAAATATAGTCCTTTCTTATTTTCTTTTTCTGTAGATTAAACTAAAACCGTATTAAAAATCTATTAATAGCAAAATAAATACAATAATATTTGTATTTTGTTTTTATGCTCTTGTAAATAGAGAGTATGGAACTCATCAATTGATCTAAAATCAGCTTCAAATAAAATAGTTTTATGGTATAATGTATTTTAATTTCTCTATCTCTCTCACTATCATATATATATATATATATATATATATATATATATATATAATTATTTATTTAAAAATATGATTCCAAATCGCTACATAAGAGGTCTCATGTTTCAAAACTAGAGCCGAAAACTTCAATATAATCCTTTAAATTAAATTGAGTAAAATGGGCTCCGTTCCATCCTCAAGCGAAATTTTTGTTGGAATAACGTATATCTGAAATTTACTTGTTTTAAAATTGAAATCAAAATCCCAGTGGTAACAGCTATGGTGAATTTTCTAAATTGGGTAGGCGAGTGTAGGGTGTTTATATTAAGTAGCGGTATAGAGATACTTTCAAGGTGTCAAGTCGGGGAAAGGTGGGGGTGTCAAAAATGAAACGGAAGATGTATTGGCCATCGTCTAGTTTGCTTGTCTATGGAGATTTATTTATTTATTTTATTTTATTTTTTATTATGAAAGGGAATTGTGCATATAAAAAAAAAGAAAAAAACTTCGTAACGTTTGTTTTTTGGACGACTTCATAAAGGGTTATCTTATATGTAAGGTATTTAAACTACTAATTTAGGCTATGGATTATGAAGTGTGTTATGTAGAATGCATGTTTGTAGTTAATTATTCCTACTATGAATCTGATGATTGGGCTATTTGTTAAACAAGTTATATAAATTTTTTTATCTAATAATTCAAACCAAAAATCTGATGATGCCTACAAAAAACCGTTAACTCGTGTCTATTATTTAATAGATTATTATTATTTAGAAGTTTAATGATGTGCAATTTTTCATGGAGGCACAAAGGGCATGGGTCATCCCAAGCTTTACATATTCTAGCCTTGTCAATAATTCTCCATTTAACTTTTGGTGTCTTATTTGTTTCCTTCAGGTGCCAAAAATATTTTGATAGTGAAGTCTGATTTCGTTTGTTTATATTATTAAAGGAGCACTTATGCTGCCTCCATCTATCTTTAAAATTATTCTTCGTGGACCCAATGTATATCATATTAGTGCTAGGGCTCTCTGCGGATGAAATAGTACATTGGTATACCACAGAATTAATACAACATTTATTTTCTAATGGGCAGTCTTCTGGGTTTCTACAGTTGCATAATTTTTCCCTTTTATCGTCTGATTTATGTGAAGAGTTTTATTAATACTGTTTTGGCATGGGGGTTTGTTCAAGATCTTATTATTGTGTTTTTTTTTTTTATGCGTTCAAGATTATCAGAGCAGCTGTAGCTCAATTTTAGGGTGTTCATATTGAATATATTACTAAGCTTACTATTGGTGGGGATTGGTTTATTAATTAGAGCTAAGAATTTCTATCCTACTTTAATACTAACCCTCTGGTTGAACGGAGGGGTGTACCAAATTATATTTCTTTTCCTGTTTTTTTTCCTATGTCCAGTGTAATTTTCTCTGTAGTTAATGTTAGCATTTTATAACCACTATTTTTTTAGGGCGGTGTTATAGAAGCTATTGTGTTGTTGGAATATTTCCCTGTTTGCGGAGTTAATGCTAATTCTATTTTCTATTGATGAGGGTATATGTTTAATTATTGATGGAGGATGGTTTGACTTCGGTGTATGTATAAAGGATTAGCATTTGGTTTTTCTATAAGGTTGGTATGTGTTGCCTGGTAAGTCTAGAGTTACGTCAAGGAAGTTAACCCTTTTCAAATTAGAAGAGACAGTTATCTTTAAGTTTAGTTTCTTAAATTCGCTAAATATAATTTTTCTGATTTTTCAATCTTAAAACTAGTAGAACTCCTCACCACCATGAGCCCGTCATCTCTATACAGCCCGATGTCCTTAACATCAATTTCGCGGTGTGCCGTTAAATTATACAGTATTAGGAGACCAACAAGGTCAGAAGACTCTGCAGAGTCTAACGATCCCATAGTGATGTCAAACAGGTCGTTATTGTTTTTTATCCATTGGTCCCCATTGTGAACGAGGACCGATTTCTTTGCGCTGAGGATTATATCCGTTTCATCCTTTGTTAGGTTAGAATACACAGCAGCAAAGTCCAGGGCAGTCAGAAATAAATCCTTCGAAATTGATGGGTAGTAGTCCACGATATCGAACTGTATAAGGGTGCAATTCCGTTTATCATCAATATAGTTAAACCAATTGATAACATCTTTAGTGTTGATCCATAATTTTAGTTCCAGTTGTTTTTTTATTTGGCAGGTAATTTTTTCCAGGATCCTTTTGCTGATCTTTCCTATGTCGGGTCGGGTAGGGTTAATTATTCTGGTCGCAGGGTGTTCTAAAAAGTCAGGCTTATGATCCTTAATTGTTATATAACATTCTTTTTCAGTAAGTTTACCTACTCTATCGCTGATTTTTAATTTATCAGTTATTATTTTACTAGTTTTGTTTATGCTATCAACCATATTAATGTTGTTGTTGCAAGCTTTTTTATAAGTCCTGGTTAAGTTTTTTTTAATTAAGTTGTTGTAGTCGTCGACATCCAATTTGTAGAAGTTGCCGGTTTTGTCAGACTTAACTAATATTTTGTCACAATCATTAATGCTTTTAACTATTTGGTCTAGATGTTTTTGGAAGTGGTTTTTATTTTTTTGAAAGGAGATATTGTTGATAATGTTGAGTAGGTCTTTTTCAAATTCATATAGCTGTTTGTTGTATGGGGCAACTTTTTTACTTTTAAAGCCGTAAACTTCACGTTCTTTATCAGTAGGGTTATTTCCACGAAAATAGAAGTATGCCTTCCATCTCATCCTTCTAATCAATTCCTCTGTTTTTTGTAAAAGCTTAACAAAATAATTCCGTTTGTTTGTTAGTGGAATATTTTTGAGAGAAATCCCGAAATTAATTTTTTCCATATTTTTAAAGGAGTATTTAAAAATAAAGATTTAGAGTGGTCAACCTTAATTAGGGAGCCAATAATATGTGAAAATATATAGAAAATAGGAAGGAACTGGTTAGGTAAATAATCCAAAGTCCCTTAGTATTTTAGTTATTATTTTTAAAAAATAGTGCTCGATACAAAAGTAGAGCATAAATATAATTATTTATTTAAAAATATGATTCCAAATCGCTACATAAGAGGTCTCATGTTTCAAAACTAGAGCCGAAAACTTCAATATAATCCTTTAAATTAAATTGAGTTGAAAGTAAAATGGGCCCGTTCCATCCTCAAGCGAAATTTTTTGTTGAATAACGTATATCTGAAATTTACTTGTTTTAAAATTGAAATCAAAATCCCAGTGGTAACAGCTATGGTGAATTTTCTAAATCCAGGTAGGCGAGTGTGGGGCGTTTATATTAAGTAGCGGTATAGAGATACTTTCAAGGTGTCAAGTCGGGGAAAGGTGGGGGTGTCAAAAATGAAACGGAAGATGTATTGGCCATCGTCTAGTTTGCTTGTCTATGGAGATTTATTTATTTATTTTATTTTATTTTATTATGAAAGGGAATTGTGCATATAAAAAAAAAAAGAAAAACTTTCACTATGGGATCGTTAGACTCTGCAGAGTCTTCTGACCTTGTTGGTCTCCCAATACTGTACAATTTAACGGCACACCGCGAAATTGATGTTAAGGACATCGGGCTGTATAGAGATGACGGGCTCATGGTGGTGAGGAGTTCTACTAGTTTTAAGATTGAAAAAATCAGAAAAATTATATTTAGAGAATTTAAGAAACTAAACTTAAAGATAACTGTCTCTTCTAATTTGAAAAGGGTTAACTTCCTCGACGTAACTCTAGACTTACCAGGCAACACATACCAACCTTATAGAAAACCAAATGCTAACCCTTTATACATACAATTGAAGTCAAACCATCCTCCATCAATAATTAAACATATACCCTCATCAATAGAAAATAGAATTAGCATTAACTCCGCAAACAGGGAAATATTCCAACAACACAATAGCTTCTATAACACCGCCCTAAAAATAGTGGTTATAAAAATGCTAACATTAACTACAGAGAAAATTACACTGGACATAGGAAAAAAAACAGGAAAAGAAATATCATTTGGTACACCCTCCGTTCAACCAAAAGGGTTAGTATTAAACTAGGATAGAAATTCTTAGCTCTAATTAATAAACACTTCCCCACCAATAGTAAGCTTAGTAATATATTCAATAAGAACACCCTAAAATTGAGCTACAGCTGCTTTGATAATCTTGAACGCATAATAAAAAAAACACAATAATAAGATCTTGAACAAACCCCATGCCAAAACAGTATTAATAAAAACTCTTCACTTAAATCAGACGATAAAAAGGGAAAAATTATGCAACTGTAGAAACCCAGAAGACTGCCCATTAGAAAATAAATGTTGTATTAATTCTGTGGTATACCAATGTACTATTTCATCCGAGAGCCCTAGCACTAATATGATATACATTGGGTCCACGAAGAATAATTTTAAAGATAGATGGAGGCAGCATAAGTGCTCCTTTAATAATATAAACAAACGAAATCAGACTTCACTATCAAAATATTTTGGCACCTGAAGGAAACAAATAAGACACCAAAAGTTAAATGGAAAATTATTGACAAGGCTAGAATATGTAAAGCTTGGGATGACCCATGCCCTTTGTGCCTCCATGAAAATTGCACATCATTAAACTTAAATAATAATAATCTATTAAATAATAGACACGAGTTAACGGTTTTTTGTAGGCATCATCAGATTTTTGGTTTGAATTATTAGATAAAAATTTATATAACTTGTTTAACAAATAGCCCAATCATCAGATTCATAGTAGGAATAATTAACTACAAACATGCATTCTACATAACACACTTCATAATCCATAGCCTAAATTAGTAGTTTAAATACCTTACATATAAGATAACCCTTTATGAAGTCGTCCAAAAACAAACGTTACGAAAAAGTTTTTTTTTTTTATATGCACAATTCCTTTCATAATAAAATAAAATAAAATAAATAAATAAATCTCCATAGACAAGCAAACTAGACGATGGCCAATACATCTTCCGTTTCATTTTTGACACCCCCACCTTTCCCCGACTTGACACCTTGAAAGTATCTCTATACCGCTACTCAATATAAAACACCCTACACTCGCCTACCCAATTTAGAAAATTCACCATAGCTGTTACCATGGGGATTTTGATTTCAATTTTAAAACAAGTAAATTTCAGATATACGTTATTCCAACAAAAATTTCGCTTGAGGATGGAACGGAGCCCATTTTACTTTCAACTCAATTTAATTTAAAGGATTGTATTGAAGTTTTCGGCTCTAGTTTTGAAACATGAGACCTCTTATGTAGCGATTTGGAATCATATTTTTAAATAAATAATTATATTTATGCTCTACTTTTGTATCGAGCACTATTTTTTAAAATAATAACTAAAATACTAAGGACTTTTGGATTATTTACCTAACCAGTTCCTTCCTATTTTCTATATATTTTCACATATATATATATATATATATATATATATATATATATATATATATATCCTGACGAGTGGACAGAACGATTACTGAGGAGGCGTCTACGAAACTCTAAAGTCGATATGTTGAAGGTAACATCAATCACCTCAGTGACAAATTTTATATTTGTATTAATTCTATATATATACCTCAATTAAAAGTAGTGACAACCAAAATTTTTCAAAGTAAATGGCAAAAATTTTTTCAAAATAAGAACACTGTATTTATACAAAAATTACATTTTTTTGGGAGACTGTTAGTTTGTATGTGTCAGTCAAAGAAATAAAAGGGAAGATTGTTTTTTTTTTTTTTAAATCGCGCGCCTTTAATATTGATTCCACGTGACCCTAGTCACGTTGTCATGTGTCTAAGAGATGTAATCATACTTTCGCCACATTTATTTACGTTCTTTTTTTTCTTTTTTTTTGCGCACACATTACATACAGTGACACGCAAAAGTATTGAACGCATAATATAAGAAAATAATAATATCTATTGTAAGTATTAATTAGTTGAATATAGTAAATACTATGTAAAAGGATAAAAAAAAAAATGTCGACATAAAAATTTAGCAAATACAAGTTTTGAACACATCCCGAAAATACAAAAGTGGGATAAAATATTAAAATACAGAAGTCGGATAAAAATTGCTGTGTGGGATTGAATTCTATTCAAAATTATTATTGTAAATTTCTGCTGACCAATCAGACCACACTACACATCATGTCCGACAACTTCCAATGTCTACATGAACTATGAACGGTCGTTAAAGTTCTGGTTAGCACATGCGAATGTTTTTGCAGTAAGATAATGGAGAATTTCTTGATGCAATAATTGATCACCATAGCGTGGAAATGAAATATCTCCAACGAACCCAGCATCCTCGTCAGGATGATTAGAGCCATCATTCGCAAATTAAATAACTATGGCCTAACCACCGATCTGCTCCCAAAAGGATGTCCATGTAGCTAAATCCAGTGGTGGCATCCTACTGCTTCGCACCAGTTGGCGGAAACCGATTCTTAAAATTATAAAAGATTAGTTGTTAACCGGTTGTTGGATTATCTGAAAATAATGTTAGAGATTAATAGCCAATATATAATAACTAAAATATAATTAATACAATTGCGGGTAAATTCTGCGGAGGCTGAATTAGGGTTTTCTGTTATGAACATAATTTATTCTTACAAAAGAAATCGCCTTGAAGCTAAAAATATGGTAAATCTTTTAGTTATAAATTTGATAGGTCATCCATTGGATCTTTTTGACTGTAGCGATTCAGTTCGAACGTGGCTAAGAAACCATAACACAGCTGATGACACGAGATTTAAAAAAAGCAGTGACCGTAAACGTAATATGGTCAGAACAGAACTTCAGTCTGGAAATCTTAAATAAATAAATGTTTTCTATTAAATTATGAAAATGATCTAATTTTTTTTATATACTATAAAGTGATTTGTTTTCATTCTCAGATTGAAAAGAAATTAAACAAAATAGGTTCCTAAAGATTACCTGCCTTTACAGAATCGGTTTCTGGAAATTCGGGATGTCATTATTGGCTAGATCCATTTATAAAAATGTAATACTCTAGCGATTTACAATTTGAAATATTCAGAAGGGTCTGTATAATTCGTTGAAATCTCCACCGAGTAGGACTGAATTCTGCAACTCCTGAAAAAACCGTCTGTATGCGAAGTTGATCTACATCATCCTGAGAAAACTGCTTCCTTCTTTACGGGACAAAATATTATGAACTCAAGAGACTAAAATCGAAATCTTTACTGGAAACAGTTCGAGAGACATCTGAAGAAAGAGAGGTACTTCATATGGTTTATAAAACACAATCGCGACAGTTAAACTCGTTAAAAGTATAATGATTCACGGTTGTTTCCTCTCTAGTATGGCATATCATCGAACGAACATTGGATAGCGCAATACTAGAAAAGAACAGGCTTCTATTTGTAAAACATAATAAAACATACTGCAGGGAAAACGAAACAGGAAACCACTGCACTATATTCCCCAAAGAAAACATTTTACAGATAGAAGTTTTACAGATGGTATTTATCAATTCACCCACAGGAATTGAATGTGGCACAAGGCCTTTTTAATGTGGGTATGTCTGAGCCCGTAGGCCCAGCCAAAAATAAAACCCATCTAAACCTGTCCAAGCGGGCTAGTTCCGTCAACCTCCCCGAACGAAACTCCACCCTTCGGCGGAGCTTCATCCGGGTTCCTCTCTGCAAGCAGAGAGTTCGACAGACACCCGACCCGGCAGCCCACAAAGCGCAGATACTACACTTTGATCCTAGCCACCGGGCCGAGCGGGTATTCTTTTTATAGAAGTTTTACAGATAGAAGCCTGTTCTTTTCTAGTAATCGCGTGATGTTACGCTATCCAATATCCAAAAGGAGTGGACCATAGTTGGGATGATCAAGTCAATGTGAATGATCCTTTCCTTAGATGCATAGTATTTGCTTCGCCATGGATACATATAGTTTTGAATTTAGAGTTTTTCCTTCTCCTAGACCGGTTGGCACCTAACCTAGCGTTCTATTATTCACCCACAACTGGAGGGAGAAGTATTGGATTCATACTTTTCCCAAGGACATTAGCCAGTAAGCGAATGTAATGAACTCGACTGGAATTCGAACTCGGTTCTCAGATTACGCAACCCGAGAAGTCATCGTAATTCACAGATAATAAAGGAAACAAATCGGTGTGAAAAGATCTATTGAAATGACACAGCATTTTTTTTAAATATGCCATTCACCTTGGTTGGGTTGAGTTGGATCTTTAATAACAGCAGTTAAATAGAGGGTTGCATTATTACTTCAATTTTTTTACGATATAGACCTAGATGCGCACGTATCCAAACATGTTTTCTCTGTAAAAGGGTTCTATTTCTATATCCCTACATTTTTTGCCCATACATCCTTTTTCACATATTTCATGATGCCATTCCCTTTTTCCAAGATTCAAAAGTTGGACTGTAAAATTGCAGTTTGTTCAAAGATCAGTATTTCGACAGTTTTAAATATTTGATTGATTGATTCGTTTTGTACGGTTTGTCAAACCTTTTAAGATTATTTAAAGACAAAAACCTTTTTAGATTGTAAGAATTTTTTTAGAGATAATAATGGTTTAGTGATACAAGTCTTATTAATTAACCTATAGCTGGGGGAAGAAGAGATGAATTCACACCTTTCCCAACGGTATTTGCGTGTAAGTGAATATAACGAACCTAACTGGAATTGGAACTCAGCTTTCCAATTCCGAGCCGTTATCCATTACACGTTCCACACAACCATGCATATATAATCTGGTATTCCGAAGTGGTATTCCCAAGAAGTCACCCATCTAGGTACTGACCAGACTCGACGTTACTTAACTTCGGTGATCGGACGAGAACCGGTGTTTCAATGTGATGTGACTGTAAGCCACACTTTTACGTAACTAATTTTGTTTGATTTGAAAATTAGAATTATTCTTGATTTTTAAAAATATTCCACCTTAAAGTATTGCTGGTGAAAAATAATTCTTTTTTCTCGTCTGTTCTTCATCTGTGCCAACACTTTTTTAAATATTTCACCCCAAGCAAGGCGGGAATGACACTAGTACGCAGGGGGTTACAGAGATTGAAAATGAAAGAAAAGACTGTGCATAGAGGGGATCGGAGAAAAGATAAAAGTTGAACGGGGTTCAATTAGATAGAAAATGGAGATTGACGTTGCATTTAAATTTTTGAAGTTTGTAGTTATCAGGGAAGCAAGGAAATGGAAGGGAGTTCCACGGGCGAGAAGTGTGAGAAAAGAAACTGTTGGAGTAGAAGTGGCGGTTACATTTAACTAATTCAACAGTAAAAGGGTGGGACCTAGATGCCAATCTAGATGCAAGCTTAAACTCACGTAGTCTGGACACCAGGGAAAAAGCTTATCAGAGCAATATCCATGAAAATATTTATAGAAAAGGCAGAGGGAAGCTACGTTACGTCGGTGATAAAGTGACTGAAGTCGAGATGCCAAGTCAGGATCGATTACATTGTAGATCCTTCTTTGGATTTTATCAAGAGTCTCGAGATGAATAGCAGAAGCACCAGACAAGATATGCAACAGTATTCAATGCATGGATGAATGGTAGATTTGTAAATATGCCAGACGGACTCTGACGAGAAAAGACTTCTGATACGACGCAGTAACCCAATTTTCCTTGCAATAGATGCAGCTACTTATTTGATGTAGTCGTTCCAACCTCAAGTTAGCTGAAAACGTGAGGCCAAGAAGGCGTAGTGTGTTGTTCTCCATGAGTTTAGCATCAGCTATGCTAATTGCAGACAGGAAAGGTTTTCTATGGTGATTAAATGAGAGCAGTTTAGTTTTGGAGACATTAAAATTTATGAGCCATTTCCTGCCCCAAGAGCAGCGTTCAGGTAACTTTTGTCAGCTCTGACAGATTTGCTATTGGGACAGGAGCAAATGGTAGTGTCACCAGCATAAATGCCTACTTAGGAACGGATAACATCAAAAACATCATTGATGAAGATCAATTATCCATTAATGCCCACCTTCCCATTATTTTAACAGTGAGTAATAATGTGTTATACGTAGAAGCATATAATTCGCACCGGATTTTTATAAACCTATCATTCCGGATTTTTTAGAAACCTATAACTAATACAAGACTTTTTATTTTTCATGAAGTGGAAAGATTATATTGAATCAACTGTTAGGTCTTCTGCTAGGATTTGTTTGTTTAACGGCATATCAATTATTTATGGGTCATTTAATACCGAAATGTAATTTTCTTAGGAGCTTTGAAGTAATAAAAATAAGTTATTCTGTTTTCACAATTGAATGTATGGTAGATGATACTGAGCTTTTGTGCATATACATGTTTGTGTGGACATAATTACTAGATACGGTGATATGTTTGTTTTATGTTGTTTTTTTAAAAATTATATTTTGGAATACAGTTTGATTTAACAAATTGTAGGATATTATATGGATTAATGTCATGAATGACGTTTTCATGTTGGTTGGTTGATTGGTTGGGCGATTTTGTTTAGTGACATATCAACACCTCTATGGGTTAATTAATGCCGAAATCTAAATAATTTGAACGCAATTTTATGGCTTCAACTGAATATATTTTGAAGGCAATTGTATGCCTTCAACTACAGATAAAATGTATTGCTGGTTATTTTGCTTTAAAATGTATTGTTGGTCATTTTTTTTTTATTAATAATGTATGCTGGTATTTTTAAGATAAAAATCTATTTTTACTATCATTGTGTTTTTGTTTGGGGATTCCCTATTTGCCCATAGCTGGGACCCTAACAGGTGCTATCACCGCGAGTCAGATTGGACCTGGGAACAACAGCAATTAAGAGGTGGTTCCACGCTCCTCAAAACCTTCAATCTCACGACCAGAGGCTCTGCTGCCGGATGTAGTTTATCATCATATCTAGGATTTATGAAACGGCGAACTAATAAAAAAAAACATTGAAAACGTTTTGTTTTAATTCAGTTTAAAGCATCAACCAACTGATTAACAAGTGACTGCCCATTTCTACAAAATCTGAAATCAAGCGAGATTTATATGGATTAAAAGAGAAATGAAAAAGAAAGGAAATAAATGATCTGATTCCGGAAATATCAACGCCTTGGCTGAATACTGAAATTTTGGTAGTGCCATATATTTATTGCTATTGCGCGGTAAAGACAGTTTTTATTTTTTCCATCCCAGTAAAATATCAGGGTATCTATTGATGTGTTTTGAAGGAATGTAGGGATATTGAGAAGCGTTAAACATTTGAGGTGCGTGAGTTGTCATGAACTACCATGTTATTACCTCATCAGGTCTTCCAAAATTTTTTGAAACACAACCCCAATCACCACTATCTAATTTGGTAAAAGAAACACGGACACTTCTCTATTTGAGGAACCTTGGACATTTCTGGTAAACTCAGCCATTGGCAATTTTTTCTCCGGAAGACCAGAGTGATGTAAATCTACTTTTTTTTTTTCAGGAGAAATTGCAGTAATCATCAAATAATGATCCAAAAGAAAGAATATAAAATTGAAAAGAATCTTAATTACACTATCAACACCTTTCAATTTTTACTCGACCCAACGCAAAGGTATACTCCACTACCACCACAACCACCACTAGACAAGAGTATTTCTGATTTACATATAATACCAGTTTAAAATGACAGGATAATTTACGTATGGTTCAGAACATGTTACTAGTATCAATGTCTGTGCTTTCTACCTCAGATCAAACTGTGATCGTCCGGTCCTCTGTCCAGAATCAGTGTAATATATGTACTCTGTGAAAAGTGCCTCACGCGCACACAAAAACATACGTAAATGTCTCCGTTTGTATTATATATATTGTTATGGCCCGGTTCCTTGTACCACGGTGATAGCCCAAGGTAGAACCAATAAAGAAGAACTCGAACACGGATATGGAATAACACAGATATATTACAAACAAGAATATATACAGAGAGGTAGAAAAGTGTTAGTACGAACAATCAGGTTTAGTAGTAATTGTCTAAACGCGACTCTGTTTCGGACGGCCTCTGACTCGACTGACTGACTCGCTCTGACTGACTGAGGGACTTCACCCCAGACTTCAGATGGAACAGTATTTAGTTATCCCCCACGAGGGCATCACGTGACACAAGGCCGGTTTAACGTGGGATCTCCGAGCCCGTGGGCTCGGCAAAAAATATGCCCTTTGAACTCGTATAAACGGGTTCACGGTCAGTTTACCTCCCCGAAAGAGTCTCCGCCCTTCGGCGTAGCCTCGTTGGGGTTCCTCCCCGGCCGAAGGCAGAGAGTTCAACCGATCAGCCGGTCGCCTGACTTAGGGCTGAACAGTATTTAGTCACCCCCCCACGAGGGCATCATGTGGCACAAGGCCGGTTTAACGTGGGATCTCCGAGCCCGTGAGCTCGGCCAAAAATATGCCCTTTGAACCCGTATACACGGGTTCAGGGTCGGTTTACCTCCCCGAAAGAGACTCTGTCCTTCGACGTAGCCTCGTTCGGGTTCCTCTCCGCCCGAAGGCAGAGTTCCACCGATCAGCCGGTCAGCCGGTCGCCCGACTTCAGGCTGAACTCCTGTACTTCCTCTTGAGGCGCAGTATTTATTACGTATGGAATAGTCCATTATGTTATTATGGATAAGCTCCCATAACATATATATATATATATATATGTGTGTGTGTGTGTGTGTGTGTGTGTGTAAAATTATTATCATATAGTGTATCTCTAAAGGAACAAAATGAATAAAGAGACAAGAAAAAAGAAATTTTTAGCCGACGCGTTTCGTCCTCTGAGGGACTTTATCAAGGAAAATGTCAACATTTCGTTCTCCAACATCCGTGACATTAGAACAAACTTCTGCAGTATGGAATCTTTCCTGACTGCAAACTGCCCGTATATACTGGCTCTCTGTGAGACCAACCTTGTCTCGTCTATCCCCTCCTCTGATCTCTCGATCACAGGCTACCTTCCTCTCCTCAGAAAAGACTCTATAACCCACATCGCGGCCTTGGTGTCTACGTCAAGGACCATCTCCCTCTGGCCATAGAGTTGTCTCTCGAATCGCCAGACCAGTCGTACATGTGTCTCCAACTATCTCTTCTCAATGCGGTAAGCTATCTCTTCTTCCTTTACCGTTCTCCATCATCTCAAGACTGTGGGATACTCGATAGCATTTCTGACAGCATAGACAAGGCTCTCTCCCTCCACCCGTTTGCTCACATATTTGTGTTTGGCGACTTTAACGCCCATCATACCATGTGGCTTAAGAATGCTACTACTGATCACGCAGGCATTCAAACGCTCAATTTTTCAGTCTCTCAATCCATCACGCAGAGAGTTAACTTCCCCACTCGTTTTGCCTTCAACCGGGAAGGTAAAGCCTTTCTTCTCGATCTGTGTTTTACCTCCGTCCCCGAGTCCTGTAGCGCTACACAACTCTGCCCTCTTGGTAACTCTGATCATGCGATAGTATCTGTTAACATCTCCTTCAACTCCACCCATTGCAAAGAACCTCCTACCACTAGAACTTCGTTCTACTATCAACGAGCTGAGTGGGACGCGTTCCGTAATTTCCTTCGCGATGTCCCCTGGGATCGTGTCTTTACGAGGTCTCATCCTGGGTTAAAGTTGGAATCGACGCTTTCATCCCTTCAAGGAAATATAGGCTCGAGTTGCGCTCCTCCCTCTGGTTCTCCGCTGCTTGCTCAGCCGCCATCGCCCATAGGAACCACTTCTTTCACTTATTCCGTAGCGACATGTCTGACTGCAATAAACGTCTCTTTGCCTCCGCCCGTAACGAGTGTAAGCGTGTCCTCAACGATGCTAAGTCACTATTTGCTGCTCGGATGAAGGAGCGTATTGCATCTCGCAAATTTGGCTCCAAAGATTATTGGCGTTTCTGCAAGAGCGTATTGAACAATTGCAAACCCACTATACCTCCAATGTTCAACCAGTTCGAAGTCCTGACCTCCTCTGCCGACAAGGCTGAATGCTTTGCTCGGAAATTTTCATTCAACTCGACGCTCGACTCTTCCGGTGTACCCATACCCAACTTCCCTCTTAAAACTGAGGACCTATTGAGTGGGTTACACATAACCCTGTCTTTGGTATTTGGCGTTATCTCCAATTTAGACCCCAACAAGGCTAGTGGTGGAGATGGGATAACAGCCATTGTCTTGAAGAAATGCGCGCCTGAACTGGCGCCCGCCCTTTCTATACTATACAACTACTGCCTCAAGGAATCTTGTTTTCCTGACTGCTGGAAGTCCTCTTCGATTGTTCCTGTCTTCAAGAACTCTGGTGACCCCTCTGACCCTTCTAACTACCGTCCTATCAGTCTCCTACCCCTCTTCGGCAAAGTCTTCGAAGCCCTAATCAATACCGAGGTGGTTAACCACCTCACATCCCATGATCTGCTCTCAGACAAGCAAAATGGCTTCCGCTTTGCCCGATCCACAGCTGATGTGCTTACGGCCATCACTGAAACTCTCTACCGAGCTCTTCAAAATAACGGGGAAGCTCGTGCCGTGGCCCTTGACATCGCCAAAGCATTTGATAAGGTTTGGCATGCCGGCCTTCTTCGCAAGCTCCAGGGTTATGGCATTACGGGTCGATTGTTTGGCCTAATACAATCATTCCTGTCAAACCGTGAATTGAAGGTCGTTCTCAACGGATTCTCCTCCGGTTCCTATCCCACGAACGCAGGTGTTCCTCAAGGCTCCATCCGAGGCCCCACTCTATTCTTTATCTACATAAATGACCTTCCTGACGCCATAAATTCCCAAGTTGGCATCTACGCGGATGACACCACAATTTATTCCTGCCTCAAAAACAAATCTAGTGTCACTGACAAAACTAACCAAGCCGTGCGTCTCGTAAAGAACGTCCAATCGGTTGTGAACTGGGGCAGGAAATGGCTGGTCAACTTTTATGCTTCAAAAACAAAACTGCTCTCTATTAATCACCACAGAGATCCTTCCCTTCCCTCCATTAGAATGCCTGATGCTCAACTTCTCGAGAGCAACTCTCTGCGGCTGCTCGGTTTCACGTTGACGGCTGACCTGAGATGGAACAAATACATTAAGTCAATTGCTTCGTCCACCGCAAGGAAAGTTGGCTCCCTGTGCCGCGCCAGGAAAATTTTCTCCCCGGGATCGATCCTCCAGATCTACAAATCACCAATTCGCTCTTGCATGGAGTATTGCTGCCATATATGGTCTGGAGCCCCTTCTGTTTGCCTCGGGGTTCTTGATAGACTCCAGAGGCGGATATGCAATATAATTGGCCCTGATCTGGCATCTCGTCTACAGTCACTTTCTCACAAACGAGCCGTCGCCTCTCTCTGTCTGTTTTACAAATACTTTCATGGCAATTGCTCCGAGGAGCTGCATTTATTGGTTCCCAGACTTCATGAATTTAAGCGCCCTACAAGGCTGGCATCCCGCTCTCACCCTTTCACTGTCGAAACTCCTAAATGTAGCCGTGTCTTCTACTCCAATAGTTTCATGTCTCGCACCTCTCGCCTGTGGAACTCCCTTCCCTATTCCAGTTTCCCTGAGAGCTATAATCTCCAGCTATTCAAATGTAATGTCAATCGACATCTCCAGTTGCCTTGATCTATTCACTACCCTTCTCCTCATCCTTTCTTCTATCACTCCTGTCTGATCTTGCTCCAAATCTTCTGTAACCCCTTGCGTCCTAGTGGCTTCCCGCCTTGCTTGGGGTGAAACGCTTAAAAAAAAAAAGTTTATATACAAATCTGTCAATGACGTTCTTGCTCCTGTATATAAACACATGCAACAAAATAAATCCTACATTTGCCTTGATAAAATCCCTCAGAGGACGAAACGCATCGGATAAGAATAGTTTTTCCGCTTTCCTTTATATATATATATATATATATATATATATATATATATATATATATATATATATATATTGAACAATTTTATCTCTAGTCCTACATAAATACCTACATCAGAATGTCCGGTGTCAATTACGACACGCGGTCAAATTTCATATGGCACCATCCTCTGTCATAAAATGTATTACTTACGGCCCGCCAATATTGTCAATCAGAGTATCTAACGTACACTCCTAAGAAATGTAATTTCATGTTTTACCAAAAGTTGGCAGCAGCACTGTGTGGCCATCCTCTGGCGGTATGACCCTGAACGTCGCCTTTTTCCAGCCAATTTCTAAAATCACTGCCTTTGAACTAAACCACTGCCTTTGAACCAAACCTGGACTACATACTGTTGGTATTATGTTCCCATGTGTTTTTAAGTTAAAAGTTGGCAGACATTAATTACCAATAATATGTAATGTCTAAGATTAACTCGAGATATAGTTTCCTGGAAGTTATTTTTTCTCAGACATATTTTACTTCATGTTATATGGGCTTCAGATATGATAGGAAGTAGATCAATTCGGAATCGGATGTGTGTGTAGTATAATGGATAATGGCTCGAAATGAGAAATTTTAGATAGTCGAGTTCCTATTCTATTGGGATTCTTACCTCCACTTTTTAATTTTTTTTTCATTTCACTCCAGGCAAGGCGATAATGCCACTAGGACTCAGAGGGTTACATGGAGTGAAAGAGAATGAGAAGACTTTAGTGAGGAAAGGACAATAAAGGAACAGGGTTCCGGAAAACAGAAAATGGCAACTGATATTGCATTTAAATTTTTGAAGATTGTAAGGAAAAGAGAAGCAATACATCGGAAGGGAGGAAAGCTCATCAGAATAATTGACATGAAAACACGACTTTGGTGAGGAGAAAGGACAATAAAAGAACAGAATTCAAGAAGACAGAAAATGGCGACTGATGTTGCACGTAAATTTTTGAAGATTCCAGATGGCGGGAAAGCAAAAATTCGGAAGGGAGTTTCACAGGCTAGAAGTGCGAGAAACGAAACTATTAGAATAGAACTGACGTTTGCATCTAGCTAGTTATGCGCAGATTCCCTTGGAAAATTATGAAATAATTTCTTCTTTCTTAGCTATGGGTTAAATAGTAAGATTTGTATCTGTAAAAATCATTGATTGTTATTCTCAAAAAACTGACATTGCAATATTAACTCGCAGAAAAAAGTTATTAATATTAAATATGTTTCGGCTTTAAATAACCCACTAAGGGGTGATCAGCCATAAAAAGCAATAGATTCAGAAAGTTGATCACTGAAAAGTGTTCTTTACCTGGATTTGAACCCAGACAATAGACACCATTGACTTCTGAACGGATTGGAAAATTAACTTTATTATGAACAAGAAGAATCACTCTTTTTTCGTTGCTATAATCCATCAAGTGATTCTTTTTTATCTGTTTGTCATCACATAACTCAAGAGATGCTACAGCTATAACCACCAAATTTTATGTGTTCACTAACAGGAAACTGGGATATGCCTGTTGTGTAAACTTTATCAGCACGGAAAAAGAAATTGACAGGAAGTTCCAATCTGGAATTTTGCGTTCACTTTCACACAAAAACTCTTAGAGAAGATATGGTTTGAACGTTCCTCTAGGCTGATATCCTTTAATTTCAATGTAGACTGATCTCTCTAGCCTTGGGTGACAGCCAGTCTAAGAGAAAAACTACTCAGAATTCAAAACCGAAAGTATTATAATCAATGTCACTACAGAAAGTTTTTTTTTTTAAAGTTGGTTTTTAGCGATTTGCTACGCATAGCTTAGATATGATACAAGGCCGAAAGTGTGAAGCACCCAGTGAGGATCGAGCTCACTGAACAATCAGTAATTGTTTTAAAGAGACAAGCTTGCTAACTATTGTATCACGTGGAAGTGCTCTGAAGTAATTTACTAAACATAGCTTAGATGTGACACAAGGCTGAAAGTATGCAGCACACAGTGAGGATCGACCTCACTTGTAATTAATCTAGCAAGACAGGCTTACTAAACATGACACAACATAGTAATACCCTAAAGAATAGCTTAGATGTGTCACAAGGCCGAAAGTAGCAGTCACCCAGTAAGGATCGAACTCACTACTCACTCGTAATTTATCTAGCGAGACAGGTTTGCTAACCATGACACAAGATAGAAGTGCCTTAAAATGATTTACTAAGCATAGCTTAAATGTGGCACAAAGCTGAAAGTATAGAGCACCCAGTGAGGATTGAAATCACTTTATAATTTAGTACAGAAACAGTGCGAAAAGATTTACTATAGAAAGTAATGTAATTAATGTTACTAAAAATGTATTTTGTAAGGAAAATTGAGTTTAAAACACTTACTAAGCGTAGCTATAGCACAAAGCTGAAAGTGTGGAGCACCCAATGAGGATGGAACTCACTATTCAGTAGTAATGTGTTCTAACGAAGGAACCTTGCTAACCATTACATTGTGTAGAAGTCTTCCGAAGGGATTTACTAGGTATAGCTTAAATGTAGCAAGTATGAAGCACCTAATGAGGCTCACTCGTAATTGATCCAGTAAGACAAGCTTGCTAAACCTTACACTATGTAGAAGTGCTTTACTAGTTATATGTTAGATATGATTCAAGACCGAAAGTATGGCGTACACAGTGAAGATCGAACTCACTACTTGTAATTGCTCTACGGAGACAAACTTGTTAACCATTACATCACGTCGACGTGCCCAAGTTATTTAAATTAAATGTAATGCAAGAGCCATTGATTGTGATGATTTTCAAAAAACATCGTTCAAACATATAATTTCTCATTTGGGCCTTGCGCAAGAAGACAGTAAAAATACCACCCGACAGATGGAGAATTCCCATTTATATTTCGGGGGTGGGGAGGGGATAAGTCCTTCAGCATTCACTGTTCAAACGATAGTTCCGCTATTTCCGTTACCATTTTACTATGTTCTGCCGTTGATTGTATGCAATGTGTTTGTCATTAAGTACAAGCACTCTTTCAAAATTTCATACATGCCTGCACATAGATATCTTTTTTACGCATAAGTAAACATATGTCACTCAAGTTACATACATTAATACAAAGTTAGCTAGCTAGAGGTACCTACCATGGTGTGATGAGTAAGCAAGCTAATCTCAGAGACCACTTCGCAAATGTAGTGGGTTCAATCCTCACTAGGTGTCCCATTACAATAACCGTGTACCAGTCAAAACTTGTTAATATTTTAGGTGCATCATCAGAGTGAGCGAGTTCGTACAGCAGTTTTTTCTTCTTCAATGTGCCATGTTCCTTCAAGACGTCGGCGAAAAAATAGCTCTCCACAACTTCCTATCTTTTGTAGCTCTAAGCAATATTTGTCTCCTTGTTATTCTTCCTATTCTACGTTCTGTCATCCATTTACACAAACTCTTTAGGTAGGTTACTCGGTATTCTCTATCTCTCCCTCTTGCCTAGTGAGAGTCAAACACTTCAAGCCCTCTTCCCTCGCTATCTGTTCTAGAAGTTTCAACTCTCTTTCTGATCGGTTGAAGTGTCCTTTCTGAGGAAAGAGAATGGAAGGGAGGGTTATTTGCAAAGACTGTGCTATTCGTTAACAATACTTTATAGCTACGATAGAGTTATAAATAACTTTTGAAGTATCGCCTTCAAGTAATGTCCAGCGATTTAGTCTAGCAAACTTTTTTCAGTTGTACTGATTTCAATCCTCACAGCTTTTTTTTTTAATTTGCGAAGCTAAACGGTAGACTGATAGATATTTTGTTGATATCTATCTATTAAATTTAATCTGATCATATCTATCAGTCTACCGCTTAGCTTCGTACAGTACAAAGTAAAAAAAAAAAGTTGTGAGGATTGAACTCAGTACAATTGAAAAAGTTTGCTAGATTAATAGACAGCGTACTCCAGAAGTTTCGAGAATTTTTCAGGAGAGATATTTACTTCAAAACAATATAAATCAATAATCTCATTCAAAGTAGGCTTACGACCATATCAGGTTGAAATACCAATTCCTGGAAATCACCGAAGTTAAGCAACGTCGAGTCTGGTTAGTAGCCAGATGGGTGATCGCTTGTAACTACCAGATGCTGTAAGCTTGGATGCGTTGGTGGTGTAATGGATAACTGTTCGGAATTGTTAATCGGAGAGCCGAGTTCTAATTCCCGTTGGGTTCGTTATATTCACTTACGCGCAAATACCGTTGGGAAAGGTATGAATCCACTTCTTCTCTGCCAACTATGGATTAATTAATTGAAATTTTATTAGTAAATCATAATCTCTCTAAACATTCTTACAGTCTAAAAATATTTTCTGGCTTTAAATAACCTGAAAAAGGTAGATAAGACGTAAAAAAACCGTAGGACCCCCCCCCCGACTTCAATGCTCTAGTAGCGCTCTAATTTCTTCAAGGGTTCCTCGTAACTCTCTAAAATGAAGATGTCCTAGATCCTTGTCACTGCCTCGTTCATCTTCTACACGTCCACAAAGCGTTAATCCGCAAAAAATCATTTTATATGTTTCTGATAAAGTTTTGTGTTATTCTCGGTGCAAACGTGAAAAAATGTGTGAAATATCAAATATGTACCAAATCTTTGTCATCATGTATTTTTAGGCTCAAAATACAAAGATATATCTATCCTTCCATCAGTCTATATACATCTTAGTGAAATTATCTTATTCATTTTTTTTTATGTACTGTGTCTCTTCAGAACGTTAGTGATCATGACTTTTCCTAATTTTATGTCCTTTGTAGCTCTTAGTAAATTTTGTCTTTTTGTTCTTTCTTCTAAACCCTGTTCTGTCATCCATTTTCTCAAGCTCGCTAGAATGGTTATGCGTTGTTTTTCTCTGTTCCTCTTACCTTCAATCTGTACTGTATCAAATTTTCCAAATTCTCTTTCCTCATTATCTACATCAGTAATTTCAACAGTCTCTTTCTGATATTAAGTATAAGTATCCTTTTTGTCTCCATTTTCTCTAAAACTTCATCGTTGCTTACATGTTTGGTCCATGGTATTCTCAACATCCTTCTATAGAACCACATTTCTGTTGCTTCAAGTCACTTCTTCATCTGAGAAATTGTCTAATATTCACTGCCATATTGGAGGATAGACATTACGTAACAGTTTAGCACAATTATCACGCAATACAAAATATGAAACCATTTAGTTACTATATAATGAAACGATTACTTATGAAATTTCACGCAAAATGCTTCAGTAATTTATTATCTTTTATATTTATAGAAAACATAATTAGCGTGTTAGACCAGTGTCGAAATTAGAATATATTTGACACAAGTGTAATAGAATCTAAATTTAAAGAAGAGATCCATATGAATCTTGAAACACACGCATGCGCGTGATAATAAACTTACAGGCAACTTCCTTGCATAATTATACCAACGCAATTTGTCTGAAAATTACAGGCTTGGACAAGTCTTTACCTAAGGCGAAACAATGTTTTCCTTATAATATATAAATTCAAATACACGCTTGTTTATATATATATATATATATATATATATATATATATATATATATATATATATATATATATATATACGCGCCAAACCCGGCGCTGTACTATCAAGTTATGGCTATATAAAGCTGTAGTTGCATACGCTATCTTCAATTTAAGAATATTGAAGCATATGAATTTATGTGTGTGTACACAAACATACTCATTCACACCGGGACAAGCGCGCGTACTATGACTTTTATACCACACCCACGGGAAAGATTTAACGTTTTGCAACGAACAAAAGTTTTTTTGTGCTTTACCCTAATAATGGGTTTTAATAATATCGCTTTCACTTTCTGTCTACCGGTTTTCACCTTATGTTGTCCATTCATTTATCCATCGCATCCCCTCTGTTCACACCTCCTCTCTTTTTCTCTTTCTATCTATCCTTTTCCCTTACATTCTCTTTTTCTTTGCATTTATCTATCTTCTCACATCCTCCTCATTTCTCTCTATTTCTTTCTATATCTCTGTTTATTCTTTTTTTCTCTCTTCTCTTTTCGACACTCACACATAAAATCATTTTCAAATGTTATTCTGTTAAATTTTCTAGATTTTTACATTTTTATACCATTTCTTAATATTTTGCTTCGCCTTTGGAAGGCACCATTCGCTATCCCAATATGCCTTTGGATTTTGGTGTCGCATTTTCCGTCCTCTGTTAAAACACTTAAAACACTTCCTAGATATTTAGATTATTTGTTTGATTTTGGCATCTCCAATGTGTAATTTGTATGTTGGGCTGTCCCTTTTGCTAACAACTTTGCATTCTGTCTTGTTACAATTGTTGTTTCCTCTTCTCACTTTCCTTCACTACCTTCTGTAGGAGTTCTTGTAGTTTCTTTTCTGTGTCTGCTATCAACATTGTGTCATCTGCATGTCTAATGTTGTTAGGATTATGGCTGCCAATAATGTATCCTGGTAGAACTTATAATTCTCTCAGGATTGCCTCACTGTAAAATTTGAATAAGTCGTGAGAAGACACATCCTTGTCTTACGCCCCTTTCTATTTTATGTATTTACAGAATTCATTTTTCTATCCGTATGCAAGTGGTTTGATCCTAGTATAAGTTCTGGATTATTCTAATATCCTTCCCAAATAAGCCAAGCTTACCTAGTAGTTCAAAGAGTTCATTGTGGCGCACTTTATCAAACGTTTTTGCATAATCCATAAAACATAGGGATACATCCTTTTGCATTGGTATTACTCTTTCTGGCATCATTCTGTGCATAAATATCACATTCCTTTTTTTAGTGACTTTAACGAAACCACACTGTTTTTGTCTTATGAAGGAAAAACAGATGAAGGAAAAATGCAACACCGAAATCCGAAGTCGCATTGGGATATCGAAAGATACCTTCCAAAAGCTAAGCAAAATATTAAGTAACAGGAAAATTTCGTTAGAAACAAAGAAATGAGTACTGAAATGTTATGTATCATAGATCCTGCTATATGGCGGTGAATGCTGGACAATCTCCTCACAAATGAAGAACAGACTTAAGGTAAAAGAAATGTGATTCTACAGAAGGATGCTGAGAATATCATAGACTGAACAACGACGGAGGAATGACGAAGTTTTAGAGAAAACTGAAGTAAAAAGGACACTTAACATCAGAGACAACTGAATTTTTTAAGGTACATATTGAGGAAAGAGGGCTTAGAAAATTTGACACTCACAAGACCTATTGAAGACAAGAGGGACAGAAGAAAGCAGGAGCATAACCTACCTAGCGAGCTTGTGTGAATGATTGGCAGAACAGGGACTAGGAGAGATGGCAAAAATACAAACTTTACAAACAAAAAGCAGAAAGTTGTAGAGAGCCACCATCGCCTACGCCCTGATGGTACAAGGCACACAGACGAAGAAGAATCCTGTTAAACATTAATAGATCCATGTACATGCATATTCGACTTTGGAAAGCCATAATTTTGAACAGGTGACGAAAAGACTTGAGGCAACAGAGATGTGGTTCTACAGAAGAATACTGAGTATACGATGGACGGAGAATGTGAGGAATTAAGAAGTTTAAAAAAAACGGAAACGAAAATAACACTTTTGCTTAGAATCAGAAAGAGATAGCTGAAATTTCTGGGCCACAAATTGAGGAAAGAGAGCTTGAAGAATTTGACACTCACAGAACATATTGAAGGTAAGAGGGACAGGGAAAACAGCTAATAACATTTTTTCTTAAACAATTCACCCAAGCAAGACGTAAGGGGCTACTGAAAGTGAAAGAGAAGGAAACAAGGAATAAAGCTCTACTCCTCTTTAAAAAAACAGGGTAAGGGTGTGCACCAGACGATAGCCAAACCTAGCTAACGAGCTTGTGTAAATGAATGACAGAACGTAGACTAGGAGCTATAGTATAAAGGCAAACATTGTTAAGAGCGACAAAAGATAGGAAGTTGTGAAGATCCATGACCGCCCACGTTTTGAGGTGATACGGCACATAGAAAATACACACATATGTTTAAACAAGCATCTGCATATAGATCCACATGTGAGATGCTGCCCAGTAGTTCGAGAAAGTTGAACAGCGCGCATAAATGTAATAGCTTCGTAACGCCTTTTATCGTTAGCCTTTGTGAGTAGTATGTTTTGTTTTCTATGTCAGTTTATACATGTTCAAAAGGACTACTTCAAAAGATACAGTAGAAATTAAGTTAAACATTTGATGATCATATATTTACATACAAGATGAATATCCATAATTATCTTTGTTTTCAGCTCTGGGAATAAAACTTGACAGCTCCTCAACTCGGAATTGAATAAATAAATGCTTATTCCTATTGGTGCATTCACTGTTGACCGTCAAGTGATCAAATGAATGCGAGTCCTTTCAGGTACGATTTCATCTCGATAACAAGTTATATATCTCTCTCTCTCTCTCTCATATATGTATATATATATAAATATATATATATAGGCAGGGTGATTGAAAAGTCACTCTTTATTTTATATATCATGGACTCTCCGGTTTAACAATAATTTTGACAAGACATAAAATAGGGAGTTACTTTTCAATCACCTTTGCATATATATATATATATATATATATATATATATATATATATATATATATATATATATTGTTTCTATCTCTACTTTTAGCTCAACTAAAACTAGTGATAAGAAAAATTTTAGAAGTAAATGACTTGTGTATGCATACAAATATATATATATATATATATATTAAAGACATTTTTATGTTTAATAAATTGTCGGACTCTGTCCAATTCTTAATATATATATATATATATATATATATATATATATATATATATATATATATATATATTGGGTGGCAACCACTCTAGGAGAAGGAATCTGAATTCAAACCACCTGCTGCTTTCTCGTTCCTGCCTCTTCAGGAGAAGGTAAATTAAGAAACAAATCCACCTCTAAGAGGAGAAACGGGGTAACTTCAACATCCTTGAAACAAAGCCATTGCACTATTCTGCATTGAATGTCAACATCAACCACAATTCTGAGATGGAGGGGATTGGTAACCGCAGCGGCACAAAATGCGCTAACTGAAATATATATATATATATATATATATAGAGAGAGAGAGAGAGAGAGAGAGAGAGAAGGAGGGAATAAATAAGGAATTGAGTATCTCGTCACTTTTACCGCCTGAAAATTGCAAGACAGCTGCATAACTATCTAGACATCTTCATGAAACTTTAAGTTGTGGAAAGGTAGTAATATCTGATTATATATATATATATATATATATATGTGTGTGTGTGTGTGTGTGTATACATGTATATATATAAAGAAATGTACAGGTTTTCTCGTTTTACCTTATACCAATCCATATCTGTTAACTTCAGTTTCGTACATGAAATGTAAACAGTAATTTTTAATAGATTTTCTATCCGACATTATTTCTTGATTACTATAAACATGATTTTACCAATTACCACTACCACTTTGGTAGACTAACATTTGAATTACCTATTTTACGGAATGCGTGAAGACACGTTTCAGCTATATATACTTTTTTTTTTTTTCTAATGGAAAAAGGGTTAGTGCTTCTGGTTTGATTCCTGTCAGAGGCACAACCTTTCTTCAGTAGGACTTCTCAATCTAGGCCGGTTATTATTAATTTCACTGTATAGTACAGGTGAACAAATATCACTACTCCGAGTTAGACTAAAAGCATTAGCAGCAATATTTTGCCCGTGCAAATGACGAGTGTAAGGAAACGGAATAGATTCCAACAAGGCGATATTTTTTATTTTCGTTTTTATATAACTGAGTAACAAGAGAGAGAAAATACGCTAGTATGCATACAAAAGAAAGAAAACACTAAAAGTTAGCAATTTTGTGGGTGATGCGCGCGCGCGCGTGTGTGTGTGTGTGTGTGTGTGTGTGTGAAAAGCTCAGTTACTAAGGAGAAAAATATGTCCATTCCCGCTGAGGTCTCCGTTGGCGTTGTCACTTCTACCACATGCAAGAAGAAAAGAGAGAATAGTACAAAGACAGGAAGTGTCCCATTTTTATAGGCGTTTAACAGCTCCTTCTAACGACTTCTTGTCGAAACTGACGAAGCTATGTGGAGATATCCCACACCCTTAATCACGTCAGCTCTCAAACAGATCTGGATTATCATTGAGATTTTTCAGTGCACAGTAAGCTAGGTCTTTCTTTAGACATGACTTTAATCCTAAGATCTTGTATTGCATTTGCTTGTTTATCTCTTGAGTAAGGTTTTCAGGTATATAATCCATCTTCCGTGAAGAACGTAATACACGCATGCGCATACGGATATGACTGAATTGTTCGCTAGCTCAAATAGTCCAGACTGTACAAAGTACGAACATCTTCTGAAGATGCTGTTTTAAGCCCGGTGCGAGATTTATTTATTTCGGAAGAATCTTGATATTAAAGTTGCTCGTGCGCTTGTCACCGAGGTCACTGAGAGTTCAATCTTCACCAAATACTCCGCAAGTACAAAATTTAATAAGTCTAAAATGTAGTTATTTGTTGTATGGAGTCAATTTTGGTAAATTATTTCTGAAATTAACTGGTTCGCCCGTTAAAAAAAAAAAAAAAAAAAAAAAAAAATTTTTAAATCGATCTTTATAGATTAGTATTCATTATTAGATCTTCATCAAGCGACGATAATTGTCAGAATAGAAAAATATTGATTTCTTTTATTATTTTATCATTTCATAATATACAGTGTCACATCGATCCTTGGCTTTTTAAGGAGTTATCTGAATCTTGTTCTTATTCACAAATGTCAAGTGTTAAACTGTGTCTATGCCATTGATAACTGCATACTACCGACTTTGTTGTTTTCCCAATTCGAAATAGTATGCAGTTATCAATGACGTACCACAGTTTCAAACTTGACATTTGTAAATATAAAGAAAGTAGAGATAAATATTTAAGACGTAAGGAATCGGATTAACGCTCTATTTATGCTATGATTTTTTAAAAAAATGAATATTTTTCGATTCTAACAAAAGTCGTAGGTAGAAGAATATCTAATGAATTCTAATCTACAAAAATTATCCCCATAAAAGTTTTTTTCATGCTTTTTACGAGCAGGCCTGTTTAATTTAAGTCGTTCCTAAAACAATATTAATGGAGATATAGTAAGAACAGGAAAACGAACTGACACGCTATCTTTTGCATAACAAGCTTAAGCCAAAAGGCGAAAAGGTATTTTCAACGTGATAAGGCGAAATGAGCATTTTTAAAACCATAAGGCGAAATGACGTTTTCAAAACCAAAAGGCGAAATGGAATTTTCAAAATCATAAAGCGAAATGGCATTTTCAAAGCCATAAGACGAAATGGCATTTTCAAAGTCATAAGGAGAATAATAGATTTATTTGATTTTTTACAGCTTCTCAACCTTTTGCAGTTTATTTAAAGTCAGAAGATATGTGTAGATTGTAAGAATTTCTTAGAGATAATGATTTTATGATACAAGGCCTACTAATTAAACCACAGCTGGGGGATGAGGTGAATTTATACTTTTCCCAGGGTAAGTGACTATAACAAACATAACTGGATCTGGAACTTGGTTCTCCGAGTCCTCATTATCTATTACACCAGCCGTACATCCAGGCTGGTACTTCCAAGCGGTCACATATCTAGCTACTGACTTGACGGCATAAGGAGAAAAAGGTATTTAAAAATATGTTAGTCTGGAGGATGATCCTGAATATTTAAAAACATCTTTCCATCATCTGACATTGGGTGATCGAACTTGTAAAGAAAATATCAAATGAGTGTCAAGTTCACAATGTACGGATGTTTGGAATGAGATGCACGCTAACCACTGCCGTTCAGGAATATATGCACGAAATCCGCCCCCTCCAAATGTATGTTTCTGTACACATTTAAAGAGTCCCTTGAAAGAAAGATACCGAGAATATTAAGAGCAAAGCATAAAGAGAAAGGAAAATGGAAACGAAAAGGTCACTTATACTTAGAATCAGAAAGAGACATGAAATTTCTAGGACACATAATCAGAGCCGTCTTTTAGCACATTGTCCCGAATGGCACTTGCCCCGGGGTGGGGAACATAAGCATAGGAGCCAAATGCTAATCTATGTATGTTAAGTGGCTTGTGTTACAGAAGCCCCTTTTTAGGAAATACTAAAAGCAGAAATTACTTCGACAAGCCACACGTATTGCGATTGGTGAAAATACATGTCATAATAGTTATAGATAGAAAGATCCATTTCGTTTGAGTTGATTCTCGAATAAAGAAGAAAGTGGGTAAATGTCTCCTTTTGACTTAGAAGACACCGGAAATGGCGAGGACTTTCTTCAAAGAGGCCGCCCACCAATATAAATAGAAGGGTTGGTTTGTCACGTAAGTTCAGTTCACTTGCAGACAATTTCGCTATCACGGAAAAGATCAAAGAACACTGACTCCCGACGATCAGTCTTCGCACAGTCCTAGCACAGACTCGCCTGTGGGGTAGTTAATGGTGTTGGTTAGAAAAGAATCAGAAGGGTTTTTGATCAAGGTTGCGTTTTTACATTAACACTCCACTTTAAATTTTAAAGAAAACACAAAATGAATGACGAGAGATCAATGAAAATCAACAAGTAAACATGTATTGAAACAAGCATGGTTTCCCTTGTATTGTGTGAAGAACAAATGTATGTTATAATAATGTCTTTTGTTTAAATTTGTTGGTAGTTTAAGAATGTTTGAGTTTGAAAGTTGAAATACTTGTGCAGAAGAATGATATAGTTCGAATAGTTCACTTGACTTGAAAACAGACAGTACACTGTGTTGTGTGAGTGTAGTTTATATCTGTGTGTGTTTGTGAGTAGAAAATTGAATATACACGTACGTTGTTTAGGTTGTGAAAATTTATAATCTACTGAAGTTATTTCTTTAATTTCTACTTTGTATAGATGTAAGGTGGCTCCAGGAACGAGCGCGGGAAGGATATTGAAGAAAGTGTCATTTAATGTGATTGGCCAAAAATCGACCAATCGTTGATTTTTTTTTTTTTTTTTTTTTTTGTCTATAGCTAGTTTGGTAAAGCAAAAACACGAGAAATCTTTATGTGGCTCGTGCGATGCGTAAATTGTCTTTACAAAAGGTATTGTTTATTTTCCGTCCAATTACTGTTGAGTAATTTGTGGGCGTGGTGTACGTAGGCGTCCACTACACGCCGGTAAAACTCTCATTTCTATCTTTTAATATTTGCAACTACTGTTGACTTTCTGTTGGAGACAAGATTATCTTTTCTTTTTCTTTTTTTTTTCTCTGGTTTGATTTAATTCTTAAATTTCCCCTAGACTGAATCAATATTGTTTTGAATGTTTAATTGTAATATAATTATATTTTTACTTTGGTAAATAATTTTTAATGGAATAAAACGCTAGCGTTGATAGTTTCTTTATTTTTCTTTTCTTTCACCTTCTCTCTTTATTTTTTTTTCTTTTTGTCGCAACCGTAACAAAATGGGGGATCGTCCTAAACGTTGATGTTCATTTGAAAATAAAAACAACTCATCTGTTTAACTAAAACAAATAATTTTCGCATTCGATATTCATTTCACAACAACAAAGAAAGTAATTCATATTTCACTTCAGATATTTTTTGGTAAAACTGACTTTGTATTTGTCTTTGTTCAAAAATATCGCTTACTGTTGAAGAATTTCTTTCTTCATCCAATTTGGATGAAAAATTTCACTTATAGAAAGATTATTGCTACTAGCTAAATATTTTGATTTAAACATTAATGCAAATATGAAAAAAGCATAAGTAACATTTAGACCTATTTAATAGCAATGACTTGATTATTGGATATACATTGTATATGAACCCTGGTATAGGGCTATGCAAAGATTATTAGCGATTGATCCTGAGATTCAATCACAACATTGAACTCTTGTGTACGGTAAGCATGTAGTGGTTATTTAAGATTATGAATTTATGATGCAGTACTAATTACCGGATATTGATAGTTTGTGAATATATGAATAGATAAGCTTTTAAATTGTGCAAGTTGAGAAAAGTGTTGAATGTAGTCTTGTAGACCTATACATAGATATGCCTAGATCAGTGCCAGATACCCTATCTATGTCATTAAGCTAAATCTCGGTCTTGTCCGGCAGTTTTATGAATCAGCACACAGTAGAGAGTTTGCATTAAGAATACATACTGTTCGTACAATTAAAGGAAGGACGTATTCATTATAGAAGAAGAATGTTTAAATATTTAGGTTTTGTTGTAAGCACACATATAATATAATCCCACATCCTGGTGTAGGAATAAATACTAAATATTTAAGATATATATTTCCAGGTTAGTAACCCTTTCAGCAGAAATGAAACCTAATGTTTTGAGTGGAGCACAGAAGAAGAGATCTACAGAGGAGGAGAGAATAGGAAAACTTCCAAAATTAACATCGTTTCTCAACACCGGGGCAACAAGAGCCACTCATACAATTCTTTCAGATATAGCATCCTCATCAGCATCCAATCCTGGAATGTCAGTCACTAGTACTGTTTCTTCAGATATAGCATCTACATCTACATCCATTTCTGCTACCAATCATCCAGTTTCATAAGACATACCATAATTGCCTGTTGCTGCTGGTGGTGACATTTTACAAAAAGAAATACCCAAATCTGTAACAGTAATGGGGTTTGCAATCCAAGAGACAGGCTATAGAACATTAATGTTACAAAATACAATAGATTATTGGAGTCGTAGTGGACCTTCATCATGATAGCAACCATTCAAACGCAACCAGAGTGTATAAAACAGCTGGAGTAGAGAATATGAAGGCAAGTTATTCATCAAACAATGTGTTCAAACGTGAACTGCAGAATGGCGAGTGTGTAAAACGTGAATGGCTACTCTATTCACCATCCCAAAGTCGTTTGTACTGTTTTGCATGTCACCTGTTGTCCAAGGAAAAATCTCCATTTTCTACACCGGGTTCAATGACTGGAAGCACAGCAATGTCATTGTAGAACCTGAAAATGGAGAAGAACTTCGAAAGTGCATGACAGCATATTTCATAAGGCATAAAGAAACTGGAAGTATAGATTCTTTATTACTTGGGAAACTTTACTCAAAGCAAGAATATTGGCATAAAATGTTGACACGTATGGTTTCTATTATTAGCTTCCTTGCCTCCACAGGTTTGCCATTTCGTGGAGAAAATCAGATTATTGGGTCAGCAAAAAATGGCAACTATTTAGGTATACTAGAGATGTTGAGTGAATTTGATCCTTTCTTGGAAGAACATCTGAAAATGTATGAAAATCCTGGAAAAGAGAATCCGTCATATTTATCTGCAAATATTTGTGATGAATTTATTGAATTATTGGGACAACAGATTCTTTGTAGTATTCTTGAAGAAACAAGAGTTAAAGTATTATTCAATAAGTGTAGATTCCACTCCAGACATCTCACACACAAATCAACTGATATTTACTATCCGATACATTAAAGGCTGTGAGCCTGTGGAACCTTTTCTTGATCTTCATCTCCATCTTTTCTCATGGAGCAAAGGATATAACAGACACTGTTGTGGATTTTCTTAATGACAACAAAATTCCACTATCAAACTGCCGTAGTCAGTCATATGATAATGCCTCAAATATGTCTGGACGATATACAGGATTGCGTGCACGGATTCATCAACTCAATGAGTTTGTCATCTATGTCCCTTGTGCTAGACACAACCTGAACTTGGTGGGAGTAAAAGCAGCAGAATGTTGTCAACAGACTGTAAAATCTTTTGACTTCGTTCAGCATCTGTATTCATTTTTTGCTGGTTCTACTCATCGCTGGAATGACATCATCTCTAGGAAAGGATATTGTGGACAAGCGTCTGTCTGACACACAATGGTCAGCGCATTTTGATGCTGTTCATGCTCTGCATGGAGGGTGAAACAATCTTTCTCACAATTCTTTGGAATGACATGCTACATATAATGTAAATATATGTCTGCTGGCATATAAAAGAAACAATTTGCACACCCTAAAACAAATAATAATAATTCAAAACGGAAAAGCAATCTAATCAAAATCTATGATATATATATATATATATATATATATATATATATATATATATATATATATATATATATATATATATTAGAGAGAGACAGACAGGCAGATATACTCGTTCGCAAGTTAACTTTCGTCTTCCGGTTCTTCAAGCTTCAAGTCCTGAAAAGCAAAAGTGTATTTTCTTTCTTTCTCTCTCTCTCACTCTCACTCTCTCTCTCTCTCTCTCTCTCTCTCTCTCTCTCTCTTTTAAATCGATCGATGTATGTGTGCGTGTGTGTTTAATTAAGGTTCGTTCAATGACGTGTTACACACAAACATATATATGAAGTTATGCTGAAAATTTCTCAGCCCAACCCGCTTCCTAAAATCTGATCAAATGACCAAATATCAATTTTTTTTTAAATCAATTCTTGGCCGATAATTTTTCAATACATCATCATATATATAGGAATAATACATTACATTATATATGGATACACACACGCATGAGCACACACACGCATAAGCGTGTATGTATCAAAACGCTTTTAAGGAAAGCAACGGACAAACATTTTTTTTAGTTGTTATTTACTAGGTTTAGTTTGGCACAAGATCACGCGTATACAGCACCGAGTGAAGATTGAACCCGCCACTCAGTAGCAATAGTCAACCAGATTAATTCGGTAACCACACCGAAGCGCCCCAAAACATTTTTTTCGTCCCAAATTATGCATTCATGTCCCGAATTCGATTTCTGTTCGTATTTTTTTCACCATTCAAAGAAGCAATTCTTTTCTTGTTTTTATCATATTAGAAATGGAGCAAGTATATTGCCCACCAGTTATCGATGCCATTTTTGTCTTCTTCATTTTTGCATAAATTTATCCATTTAAAAAATTCTGACAGTCGAGATTTGATATTCATTGTGGCAAATTTTTTTAACAAAATATCTATTTTGATACAGTTCACTTTCTCTCTTTCTCCCGTCTTTTCTTTTTGCATATCCCTTCCCGTCAATCCCCTTCCTTCACCACGTCCAGCTCTCTCTATTTTTCTTGATGGGTTGCCTTCCTCATTTAGACAAAAATATTTTGGTTTATATTTTTTCGAATTATTTGAAAATCTATGTCAAGTGGGCATTGTATTCTAAAAGAATAGCTCTACTAGTCAATCATAAAATTTCATCACTATGAATTTTTTATTTTTAAATTTGAGTAGATGTCTTCATCTTCTTTCAAATTTCTGTTTTAACTTTTTTTTTTTAATTTTCCATTTTTCAAGACCGGTTTTCTTTAACTACATTATTTTGAAAATTTAAAAGTGCTAAAAATATGTTATGCACAACCAAACAGTATTTGCAAATATAATGTCGTCTGCAATTCCAACATGGATGTCTTAAAATGTGAATTACACCATAGTAGACTAAATCGATTTATTAATTTCAAAAGGGTGGAAAACTGCGAAGAAATCAAATTTATTTTAGTCATAACGCGCGCACATTGTAATTCTGAATAAACAATTTAATATAGTATAAATTACTTTCTTTCTTTCAAATAGTTTTGCTTGATGATATGTTAAATGGCGAATTCATCTTGTTTGTAACTTCCATGGATTTGGTTGCAGTCAAAAAATATTGATGCTGTGTTGCGTTTTTCAGTGTTAAAACATTTTTTAATCGAGTTCACCCCAAGCAAGGCAGTAAAGCCTCTAAGACAGTGCTTATTAAACTATCTGATATGGCAGACCGGCATTTTTTTCTCAATGTGTCACGTACCTGTAATATTTCGTAGTAATATTAATTTATACCGGAAACTATAATATAAAAGTGGACTATTTTTTATCTTCCATTTATTTTGCAAAAAATTATTCAATATCAAAGCATATAAAAAGTGATAAAAAATAAACAGTTTATTAACAGAAAAACAAAAATTATATAACCTTAATCTTTACAAATGATTCCTTAACATGGCTTGGACACTGGCCGCGTACCGGTTGCTGATGGTTCGAGTACCGGCACCGGTCCACGGACCACCACTTTGAGTAGCACTGCTCTAAGATACAATAGTTGTTTCCACTCCATCGACGTACATAAATTGAATAATACTTCATAAATATTTTTATGGTGACTTAAATGATTTATATTAAATAAAAAAGATTGGAAGGAAATTCCCATCAATCTTAGAAAGAACTATAACAAATAACTAACTCGAGAAAACTAATTTCCTGAAAAAACTGTTTTAATAAAAAGATTTTATAAATTTCACCCGACAGTAATACTAACGGTTCAGTCAGTATCGAATGTTTTCTGTATCGAAATGGATAATTTTAGCATTACATTTACTATTTGGTTGGAATGACATCAATTTCTCTTTCGGAGTATTTTAAAGTCAGGATAATTAGGGTTAAATTTACTTGATATTAGATTAAAGAGATCTTTGCTTTTTTTTTTTTTTTTTCAATCATTTCACCCCAAGTTAGGTAATAAAATCACTAAAATGCAAGGGGGTTACTGACTGTTAGAGAATATGAGAAAAAAAACTATTAAGGAGAAAGAGCAATAAAAGAAAAAGAATAAGAAGATAGAAGATAACAATTGACATTACATATAAATTTTTGAAGATCGGCGTTGACTGGAAAGCAAGAAGCCGGAAGAGAGTTCCACAAGATAGAACAATGATAGAAGAAACTGTTAACATAGAACTTACAGTTACATCTAGTCATTTCAACTCTAAAACGAAAAGATTAGTCCGCCGCTTATATTCATAAAGTCTAGGTACCATAGAGGAAAGTAATGTTTATTTTATCAAATACAAAAATGTGGCACCAGGTTAAAAGAGGGGATGGGGAGGGCTAGTTTTATTCTGTCTTATAATTAAATTTAGCTAGCCACAATTACTGATCCAAACACACCACAGTATTCCTTACACCAAAAACAACACATTCTTATTTACTATTTTTACTACAGTCACCATAATACCGAAAGTCTTTATAAAGTCCTAACTAGTCCCCATATGTACACTTTTTTTGTCTATGAGGGTAGGGGAATAAAGATACTCCAAAAAACAAGATAGAAGAAAGTAATATTTATTTTGAATAATAGAAAAATGTGGCACTAAGCCAAGGGGGGGGGGATAGGGGAAGGCTTGTCTTCAATCTGTCTTATCTTAAACTTAGCTAGCCACGATTACTGACCCAAACATACCACAGTATTTCTTAAACCAAAACAACACATTCTTATTTACTATTTTTACTACAGCCACCATAATACCACAACGTCTCTATGAAGTCCGAACAACTTCCCATAATTTGTCTGGGGGTGGATAAAAATAACAACTTTTAAAGATGAAACCCCAATGAATAGATAGAGGAAGGTTCATCAGAACAATTATCATGGAAATATTTATAGAAAAGGCACGGGGACATTTCTTGTTGATAAGGTAAAGAACTCATAAATTCTTCAAATATTCCATGCCATATTGTTCACGATGAACACAAACGTAGTCATTTTTTGACATGGTTTAAATAGTACTTCAACTCTCTTTCTCTTTCTCTTTCTCTTTCTCTTTCCCTCTCCTTCCTATCCCACACTCTCTCTCTCCCCCTAACTCTCTTCTTCTCCGTTCCCCTCTTTTTCTACTCTCTTTTCCTCACACATTCTCCCTCCCATCCCCTTCTCTCCCTTCCCTCTATCTCTCTCCTCCTCCCTCTTTTCCTCTTTCTCTCTCCACGCACACACGCACGCACACACACATAAACACACACACACACACACACACACACACACACACACACACACACACACACACACACACAAAAAAAAAAAAAAAAAAAAATTAAAATGACTATGAGTATATTTTGATGGTGAAAAGTATACCAGCACGAAAAAAATACATTTGGAAGTGATATCATTTCGGCCGCACTTAGAGACGCTGACATAAATCCTTTTGAGAGAGACCCCGACTGGATAATGGCTATAGGTTATCAGCTTCAGATTAAAGTGTACAAGAAATATCATTAAGATACCGTTGTACCTGCATATATATATATATGTGTGTGTGTGTGTGTGTGTGTGTGTGTGTGTGTGTGTGTGTGTGGGGACGTGCATACCATACACATCTACGCATATAAACACTCATGCGTTCAAACACACGTTGTAAGTGAATGGAGAGGAGGATGAAGTTCCTTATCTCGGGACAAAATTAATTTATATCCAGTGTATTCACAATAAATTTCCAGATAAACTAGGTTTATTTCCTTATTTAATAAAAACGCTTAAAAATTATTACTTTCATTTAAATTTATCTTATATATATATATATATATATATATATATATATATATATATATATATATATATATATATATACACATATATAGTTATTATATATATATATATATATATATATATATATATATATATATATATATATATATATATATATCAGTTATGCGTGATACACACTTAGTCGATCATGTATCTTTTGGTACATGACTGACGAGGCAGACTTTTTTTTACCGCAGTAGGTTGCCATTTCTTTCTGAGGTAGAGCAGTTGCTATCCAAGGATATAGAACCCGTTATGTCCTGCTGGGGGCGGGGGGAGAAGAAGAGTGTTCATACCTTTCCCAAGAGTATTAGCACATAAGTGAATGTCATGGATTCGACTCAGATTCCTCAATCCGAGCCGCTGTCCATTGCTCTAATGTAATTTAACAATATATTCAAACCGGTATAGTCCGACGATCATTCGGGGCAATTCGCCTCTTCATTAGTCGTTTTTACCCTTTTTAATATGGTCTTTCACCGACATTGGGGAGCTACTGTATTTGATGACATAAGAACCACTTTTTGTCCCAAAATACATATTAGAGTTACATAAATTCGTTTATATCTATCTATCTATCTATCTATCTATCTATCTATCTATCTATCTATCTCTCTCTCTATATATATATTAGTTAAACGTTATATTTTAGTGGATACTCGTATTTGAGTAGACGCCCCGTTTATTTATTAAACGGTATATTTATTTATTTTCGTCTACCGGCCTGAATATTTGAGAAATGTTATTAGAGAAAAATATGCGCCCTCCGGCAGGATTCGAACCTGCATTCCTCTTGGGGAAACCGTCCGTAGCCGAGAGGTCCAAAGTACGTCAGATTGAATAACGGTCTCCTTAAGGAGAACGCAGGTTCGAATCCTGCTGAAGAGACCATATTTTCTCTAACAAGCTTTTTCAATTATTGAGGCCGGTAGACGAAAATCTATATAATATATGCAACTTTACTCCTAGAGACCGTAGTCCAACATATCATGCCATTTTGAAATCAGGCCGATCCCGTGAGCAAATTAAAAATATTCCGGGCCGGATTTGGAGCTGCAATCTTGAAATTTTGGATTCCCAAGTTTTCATTAATGCGATTATTTTCGACGATTTTTTACGGGATTTTTTGTGACGAATTTTTTGTACGATAACAATTTTTATACTTGGAAATAAATTTTGGAATAATTGAAATTAACTACGAATTCCAGCGAAAGTCACCCATGAAATAAAAAAAATAATTGTTTGTACGCAAAATTAAGGAACTACGTACATTAAATTGTCTTTAAATTAAGTGGCGGCAGAAGAATTATCGTTGAGCTTGTAAAAGGTAAGCTTAGATATTAATGCAATACTTAAATGCAGCGATCAATGTTGAGTTCTTCTGTAGTTTATTATTACCTGTCGCATCTGTTCCGACCTACCTATTGTGATGATGGCCCAATCAAGAGCCATCTTCAGGAGTTAGCTTAAAGTTTTAAGCTAGTAAACAAATATACTGATTAATAAATAAATGGAGTGACTACTCAAATACGAGTCTCCACTAAAAATAAGGTTTAAGTAATAAAAATCTGTTGGGTTAATAAATAAAAAAAATCCATCCCTTTCCTTAGAAATACACACTCACACACACACACACACGCGCGCACGCACACACACACACACATATGTATATCAGGAATCTTTATAATTCCACTTTTAACGAATGATTTAGCTCTCTGCCACACACCAGACTTTTTTTATTTTGTGATACTGTGACTAATCCTGGTTTTATTTAAGTTCGAAGAATCGACTTGAAATAAGCAACTATTTCAGCCACTATGCCAAGTTTTTATGTGTTAAAAAGTAGTCAGGCAGAAGCATCGTATTTTCTATAAATATTTTCATGGTAATTGTTCTGTTGTGCTTTCCTCTTTGGTATCTCAACTTTACGAATTTAAGCTTAGTACTAGATTGACAGCTAGGTTTCATAATTTAACATGTGAAATTTCTAGATATAGCCATAAATTCGATGCTAATCGTTTCTTTTCGCGTACTTCTCGATTTGGAACTCATTTCTGCCAGGATGAAATGATAAGAAAAAAAGCAAGAAAATCAGCTAACTTACGGACAGACTTGATAACTGCAACTTTACAATAGGTGTTTACCGTTGTTAAGTAATATTTTGCCATGCCTGTGTAAACTTGTATTAGATTAGCTGATTTTACTATATTTCAACCGTTACTGTGTCATGTACACTTGTATTTATTTTCTTTATTTAGGCAGCAAATGTTCTTTGAGGCAAATATTATTGAAGACAACATACATTTTTCATGTCGATTAATTTTAATGATCGACTTTTCCAAATTACGAATAATCCTTCTCAGACAAGGAGGAAATTCCGTCAGAAATTATCCGAAGTTCATTTCGGAAGAAAAGTACAAGAAATATGGTTCAAGCTTACGACTTTCTTAAGTCATCATCAGGGTCGGTGAAGACAATTGGTGAGTTTCGTGAAACTAGTGAGTGTTGTGATGTCACAACACTCTTTGCCTACGTCACAACACTCTTTGCTCCGTCACAACGCTTACGAAACCAATTCCATCCCACTTGTATGTCATGAGCTGTAAGATTCACATACAATACAATGTGAATGCTAGTAGTTCCTCAACATATGACAACATTTTCAGAATTTCCTTGGTACCTGTGGATCTCGAACCACATTTGTACCCCTGATCCCGGATACGAAGTAACTTCTATAGCCCATTTCACTGGCCCAGGAAATTTTTAATTAATTCCCCCAAGCAAGGCGATAATGCCACTAAGACGACTACTGAGAGTGAAAGAGAAGGAAAAAGACTTTAAAAAGAAACCGGAAACTCAATGCTAAATAGGAAAGAAGGGATAAACCTATACTCCTGTTCAAAAAACCGGAAAGGAGTGTGAAGAGGACGATTGGCCAACCTATCTACTATTGAGGAAAAAACGTAAAAAGGAAATGAAATTTCAGAGTTTAGGCGAAGATGTTAGAAGTATAGAGTTAGAATAGACTCTAGAAGTTATCAGAAACCCAATCTTAAAAAGGAATCAAAGTATAAACCTCTACTCCTGTTCAAAAAGACAGATGAGGAGTGTGAACCGGGCGATATGCTCGTACAATATGCATTTGTCATGATACGTGTGTGTATATAAAATATATAAAGGAAAAATAGTAGGTGTGTGTAAAAGTACCGAACGCTCTTTTTTTAAAACTAGAAGCTAAATACGCAGGTTTTACTTTGGAGATTTTGGGACATACTTAAAATTTAAACGTTTGTGCCTGTACTCAAGATGTGAGGGTGGTATAATGGATAACGGCTCGAGGTGAGAAATCGTTACATTCACTTATGCGCAAATACCCTTCGGAAAGGAATGAATCCATCACCTCTCCCAGCTATGGGTTAAACAGTCTGACTTTTATCTGGAAAAGTCATTGTTTTTCTTGAAAAGATTGTTAATGCAATATTCACTTACAATCCGAAATATGTTTCGACTTTAAATAACGCACAAGAGGTCGATAATCCGTAAAAAATCAAATTGTACATGTACAATCAAAAACTCATATGGCAAAATTCGTACGAAAAAAAATTCGTACATTGCCAGAGATCTTGTTAACTTTTGAACAGCATCGATCATTACAAGCTTGATAAAATACTTAATGAATGCATGAAGTTTTGTTTTATTTAATGACGTCTGCCATGTTTTTATACATCAGCAAAAAATGTCTGAAGGCGGGAAAAAGTAAAAGTGAAAGAAAAATCTCTAAATGTGAGAAAAAAGTAAAAGCTATAGAAAAAAAAAGAAAAGTAAAAAGGGAATAACTGATACAGTAAAGAATAGCGGTTAAAATGGAAGGAAGAAGAAAGAGAACAAAGAAAAGAGAAAAGGATGATTGACAGGAAAGTAAAATAAAGAAACAAAATAACAAAAAACTAAGGAAAAGAAGAGAGAAAGTTAACGCGCAGTAGATTGAAAAGTTACTACATGACAAATATTGTCAGTTAGAATATCACTAGATATTATCTATGACTTGCAAAATCAGTACTATGGGCAAAAGTCAAAAATAGTGATATTGAAAAATACAATAGGATAAAAATATCATATTTATATTCAGTAAAAAAATCATGCAAAATAATAAGTGACGGAATTTAAACATTTTTTAAAGCACGCAATTGACCACGTGTGGGCCAACCAAACCAAAACAAACACGTATACATCTCCAAGTGGAAGAGTAAAAATGTCATTATAAATTGTCACTTCTCACATATAGTGCAGAATTTAAAACGTAAATGAGATCATCAGACGATATCTTTCCTTTCTTTTTAGAAGATAAGTGTTTATTTTATTTTATTAAATAAACAATTTACTTGTTAATGAAAAAAAAATGTGCAAAAAAAAAAGACACTGCTCGCTAGTAAACCAATTTTGGCAATTTCCAATTTGACATCCAAAAGAAAATGTGTATTATAATTACAACAATCTAATTTCCACTAAGACTTCCTTTAATATTTTAATTTTATTCATTTTGTGAGCTTGAAAGTGTAAACAAATACATTACGAATGAAAATCGTAAAAATGAGCCGATAATGTCGTAAAAATAAAAAAAACAAATCCTCTAACTAAAACAGTTAACCAAATTCAGTAAACTTTCGGGTCTGGGCTGATAAAGCAATGAAAAAAGTAGAGATACTTTAAATTACACATATTCAATTAAACCAAAAGAAAACCTTGAAAAGGAGGGAGGGGGAGAGAGAGAGAGAGAGAGAGAAACGTCATTTTGTCTAGAGAGTTCGGTGAATTAAAATCGAACCTGGTTCTTCGTAAAATGCTTACTGACGTCAGAGCGTGTTACCATGGGCAACAGCAAAAATCAGCAGCAGCAGGATCGGCCTGAAAACGAGGCTGGAGATGGCAGAGGTGATTACAAGATGGCGGAGGCCCAAACGTGTAGTTCTGGCGGCGGTCGGCCAATTCAAGGCCCGACGTCCTCGGCCGCCGCAGGACCCGTCAGGGTGGGCCATTACGAAATGGAAAGGACTATTGGGAAAGGAAATTTTGCCGTCGTCAAACTGGCTACGCACATTGTCACGAAAACAAAGGTAGGACATACTTGCCCCCTTTCGTTTGCATAGTTACAAAGTCAGGGATCAATTTGTAAAGCGATGTGAGATATAAATTGGTCACCGATTTTGTGACCGAGTTTTGGGTGTCGTGTTTTTAATGTACCAACTGTTGGGTACGTGTTTATGTCTCTAGTGTATGCTTTTAGTTTTATAGGCGGTGTATATTTTTATTGTGTTGTGTATTTTCTGTAGGTGTTACTTATGATTGCAGGTTGATAAACTCGTAAGGATCTGAAAAAATAGTTGAAGTTTTATTATCTTTTGTAAAACCATTGTTTGTAAACAACAAGCTTCCTTTGTTTTTAATTTAAGTTTTTTTTTATTTAAATAAATATTTTTGCATTCTGATTTAAATGATTATGGATTTATCATTTAATTTAGTTTAGCTGTATTTTCTAAATGTTATTGTCTGTGTCTCTCCTCATAATAATTATTAATGGTAACTTTGTTACGCATCGATTTATTATTATTATTCATAATTGACACTATCAGTGACATGCACCATGAGACTTGAATTGTATCCTCGTTTGTCTCATGACACGATTAACGTACAGAAGATGCTTATGTGCAAGCATATATACATATACCATGCAGACGTGTTTTATTTGATGCCCCCCCAAAGAAAGACGAATACTGTCAAGTTTAACGTCCGAAATAATTTTCACATATCAAATAATAAATACTAAATTTCTTCCATTACGTTGCCCGTATTTTGAGCACACCTTTTTTTTTTTATAAAAGAAATGAAATAGAATTTAAACTAAATGAGACTTAATTGTAGACTTTACCTAGCACCCATTTGAAAAAGAAAGAAAAAGTAAAACTGAAGTGAAAACTTGACATTTACGACCAATAGATATGGTCAAACATACCTCCTTTGGAGATGAAAAGCCTTTCATCAGAAAGATAGTTCGAAATGTAATTTTCATCTCCGTGAAATAAATTCATAGAAGGTTTTCCAAAGTATGGTCAAGACCATCAGAATATGAGGCTAGGAAAATTAATCTAAGGGAGGTAATTCAGTATACTCAGAAGAAAAACGAGGTTCTTGTTTGTAAGTACGTCTCGTCTCCATATGATGGGGTGCTGAAAAAATTATTGATACGATCTGTTTCTCAAGCAAGATGAATATCCCTGATCAAAGATCACGTTTTGTTTTTTGTATTTTATTTTTTATGGGTTTTATTTAATTTTTATTCCGGTAACTTTTCAGCACCTCCTTGTATATCAGCCTAGGACACGATCTTCTAATTCTTATTGAAATGGGAATCTCTCAAGTCTCAAAGAAGAAAGAAAGATTTAGCAGAACGCACACACAAAATGTGTGTGTTTGTCTGTAAACAGAATGCGTGAATGTGAGTTCCCCTATGACAGAGAGGGGGCCAAAAAGGAGATTCCTATAGTCTGTTTGGAAAAGCAAAAAGAAATTCCCTTAAAAGATTCTCAGCAGAGATTCCCAAATTCCCCTCATAGTCATCGTCTCTCTCTCTAGAGAGAGAGAGAGATAAACACTATCATCAGTTGTTTTTGTTTGTTTTTGTGTATGTATGTATGCAACTAAACTAAAGTTTATGTGCGCTTACAGCTTCATTTTTTTATTTAGTTGCTCATAATACGATTTTTTAAAAAATTTCTTTATTTGTTATTTAAGGTGTTTTTCACTCTTCTTGTAGAATTTTCTTGGTTTTAAATATTTTCTTTTCCTGTTCCTATCCCATTTTGTAAATTAACATTGAAATTACAATTTATTTTCATTGATCTTATTCACAAATAAATTGATAGGATTATTTAGGGGCATTTAATTTTCTGTTCTATTTCTTGTTAGCGTTGATTCTGGTCGCGTGTGGGCCCATCATCAACAAATGTTAAAGTAAACTAATAATCTGAGCTTTTAATGAATCTGCTTCTTGTAGTTTGATAAACAACTTGAATCCGTCTCGAAATCAAACTTTAAGGAATTGTTTTATTTGAGGTTTAGGTATCCCAGTGTATTCTACAGTCTAGTAGCCTGTAATTATCAAATTGTGTTTTCTTGGAGAGGATTTGATTTAAAATAAATAATTAAGCTTTTTGTTTTTAGAAACGAATTTTTAAATGAAAGTTACATCACTGCATCTTTGACAAATATTTCCGTCTGCTGTACTCAGATTTTAAATTTTAAAACATGAAATTAAAAATGAAATTGACCAGTTTTTTTTTGTTGTTAAAGGACAGAAAAATATTTTAAAATACTTAGTTTTCTACTTTTTACTTACCTCGTCCATTTTTATTTTAAAAATAAAACTGGCAGATTTGATAAAAAAAAAAATGAACCAATATGTCTTGTTTCTTTAGTGGTTATTCGTAGTGCTTTTCTGGGCAACACAGAGCAACCTTGCTGTTAGTGTTCACTTAATGTTAGTTAAGAAAATAAAATGTGTAGTTTCCATGAAACTGTTGTGAATAGTTGTTTGTAACTTACGAAGAATTATGAGCGAAATAATTTAAATAATAATTTCGGAAATTATTTATTTTAAAAAGTAAATGTCCATCCATTGTTTTGAAGTGATTTTTTTTAAATTATCTACATGAAATTTTTATTTGGGGAATACTTTTCCTTGATTCATTTGTTGAGGTTATCTATGAAATGGTTAAAAAAAAAAAGTAGATGTATTTCATTTTTAACTTTTCAAAGTTGACTACTTTTTAAAAACCAACAAAAAATAAAAACAATGCGTATTTTTTTCAGTCTTTCTCTGATAGACCAGTTTAATGCAAAAAATAAATAAAAACAACAACAAACTATCACTTGAATTTATGATCAGTGGTGAAGCTAGAAAAAAATAAAACTAAAAGATTATCCCAAAGTGTTACACAAGCGAAAAAAAAGTAAAACTCAATTTATTATTTTATATATTTTTTCGAAGCTGGAATTATTTTTTTTAATTGCGACATCATTTTGCAGCTGTGCAAAAAAAGTTCGATTATGTTTTTGTTTTTTTTAACTTTGTCAAATATCCTAAGTTTAAGTACAACAAAAAAAAATATTTGATGACATTTTCTAACTTTTTCTGAGGTCGCTAAAAAAGTATTCTAATAAAAATTGAAATTAACTCAAATTTCAGTCTTTTTTAAACTTTAAGTCTACTAAAACACCTTCACAGCACCAGTTGTATTCAATTATTTCTCTTGCAACAGAAAAACTGTTGAAGCTGAACTTGGAGGTTTGCTTAATCACGTGATCACATTAACGTAAAACTGACTGAAAATAAGCAGAAATCGTCTACTACTGTCCAATTGATTATCATGAGCTTATTTCTAAAGAATTAATTTTTGATCTCACGTTCATATCCACTAAACGTTTGAAATTTCAAAAAATATAGTACCCACCTGTTTATCAACAAATAATAAAGAAAATCTGTACCAAAACCTAAAAGTCAATTGCAACCACCAAACTTTTCCATAAACAAACCAAAAAACATGTTCCAAACTGTAGGTACCTATTGATTTTATTTTTAATTTTTAAATTTAAATTAGTTTTGTCATGAAACTAGTTTCCACTCATTTATTTTCTGTTCGCCTGGACTTCTCTCATTTTGGACGGATTAGCTGGCTGAAGCTTGATTAACAAACAATAAGTAAAAACAGAAAAACTAAAAAGTCTTATGATGCCACTTTAATTTTCAAATCTTTTTCTTCAGCAATCTCTTCTTTTAGAGCGTAAAAGTTGTCTGTTATGCTGTCGGCGTCATCTTTTTTTTAAACATTCTCGAGTTTCTACTTTACAAATAAAGAAACGTGTCTCCAAAGTAACTTGTTACTCAAATTATGTTTCAAGCAATGTTTTATTGCGTCATATCAAATTATTTGAGCAGACTGTTTAAAATTTGCCCATCAAGGAAATTATATTTTCTCGAGTTTTTTTTTTTAATTCGTTCCTTTTTTCCGTCACAGAGATAAAAAAAAATTGGAACTAACTCTTGAGATATATAATAACGGCTTTCAAAAAAAAAAAAAATAAAGTTTATGCGAAATAAGAATGGTGTTGAGCTCAAGGTCCTATTTTGTGGCCTTACGCTAATGGGGACCCATTGGACATGTCATGTTCTTTACTTTACATGATTTCAGTTTTTTTATTTTTTCTTTGTGCAATATTTCTAATCAATTTCTGACACATGAACTCTCGTAAAAATAAATAACATGAAATTATGAAATATTTAATTAATCATGACTTCATATGTACGTTTAAAAAAAATAATGTTTTTAGTCCAGTGGGTAGTGTGTGTTTTGGTTTTTTAATGCATGTATATATCGGCACATTACACCTAACTCATTTGTAAACAATAAACAAAATTATTTCATCGCTTTTCTTAAGTAATAAGCGAGGTCTATTTATTTTGGAATAGTCCACTTTTGGCATTTTTAAACAGATTTGGATTTTTCATGCATGTGTACTACTCAACTGTAGTTTTTACCACTTGTCGTCTCACGTAACTGCAAAAATTACTTTATGAACTTTAAAAAAAATAAATAAATAACCGACCGACTATATCAGCATCCGTTGTGTATGTGTTTATACATAAAAATCCTCTTTTGAGTTTATCTTGTACACATGTCAGCTGGATTAGGAAAAGTATTTCCTCGGTTTCTCCCCACCCAACACACACTTTCGTTCTCTGCTGCTCGTGCCTCGTTTCTCTTCTTTCCATGACTAAACTCTCAACTGCTTTTAGTTTTCTGACTTCATGAGAGTACATCACGTCTTTTTTTTTTTTTTTTTCTTTCTTTTGGTCTGTGTAGTTGATTTAGTTAGCAATAAATAAATCAATGAAGGATGTGTGACATGGAAAACTAGCGCATGAATGATGATAATAACGTTAATCAAAAATTAGCAATGAGTCACTCCAGTTGTGCGTGTATGGGTGTGTGTTGGTGTACCTATAAAAAAAAGCGATTCCTAAGGACAAGGTTTAATGCATTTTAAAAATGAAAAGAAATCTTTCTTTATTTTAGTTTTAATTCCAAACCAATAAAAACTTAATATTTCCAAATACTTTGCTTTCAAACCTAATTTTCAAATTGTTTGGAATCATTATTTTTTATTTGATTTTTTTTTTTTTTTTTTTTTTTTTTTATTTTAAATAAAATTGCTAAAATCGTCCATATTGGCAAATCTCAACATAATTCTCCTTATAAAAAAATCTTTCAAAAATGTACTTTTCTGAAACTTTATCTGAAGAAGATTAGCTGGTTTAAAACTTAATCTGAATTAAAACAAATATTACTTACTTTTAGTTTAAAATATCACAGAAAAGTGGTTTTTCACTTAGAGATGGGTGTTTTTTATAAGGTATTGACATATTGATATGTTTGGCATTTTTAAAGGATACATAACTATAAAAATTACTTGACAAATACATGGACACCTTTTTTTTATATTTTTTTTTTTTTAACTGCCCAGCTGAGTAATCTTAGAAATTTAGGAAAATATTCTAAGTATTCTAATATTTTATTGAATTTTAGGTACTTTGGCTTTATGGTCTTGCTTACAAAGACACTTGTTGAGGAAATGTTAGCAAATCACCAAATTTACTATAGTTACCGTTTTTATTTTCTAGTAATGTCATGTATGGACATCCATATTTACAAAAATGGCACATATACACACAAAAAAATTCAAAATTCTTATTAAAATACTGAGTCACTGAATTGTAGTAAGCTTTTCCATTTATGATTAGTAAATATAGTTTTTACATAATAACAATATCACTTAAATGATACAAATTACAAAAAATGAAAACAATTGTGAAAATTCATTCATCGAAAAAAAATGTTTTTCCATGTCAGTGTCTGACCATTTAACACGGAATGTATTTAAAATATCTTACTTTCTCACATTTCTCAGTACTAGACCCCAATATATTGAGTATTAGGGGCATACAATCAAGCAGTTGACCCCAGGCATTACCAAATATCAATAAACCTGTGCACATCACTGTATACCGTTACACTACAGTGTAACCCGGATATAAGAGAGTTGGCGGGACCGGAGAAGTCTCTTATATCCGAGTTTGGTCTATTTTGTTTAGGTAACACAGGCTCTAATTTGGGACCAGAGAAAATCTCTCTTATATCCGGGTTTCACTGTATAAACTGTAGTTTGCCACAGTGTGCTCTTCCTAGAAATGGAACTGTTCAATTTACAAGGAAAATAGTGGTTGGTCTGAAGTCAGTGAATTAAATCTATTTTGGCAATTACATTTTGAATGTTCTTTTCTTGTTTTCATATGCATGATATCTGTAATAGATATTTTCCTTTATATTTTTTATATATTTATACAAAATCATTTTTTTGGAGGTGTGGTGATTGATGCAACACAAAAAGGGATTGAGAAACAAAATATATGTACCACTGTCTATGTAGATTTCTTCTAAACCAATGCAATAAGCAAGTGATTGCAAGATATTCTTTTCCAAATTATGAAAATTAAGAAAGGAAACAAATTCACAATACATACATAAATCATATACAATGATGCATTAAAATGTCACTTTTGAAAATATATACTGGCTATAACAGCAAAATTATCCAATTATTAGATTAAGCTGTAAACTGTTGTATCTTAGAAATGATTAAAGATATCTTACTGAAATTCTCCAAGGTTTTCATAACACTATTGGACTCTACTTTGAGCAATAAAAATGTATTTAGCTCTAAGTTGAAATGATCATCCCTCTTGCTGTTGTGACCTCCTGATCCAGTTTTCTTCTCTACTGTTCCCTCTTTTTTAAACTTATTCACTATTCTCTTAATGGTTCTTGAATGGACTTTGGAGATAGAAACCAGAGTATGAATGTTGGTACCATTGCTGAAGGCCTGAATGATCTTTTTCCTCTCATCATTGCTCAGTCGGAAAGACATAGTGGGGCTGACACAAAACAATTTTAATCTGTTCTTTTTCTAGCTTAATAACAAGGTTTTTTTCAGTGATTGTTATGAAAAATGGTGTCAAGATGGCTAAATATTTTATCCAAAAACCTGGAAAAAAAGGAACTCAATTAGTTTAGCCATTTTTTTTAGATATTAAACATTTTGTGGGATGGATAATTATCCCATGCTGTTACATGATTTGGACAATTTTGTTGTTACACCCGATATATGGTCATTCGTGAAATGAAATCATGTTCAGAAACTACCTATTGAAACATGCTACAAACTTTTGTTCTAAGCATATATTTTAATGTTATATGTGAAGTTTTTTTTTTTGTTGCTTTTGTTTTTTTTGTTTTTTTTTGAGTGCTGAACTAAGTAATGTCAGTCCCCTTTTGAGGCAGTGAATGCTGGAAAATTTCTTCATAGATGTAGAGAAAACTTGGTTCTACAGAAGGATGCTGGCAAGATCATGGGCATGAACATGTGACCAATGAGGAAGTTTTAAAAACCTGGAAACAAACAAGACACTTATATTTTGAATTGTTGAAATTTCTAGGATTCATAATGAGGGAAAGGGGCTTGGAGAATTTGGCACTCACAGGGCATATTGAATAGAAGAGAGGCAGAGGGAAACAGCTAGTAACCTCTATCATGAGCTTGTGTAAACAGATGGCAGAACAGGGAGTGGGAAGAATAGTAAGGGGACAAACATTACTTAGACTTATAAAGGATGGAAGTTGCGGAGAAGCATCATCACCCACACTCTGAAAAAACCTGGCACATAAAAGAATGTTTATAACTTGGCATGATTCTCTCAACATGATAAAATGTACTTTACTTTTCTTTTTTTTTTTTTCTTTTTTTTTATTGTATTTACATTTCACTAATTAGACGCAAATCTGGATAATAACTTTTTACTGTCACTTCAATAAAGTGTTCAAAATATTGCAAATGAAAATATTCTTTTGGTTGTGGTTGTAACTACTACTATGATGGCACTGTCTGCTGACAACTGCTTTTGTTCTGTGCTTTCTCTTTTGATGGACATGCTGCTGCTGCTTTACAAGCAGACATTTGGGAGAATGAGGAAAAATTCTGGGGGATAAAAAAACCTGTTAATGACTTCTGGTCTTAAATTTTCTTATTTATTGTTTACTATTGTTACTCCTATTTTTTTTTTTTTTTTTTTTTTAAAGAATTAATTTTCTAAAACAGTAGAAGTTATAATTCAAACAAAACATTTACTCTGTTTCAAAAGTACAATGTTTTCATTGATGAGTTTCTCATGTTCAGCAGGCAGTCACATGTTTATGTATACCCCCCCACCTGACTCATCTTTTATCAAATGTTCATCATATTATCGCCTGATATACTCTAGAAGAATGTCACCTCTGAATACTAATTCCATGATGACTTTTTTTATCATCTGCTCAAAATTTACTTCTGTTACCCCCTACTAAGAATTAAAAAGAAGTCTTCAGAAATGCTTGTTTTGTTTTTTTTCATCATCAAAGAAGCCTGTTAAAGCTATTCAAATTGATTCAGTGATATAACAAGATTGTTACAATCCTTTCTTAATTCTTTTTCCAGCTCTGATCTATGACCACAAAAAATGTAGACATGAAAAATAGTTTCAATGGAGTTTGAAGAAACCTACTAAAATTGTATAAAATAAAATAGTTTTTCTTAAATTCTGTTCGAAACTCATTTTTAGTAAAGTTCCAGAAATAATTTCTCTTTCTAATTTTGTTTTTTAATCAAATGACAGAAATTATTTAAATGTATTAATAAAAAAAAATGTTAACATTCAAATTATACCAAATGTATAAACTAAATTCTTAAATCATTGTGTATAGAGAAATATGGAGAAATTGAGTACAAATTCAAACAAGGGATTTAAGTGACATATGCTTGTTAACAGCCATCACTGTACTTTTAGCAACAAATAGACATATCTCGTTATCTTTGGTAACGCAAAGTCTATGACAAATTGTGACTTTCTGTGCTGATATCATCTGGGCTCTGTTGTATAATCATATCAACATGTCATTTTCAATTTTGATATAACATGTCATTATTACTTTTAGACTTTGATGGCCTTCATTAGATAAACAACTAGATGCAAAATGTATACATTTTGTTTGTAGAGAATATATGTTTTTTTTTTTTTTTTTTTTTTTTTTAAGAGTTAGAAATTTCAATTATTGTACTTATTTAAAGTATACAGCATCTTTTTTGCTTTTATGTATGAGATTAAAATTTTTTACTTCTCTTAGAACTTCAGTACCAATTCAAAAAGTTTAACATTTTTAATGTGCCAGAATTGAAAACAAACATTGACACAATTGTTAAATATTATGATCAATCAAATGTAGAGAGTTCAAACCAGATTTCAAAAATGACTTTGTTTTGTCTCTGATTTTGATAAGAATTGTTGACACACCATTTTTGTTTTTTATGAACTCACCCCAAGCAAGTTGATAATGGCACTAAGACACAAGGCGCTACTGGGAGTGAAAGAAAATGCGAAGAGTTTGGAAGGAACTGGAAACTCAGTTCTAAACAGACAACAAGGGATAAATTTCTACTCCTGCTCAAAAGACCTTGATGGAGTATGAACTGAATGATAGGCAAATCTGTCTACTTCTGAATGGAACCCTTTCTTTGTACACTTTCTAATATTAACATTTTGGCCAATACATTCTTCAATTCTCATTAGGTGCGTTCTGTGAGAGGAAAAAAGAAACTTCTTTTTTATTTCTTGAAGAAAGATGTTCTATTTTTCTCATGGCATTATTGATTTTTGTTTTGAATTTGCAAAAGCATATTAGACATTCTATCCCTCAAAAACCAACTATACAAAACTAATAGAATTTGACTGAAGACAATCTAGCTTATATTTTCATATAAATTTGTTTTAAATTTGTCAATCATTTTAATTAAGTAACCAGAAACTGAATCAAACTTTAGATTGTCATTGTTTTATATTTTTCTTGTGGTTATAATTCAATTTTGCTGACTTGACTTTTTGTTGCATACAGTAACAATGTGCAATCCACAGCTGCTATATGTTAAACAATACTCAGACTAGACTAAATGCCTGCTCATTTTAGAGTCAGCCTCTGACCTTAATATTCATTCACAGCACAATGTGTGATTCTAGGACCTTTTCAGTTTAAAGTGCATTACCAGGTTAAATGTAAAAGGCCAATGATATAGCAAGGCTCTAAGTTTTGTTTTATACAACTCATTAATTTTGGGTTTCAGTTGTTCAAATTCAAAATACTATTTAGTATTACTGAAAAAAAAACATTTTTCTATTTATTTATTTTATTGCCTTTGTGTAAAAAATCATGTTGTCCCCAAAATGTCAGCCTTTTAAATTTTCTTGTCATGGTCCTGTATATATCAACTGCCAAATGTCCCTACATTTTTATTTCTTCAAATTTATTTTATTTAATTTTTTTTTTTTTTAAGGGTATGAAGAGCAAAATAGTGACCTACATCAGTAATTTCAATCTAGTTTTCTTATCGCCCCCACTTTACCCTTGGCTAACTTTTATGTACTTACCACACAGAATGAAAATATATAAAGTCAGATACAAAAAAAATAAATTGTTTGAGATAAGATTGGTGATATTGGCATGTATTTAGTGCAATGGTTCCCTGCATGGAAAGTGGACAAAGTTTAAATTCCACTTTAGTCTATTGCAAGAATTCTTCTCACAACTATGGATTAAATAGTCAGAGTAGTCTGGGCTCTCTAACCTTGAGTGGCAACCAGTCTAGAAGAAAAACTACTATCAATTCAAAGCTGTTGAGAAAGCAATGGGGAAACTGCTCCAATATCTTTCCCAGAAATTAATGGAGATTTGGATGTTAAATAAAAGAAAGCTGTGGAGAGCTGAAAGGACATTAAAAAATAAAAAAACATTTTTAATGATTCTTTATAATTATTTTCTTTATTCTATTTCAATTTTTGGGGTCTCACACACACACACACACACACACACACAATGAAGAGAATTTAGTTCAAGATGGCATAACATGTTATGTAAAAAAAAAAAAAAAATTCCTTGCACATAACAATGTACAGTGTTACCAATTTTAGAGGTTTTCTCATGCTTTTCCCTGTTCTATTAACTTAGAATCCAACTTGTCTGCATACTTTGTTTTTGTATAGTTTCTTTTTATTACCTTCTTTTTTAATAGCTTTTCTTTTAAACTTGGTTAACACTAAAAAAAAATGTTTCTTTACTATCATTTTTGTTTCATTATTTATTGTAAATATTATTAATTAATATATTCTTGAAATATTTATTTAACTTTTTATAGGGACAGAATTAAGTGGGTAGATGAAAAACTGCCTTTACTTTTCATATAAAATCACTTTGTGATTTATTTAAAGTATTAGACAATTTATTTTTCACTTGAATATTTTCATGTTCTGAAACCAGAAAGTTCCCTCAGGCATATTTCCAGTTGAACAAATACTGTACTAATTTTTTATCCAAATGATCATGAAAAGTTACCGTCTAACCAAGAATTGATTGCTAAACATTCTGTTTGGTCATTTGTGAAGAGTATTGAGTTGAGTTTTTCAGCAACCTCCTTTGTATTATGCAAATTTATTCAAGCAATATTGTTTCACTTGTCTCTTTTTGTTTTATTTCTGGTTTCTCTTTTAAATTTATTTTATTTTTTAATCGATCAAAGGTTACTGATGGCCTTGAAAACCTTTTTCTTTTTGTCCTTAAAAACCTTTTTCTTTTTGTCCTTAAACAATGCCTATCAACATTATTATAACCTGAATCTATTATTGTAATCCCAGATTTTCCCTACTTAACTAGAAATCAGATGTTTCATAAATTGATGTATTTTGAAGTTTTTGTTCATTGCAAGTTATCAGTTTTAAAAAAATCCCTTTAGTTTGCTCATTTTCAGCAATATTTCATCTTGAACTTGAAGATTAATATTTTGAAAAATATGATGCTCATTTTATTTATATATATATAACAATTAAGATTTCTTGTCCTACAATAGGATCAGAAGATGCTTGTAAAGTGGTTTTTGCAAATGTTTATACTCTGGTTTAATATTTGGGTTTATTAGTGAAAGACATTAAAAAAAAAAAAAAAACTTGTATGCAACAACACATTAATTTTTATGAACATGCGACTTGATTTAAAATAACTCTTTTATTTACAAATGATGGAAATGTTGCAAACCCTGAAGTTTATTTGATAGCTAATACTCACCTAAACATGTTTAGTTTTTGTTTTTTGCTTTTTGTTTTTTTTTTTTTTTTCTATTTTGAAATTCATGATAAAATCCAAAGGATCTGCAATGTTATTTGTCCTGACCTGGCGTTATAAATGTTTTCATGGTAATTGTTCTGATGAACTTTGCTCTATAGTATTTAGACTTCATGAATTTAAGTACGGAAAATGGAATTGGTAAGCCAAGTTCAAATTTCAACCGAGGCAGTTTATGTTCCCTTTGCAGAAATGCACCGTGGAATGACATGAATTCATCTCTCCTATTCCCAGCTATAGGTAAAATAATAGGGTAGACTGGATTATCTAGCCTTGGCTAGCAACCCACCCTGAAGAAGGATAATTCTGAATTCAAAACCAAGACTCTCCTCCCAGCTAAAAATAGAAAAGTTGTGGCATAGTGATCCTACTCCATAAAAACTTCCTTCTGAGGCTGAAAGACAGATTGGATCCTGAAAATATATCTACTCACCAGCAGAATTATAGCCTAAGCCTTTATATGATTATGTGAACATTGTTTGAAAACAATTATTTGAAAAACATTTATTCAAATTGTAAATTGTTTGAATGAAAATTAATCAAAAGGACAATTATACTAAATGATAATTATTCAAAATGCAAAATTCTTTATTGCCATAAAAATGTGAAAATTAAGAGGAAATACACAAATGATAATTATTCAAGATACAAATGTCGTTAATAAAACAATTTAGTAAGAAAAAATCCTTATAACTTTTAAGTTATATAATACTGCACGCAAATAGTCAACTACTGAAGGGTACTTGTTAAAGGATACCACTAATTTTTTAAATTTCCCATTTACACTGCAAAATTTCTTGACAATCTTGATATTTTGGCAACCTACTCTTACTTTTGCAATATAAATTTCTTGCAAGTCCTGTTCTCTTTTAAGAGAATCTAAGAATTTCCATATTGGATGATGGGATGACACTTGCTGCACAAAAGCCCTATGCCATCCTCCAAGGTCATTATTAGTTTTAGGCAAATAAGCAAGACTACATACATATTTCAAACATAGTTATTTCAAATAATTATCATTTAATATAATTGTCCTTTCAATTAATTTTCATTCAAACAATTTAAAATTTAAATAATTGTTTTCGAAATACATTTTTTTTTTTTTTCTTTTTTTCCATAAAAAAAATAGCTCAGTTCCCTCAGCACTTTGCTTTGGATTACCTCAAACATCAGAGATTAAGCCTGACTCTATATGCCTTTCATTGTAGTGGGGAGGTTCTGCCCAGAAGGATGGTGCCTAGGAGCTTTTAATTCCTGTAGCAGGTTGTATTTATATTCAGTTTGCTTATAAAATAATGTTTTTTTTTTTGTTTTCCAAGTTTTTGTTTGACAAGCATCTGAGTCAAATTTTGTAGAAATTTTTATCAAATTAGTTGCTGTTGATTTTCTTGATTTAGTTTTCTGTTTTAATATAAACCCATTATTTTTATTTTATGAATGACAAACATGAAATAATGCTCACAAAATCATAACATAGCCTGTTTTTGGCTTGAAGATTGCATCTAAACATGAAACAGTCACCATGCAATGTTGATTCCTATATCCACGTACATATATATTTCTTATTTACTTAAAATATTATGTATAGTGGATGCATCTTGAAATGTGCTCTTTGGCAAAGCTGAAACCTACATCACCCTAGTTATACGAGAAACCACTATTTGATCCAGCATGCTTTAGACCACTCGGTCACAGAGAACATTACAAGCCAGCAAGAAGAAAACACACTTCCTCGTGCAGTTTTTCTCAAAAGCCCATATCAGCTCAGTTTTGTCTAAAATGCAAACAAAGCAATTTATAAAGAATTAATGGATTTGTTCTTAATCCAACATTTTTATTACTCAAGTGTTTTTGGCTGATAGATGTAAAATAAAAATGTGGTGTCTATTTCAAATACAAGAATCCACTAAAAATAAGGTTTGAAGTAATAAGTATTGGATTAAAAATAAATTCATTAATTATTTGAAATAGAATACAGAAAAAATTTAAACAAGGATGTGTGCTTTCTTCAAAAGGATAAATAGAACCTTGCTAGGCTATGATGCTCTCTATGGTCAAGCAGTCTGAAACATGCCAGATAAAGCTGGTTTTTCATACAAAGGGGGATGCAGGTTCAAACCTTGCTCGAGAACATGTTTTCTTAAGTACATCAGTGAGTTTAGTTAATCTGAATTCAAACACATATTACTTTAAAATATTGCAGGAAATCATTTTTTAAAATGGAGGGGGACATTTTTATAAGGTGTTGACAATTATCAATATTATGTTTGGAATTTTTAAGTAAAATGCACATAACTGTAAAAATTACTTGAATACGTGAACACCTTTTGATATAAATTTTTTAACCACCCTGTAATCTTAAAAGTTTAGGAAAATATTCTAAGTAAGCTAATATTTTATTAAATATTAGGTACTTTGGCTTTATAGACTTACGTAAGAAGACCCTTGTTGAGGAAATGTTATAAAATTACCAATAAATTTTAAATTTACTATAGTTATTAATGATAAAGTCACGTATGGACATCCATATTTACAAAAATTGGCACATATATACACACACAAATGTCACTGAATTCTAAGCTTTATCATTTATGATTAGTAACTATAGTTTTTACTTAATAACAATTTCACTTAATCACTACAAGCAGAATTTTAAGATTTAACAGTTTAAAAATTATTATAATTATACTTTAAAAAAAAAAAATGAAAACAATTCTTGTAAATATTCATTCATTAAAAAGAAATATTTTCTTAAGACAATAGTGGCCATGATATATTTTGTTTATAAAAACAATTAAAAGCTTTCCTAATTAAATAATGTCTTAGTTTTATTGCATTTTTTTTATTTTACAATTCAGAGTAGACTTTATGTAACTAGAGGTTGTTTGACAAAAAAACCTGATTTAAATTCTCCAAGGACTTGCCCTTTTAACTAATATAAACATTAATCGCTACAAAAATTAATTTGTCAATTTCCTAAAATAAATAAATATAGGTTAACAGATGTGAAAAAAATTTTTTAACAAGATTTTCTAAAATAATTTCATTCATTTGTGAATAAGTCCTGAAATCATTCATTTATTCAGTTAGTGCATTTTGCACCACTATGGTCACTGCTCCCTCTATTTCTGTTGTAATTGTGATTCATGGTGACATTTACGCAAAATAGTGCAATGGCTTGCCAGTTACTTTTGCACTGGGGATATTGAGGTTACCCCATCCCTCCTCTCAGGAGTTACTCTACCCACTGGTAAAGTTGCCGATCACTGAGGCACAGTTGGTTGGAGACAGATGTTCCCCTTCACCAGTTGGGTCAGGAAACACTTCTGATTACCCTCACACAGTTTAGTCAGCAGGCTGTTAACCATATGACTTCTTGGAGCCATGTATGCGAGTTGGATGTAGGCTATAAACCAGTACATTTCCATATCCCAATTTACCAGAGTAAAGCGGGGTTGATGACTTCACTACAAAGGTACTACCACTGACAATACACCCATAAACACATTCACATATTTTACATTTGCACTAAATGTCTGAGTAAACAGTTTTTCATCAAATGTACTTCATCTTATTACTTGAAATGACAAAACCAATTAATAAATAAGAAAAGAATAAAAGTATAAAATTATCATCAAATACATGAGAACATTTTTTTTTTATTACTGTTAAAAATATTTGAAAGATAAATAATAGAGGAAGAAATTGACTATTCTGCACCAATAGTCAAAAAGTAAACAAAATAACGTTACAATTTGAAATGCTTTTCCTACAAATTTGAAAATATGTCGTCCTTGTCCATAAAAATTTTTACATTACAATCAATAAACAAGAAAAGGATAAAATTATAAAGTCCTGAAAATTTCATTAAAATCCAATAATTATCTGATTTTTGGAAACACTTCCAAATCATTGTGTTTTTCACTACAAAAAAAAACACTCAAATTTCTGATACTAATTTATGGTCACCTGTTGATGCAATAAAAACAAAATTTGGAAGGTTCTAAAAGAGATTAAAACAAAAAAATTTTACATCAAAAAATCCTTTGATCTTTCATCTCGATCACAGAAGATTTTGATAAAACCTTGTTTCATTAATTTTTGACCATTTTTTTTTTTTTTTTTTTTTTTTTTTGTTTCATTATGCATACTGTGGTTTATACTGCAACTATTCTGAGCAGACTATAGTTACAGTTTCTGGGAGTTTATCTAGAGTGATCAACAATCTGAACAACACCAGCACACTGAAACCCTTGTCAATTGTGACAACTTGTGACTTCATGCTAGCGCACCTATCAACAACCCTAAATGTTCCATCTACCCAATTTCACTCACAAGGCTTGGGTCAACCTTTGGTATAATTTTCAAGTACTTTCCAAAGGCGCTGCATTCTGGGATCATCCCCCCCTCCCCTGCAGACAGATAACATCAGGAAGTCTCCTTCCTGACAAATCAATCATGGTGAGATTCAACCCATGTCTCCATGGTCAAAAAGTGGATGTTCTAACCACTCGGTCACATGCCCATATATATATATATATATATATATATATATATATATATATATATATATGTATGTGTGTGTATATAGCTTGCTATTGAAAAAATAGCATTTAACAAATATTTTTTTATTGTAAGTGTATTGACAAGGTTAGATTAATTCAGTAGTAAGTATCAATCATCTCAATCATATACAGAGAAAATTTCAGATAAGAATTCAGCTAATAACTATGTCTGATTACATTTTATTGTTCATCCTTGCATAATGTAAACATATAAACAAAACTTGGATCATACACAACTTGTTTTCCAATGTTTGCAGTTTTTGTTAGTCTTATCTTTTCCCTTTTATTTTTATATATTTTTTTTTCTTTGTCATTGATATGTTGTGACATGCTCTGTTTTACCAAAGCCTGTCTTATTGAGAAGCCTGTACCTTCCACTTATTTGGCATCTGTCATGATATACATTGCATTGGCATCTGTCCGTCTAAAAAGCCGATAATGTAGCATGAGTGCTACAAGCCTGGGCAAGAACTCCAGAGACCTTGAACTGCCCATATGTCAAGATCTCCCACCTCTGAGCATTGTAGAGTCTAAGGGAAAAGTCCAATCAATACAGTTTGGTACTGGCAGAGCTGCGGGAGTTGCAGCAAGGTGACTCAGTATGCCATCCAATTGCCTTAATGGAGTCACTATGGATTTGTGTAATGTTTACTCTTTAGCTTTTTCTTCCTGAAGATAACCACAAAGTAGTTGGGGGTTTGATATTCTCCATCTCTTAGACTGGCTACAGTCCAAGGAGGTAGAGCCCAGTCTACCTTAGTATTTGACCTATAGTTAGAGGAAGATGGACTCCTGCCTTTTCCAAGCAACAACATAAGATGTTGACATTCCACACTACTTCTAGTAAACATTAGAAAGAAATCACTCCCCCCCCCCCAAATTCTGGAAAGAGCAATAACAGTAGACCTGAGAAACCTATTTTCCTGAAATATACACATAACTGTAAAAAATGACTTGTATACATGAACACCTTTTTTATATAAATTTTTAACAACTTTGTAATCTTAACAATTTAGGAAAATATTCTAAGCTGATATTTTATTGAATATTAGGTACTTTGGCTTTATAGACCGACTTAAGAAAACCCTTGTTGAGGAAATGTTATAAAATCACCAATAAATTTTAAATTTACTATAGTAAATTAATAGAAAGATTTTATAGGTGTGAACTAAAAGTAGCACTGGCTCCTTATTTGATGAATACTGAATATTTCCTTATAATGAAACAACTAATCTTAACACTGTCAGAACTTGAACTCTGCACACCAGTTTCATTTAGCATGCTAATAACCATTATCCACTTGGGAAATAGGTTTTTTTTTTTTCTTCAGGCCTCATTTTCTTAAAATGAAAATCTTCACAACAAATTTTTACACTGATTGGCATATTTTTGCATTATATATTAATATTTAGAAATTGTTAAAATTATGCTATATTTGTGTGTACTGATTATGTTTTGTGACGCATTAAACAAGTTTTCATTAAATTTGCTTAGGAAATAATTGTTGTAACAGAACAACAGAAAATTATTCTTCATACATAAAATTTAGTATCATCATAAAATTCATGTGATAATTAACAGGAGTGGCATCCTGAAATATTTACTTTGTATGTATGCTTGGATGTATCATGGTTTAATGGTCAGCAAGCTGAACTTGTAAATCCTAATGAGTTTGATTCTCACTGGATATTACATTCTTGTGGTTTTGTGCCAAAACTAAGCTCTGTTGAGTAAATTTATTTTTACAAAGTTTTTTTTTTAATTTTATGCATTTTTTACTGAATTTATTAACAATGTTTTGTTTAATGTACAGAGGTGAGTAGAGATTTTTCAATGAATTAGATATTTTTATGAATACATGACAAATATGTTAGAACAAATAATTATTGATCATTAAAAAAAAAGAAAAACAACAGCAAAAAACTGGAATCATAATTGATTCTGTTTGAATTAGGTTGCACATTATTAGGCAATTATGTTTAATTAGGTCATGAAAGGGAAAATTAACCCAGAAACATCAATTCAGCTAAGAACTTATGAATGGAACCAGGGATCTTTTCATGAGATCTTCCTTTGGAATAGTCACATTTCTCTTGTTTCAAATCATTTAATGTTAATTACAAAAAACAAATGAAACTGGTTTGTGAAAATGTGTAAAATTATAAAATGTGGCCCTAAATCCATAGTACAACTGGCATATATGTGCAGAAGCTCACTGCTATAAACTGTTACTTTCACTCTAACCCTCTACCTCGAGTGGTTCTTGGGCCTTGAACATTCATTCTAAAAACATATTTGTATTAAACTACTTTGTGATGTCATTGTATATTGTCTTCTTTAATTTGATTTCCTAATCTTTGACATCCCCAACAACATTTCAGCCATGTACCCACTGGTCTTCATCTGGTATTTAAGGCAAACCTGAGGGCATTGATGAAAAAACATTACATCTTATGAAATTCTTACAAGTATTTTGTGATGTCTGTTAACTACACTCCCCATTAACTGTTTAGGGTATATGGTTGCCAGACTGGATATCTTGCATTCTTTTTTTTTCTTTAAACTGAGCTAACTTGTTATATTAGTGTAAAGAAAGTTAGCTCCAAAATTTAGCAGTTTTGGACTTGTAGATTTAGCCCATTTTACTATTTGTAGCCCAATCTGATAACCCTCTTACAGTATAAAGCATCATGGACTATAATAAAAATAAGATGAAATTTCAATAAATCCTAAGACTCACTGTTTCGATTTGATGAAAGTTAAATGTACCTTTCATGATGATATATGTACACTTAATGGGAAATTGATGAAATAGTTGGCTTTGACTATGAATAAAAGTTTCTATTGATATATATATATATTGGGGGGAAAATAACTGTAAAATAATCTCCTAACCATAAAGCACACATGCGCATACAGAGAAAATCTTGCATTTGGTTGAAGGCAAAGGCAGCAGAATCATCATTATTAAGTAGCTATATAAGAAAAAGAAATTACACTTGTAATTACTGAATTTTCTTATGCAGATACTTTATTAAAAATTCATTCTAATGCTTTGTATTAATTATTATATTTTGTTTGTTTGTATTGGGTAGAGTAAAAGTATTTTTTTATTTTGTAATCAATATTTTAATGATTTGCAGCTTTTAAAGCTTTTGAGTGCTGGTGGTTAGGTTCTTGCCTTGCTTGTATTTCAAAGCATCATAAGCAGCAACTGATGTTAATTCAATTCTAAGCTTTATTTCAAAGACAAAGTCACTACTTTTTAAATACTTAAACCAGTTCTGGAAAATAATGAGATCTTCGCACCAATCTAGTACCTGTGTTTAAATTCATAAAGTCTAGGTACAATAGAGGAAAGTTCATCAGAACAATTACCATGAATGTATTTATAGAAAAGGCACAGAGGAGCTACATTACGATGGTGAGAAAGTGACTGAAATTGAGATGCCAGGTCAGGACCAATGACATTGCAGATTTTTTTTTGCATTTTATCAAGGAACTTTAAAATATATAGAAGGAGCACCAGACTATATGCAGCAGCAATATCTTAAGCATGGACAAATGGTAGGCATAAACATGCAAGATATGTTCGGATAAGAATAATTGTCTAGCAAGACCCAGTATTAAAGTGTAAAATGGTTAAAGGTTTTTCTGTGAAACACTGAACGCAAATAAAACAAAGCTTTCATGTTTTGTACACCATTGTTATGTTATTGAATTAGTTTTGATCTGTAACAATTTGTAATTATTTATTTGTCCTTGTACTAAAATTATATGCTTGGTCAATCCCCAAATCTCTTGAAATTAGTTTCTTTCTATTGAAATTTAGAAGTTTTAGTGTTTGGTCCCATTTCAGGTTTGACCTGCTATTTTGAATTTCTTTAATGAAACCTTGTCAGTCATTATTAACTAGCATTGTATCCATAAATAATAATGAGATTATTTACATGGACACTTCTGTCTAGGATTAATCTATGCCTTCTGCAGAACTTAACATTTGAAAAGTGAAATATATATTACATCTTGCATTACTAGCCATTTTTCCTGATTTTTAGAAAACTTATGAAGAGATTCATAGAAATATTTACATAATTAATGTCCAGAATATTTCAAATGATATAAATTATAGTAAATTACATGCCACTGTCTGGTTACAAACTCAAAGAAATATCAGGCTGTATTTAAAAATTACAGACTGTGCATAAAGTTCACAAGGGCAAATGTTTTGAACAAAAAATTGGAAGTATTGTCATTGTAACGATGACAAAGTTCTAAAGACAACATCAATGTGAAATGTATGCTCCATCTTGTGAAATTAGTTTTAGAGGTCATTTATCTATTGATTTCTTTATGAACTGTCATATTTTTTTTTCATATGAAGTAGATTGTACAGCATCTACAATAGCATTCCAAAGTTCATTACTGCTACTAAATTGCCATCCATTGAAGTAAATTTTCCCTTCAGAAGTTTACAACTAGGCAAACGGGCCAGTTACAAAACAAATGGTTTATGAAATTCATTTTATTTAGGTATTCATTAATTTTATTTGCTGAATGTGATGGAGCATTGTCTTGTATAAAAAAAAAAAAATTTTCTCATAGTTTGGCTTCTTCTTGAACTATGATTCTACATGTGTCTTCAAAATAATAAATTTACATCTGAGCTGTCATAACACCATTTGGAATTTGCCATGGACCTACTTCCTATATAATCCCACCTCAAAAATAAAGCTGTATAGCATTTATTGTCTATGAAAAAATAGTTGAAAAAAATTGGTCTTCATGCATTCATTTGTCCATTTTATTTTATTTTCCTGATGGATATATTTTTTTTCTTTTAAGAAGGTATAATGTTCAATCTTACATGCTGGGTCGCTTGATTTTAAAGTGATGTCTTTAGTTTCTTGACACTTCCTTACTACCATAATGCCTAAAAATTTAATACTGTGGCATTTGGATTTTTTTTTTTTTTTTACAATCTCTCTCCCAATATGGGACTGATCATTGAGATAAAGTTCTCAATCTACCCTTACCTGCATTGGAGTTCTTAAAAATCTTCAATGAACTCTTTCACAGTTTAATGGTATCTGCCAATGATTTTTGCAATTACCAGTGTTCTTTTGCAAATTGTAAGTTATTAGATATTTTTTCTGTCAAACCTTACAACAAATTAGCAACTTTACTTGTAATTTGTGGCTTCAAAATTCAGGACATTTCCTACAAATGACTGCTGTTTGTTTACATCTGTGCAGAATGACTCATCCTAACTGCGCAGATTGATGTTATCATCATCATTCCACAAATAAACATTTAGATTCCAGTAAGTAATGATACATGAAAAAACATGTCTTTCAGTGTGGTCATTTCATAATTTTTCTTGCAAAACCAATAAAGAATTCCCAGCTTTATAATGACTGGATTCTAAATATGTTGCTTCAGAGTAGAATAAATCTAATGTTGATGACACAAGTTATTTTTAAAAAGGCTAGTAACTGATATGGTATTTTTGTTTTAACTCTTAAAATCATGCAAGATCTCATTCAACATTTTTTTCTTCTTTATCCAATGATGATAGCATTCCTATTTTTGGTTGGTTACATGTTCAGATGCCACAAATGAATTTTCACATATTAAAAATAAAATAAAATTTTATTGCTGATAATCCAGATCATTTGATATAAATGTACTTAATTTGGTTAAAGGTCCTTACACACAACTTAAAAACTTTTTGATCAGATCAGAAACGAACTATAATAAAAGTGTAAGGCAGTCATTCCTGAGAACACAGTTTAAAATGGTCAGAGGCCATTGTTGAAGCCTCACCTCCACTTCACTCGAGATGCCACATGCCATCAGGAGCAGCAGCAGCAGCAAGTGTCTGAACTAAAATGTGATACAGACACAACCTTGAAAGAGGAGTAGGAGGAGAAATGCCATGAGTATCTGTTAGTGAAAAGGTGACAGGTAGGGGAGGTGGGGATGTGGAAGGCAGCCTGTAGTCTTGCTGATAAAGTTGGTCAGTGAAACACTTAGATCACTAAGTCCACTACCAGCAATAACTAGTTGCTCCTCCTTTTGACTCTGATTCAGCCATCAACTCAGACATCTCGATTAAAAATAAAATTAATTCTTCATCTTGGATTCTGTTTCATATATTCACTTTAAAGGCTACTGTTAGCTTTTTTGCTACTCTTGTTTTCAAAGAGGTATTCGATTTCACACCCGATCTGTTTAGTTAACATCTTCCATAATTATGATTTATTAGATTCTATATTCAAACAAAATGTATAGTACTTTACAGTTTTTCCTCTTTTATTAAATATAGGCAAGAGTGACTATGACTAAAAAGTAGACATGGGTCATGCTTTTATCTTGTACTCCTTGTTACACTTCCGAGAGCAAAATTATATTCCTTTTTTTTTTTTTTTTTTTTTTTGTTTTATTAGATTTTGTTGTTATATTTGGTAGTTGGGATAAAGGTTTTGAACCATATGCACATATGTTGTTACTGCTGTCTAACTGAAAATAAGTACCCTTTATTGAACTCCCTGAACTGGATAACTTGAAGTATCTATTGCTTCAAGTTAAAACAGAAATTTTGTAATTCTTAGATAGCCTAACTTTTTTGAAGGTATCTAAGTTTAAAATGCATTTAAAAAAAATAAAACTCTCTCTTGAAGCTTTAATTTTAGTTTTAATTTCAAGCTAGATTAAATTTATATCTAATATTTTCAATAAGCAAAATACTTTGGTGTATTTCAAACTGAAATGAAATTGATTGAAATTTTTTTTTTTCCCTTATCAGTAAAATCAATAAATTTGTCTATATTGACAGATCTATAGTAACAATTCTTTTTTTTTTTTTTTTTTTTTTTTCCTTTTTTTTATATACTTTTCTGAAATGTTATTTGAGGAAAATTATCTGATTTAAAATTAATTACTTTTTAACTTAAAATATAGCAGAAAAACATTTTTTAGCATAGAAGAGGGTTTGTTTTCTTGACATGTTGAGTGATATATTGACAGCATGGTATATGGTAAATTTCAATAAGGGGAGACAGAACTGACAGAAATTATTTGAAAAAAATGCAAATATATATATATATATATATATATATATATATATATATATATATATATATATATATATATATATAATTTTAGACACCTCAATAATCCACAAAAAACAAGAATGCCTGATGAAAAAAGTGCACAAAATATAAGATCATAATTTTTTCGTCAAAAACTTTGTTATTATGAATCACCAAAGGATTTTTTTTTTTTTTTTTTATAAAAAGTTTTAACCTTTTTCTTTTTTTTTAAAGAACCTTGGAAATTTTGGTTAAAAAAATCTTTTTTTGTTCTTTTTCCTTTTTTCTGGCATAGAACCATAGATTATGAAAAATTTGAGCTTCTTTTTGCAGTGAAAAACCTATTGATTTGGAGATTCTTGCAAAAATCAGATAAATGTCAGATTTTAATGAAACATTCAGGACATGAATGAAATTATTTTTGAAATACAAAAAAGATTTTTATTTTTTTTTTTTTTTTTTTTTGCGTTTGTTACCTCCAACTCATTTAATTTTATGAAATTCTTTTTCGTATTACTTAATGTTTATATTAATACTAGAAAAAAATGTTTCTGTTGTAGAGGGGTTTCACGGTGGAGGCTTGTATTTGTACTAAGTTGGTCCTAAAATAGGTTCGACGTACAAAACGTTAGAAACTTGATATAATAGGTAATGACGCAGAGAAATCTAGTGGTGGTCGCTGATACTTTTAGTATCCGACTAACGGTCGTCCGACATCGACTGACTGACCAACTCACTGAGCGACTTCCTCGTTACTCTTACTACTCCTACTTATTATAGGTGGGAGAGTTTATTAATTATAGAATAGGTGTGTTCCACTATAACAGTTAAAAAATAATTGATTTCTGAATGAGTCCCAAAAGTTTTATGAAAATCTGACAATTACCTAATTTTTGAAAGATTTTTCAAATCAATGTTTTTCACTGCAAAAAAAACAGCAAAAAAACAACTCTCAGATATCCTGTACAAATTTAATGTCTCACTTTGATAACTGAAAACAAATCTTTTTTTTTTTTTTTTTTTTTTTTAACCAAAATTTTCAGTGTTGTATAAAGAATAAAAAATAAGACATTGTTTTATGAAAATAGTCCTGTAATCTTTCCTCTTAATAATTTTGATAATAATATTTCATTTTTATTATGTTTAGTGAGCATTTTCATTATGTTTGGGGCATTTTTTTCATCATCTATCCTTCCTTTTTTTTAGCAAAATTTAAGAGGTACCTACACTTAGTGTTTTTGTTTGTTTTTTTTAATGGATGCCATTAGCACTAAGTATGCTTCATTCGAATAGCCAAAGATGCATTCCAAAAATGAAGCAGAGTATTGTATTAAGAAAAAGAAAACTTTGGTAGAAACAAAGAAAAGAGTACTCAGCTGTTACGTGATATTTGTCCTCCTATATGGCAGTGAATATGGGACGATGTTCTCAAAGATGAGGAAGAGACTTGAGGCAAAAGGTGGTTCTACAGAAGGATGCTGAGGATACCATGGACTAAACATGTGAGCAACAATGATGTTTTAGAGAAAATGGAAACAAAAAGCAAACTTATACTTAACAACAGGAAGAGTTGAAATTTCTTGGGCATAGTGAGAAAGGAAGGCTTGGAAAATGATACTCACACAACAGATTGAAGGCAAAAGGGACAGGAAAACAGTACGTAACATACTTAAAGAAATGGATGGCAGAACAGGGTTTAGGAGTAATAACAAAAAGACAAAATTCATTAAGAGCTACAAAGGACAGGAAATTATGGAGAGCCATGATCGCCTACATTCTGAGGGGACACAGCACATAAAGAAGAATTGTTACAAAACATGTTCATGAAATTGCAAAGCTTTATTTTTTCTTATGAATTAGGAATTACTGAAGGCAAATTATTTATAAAAATGCATAAATTCACTGTTGATGAATATTAGTGTTTTGTCTTGTTACCAATATAAAAAAATCATTTGTCACATTATTAACTGAAAATAGTTTTTGCTTAAAATTGCTCAAGAAATCACTGAAATAATATTTCCCTAAATAGCAATAGCATTTTACTATAAGATTTGTTTATTATGTCTTTGTGTTCTTCATATTACCACAATATCTTGCTCAATTTGTTTCTGGTGTTGCTGAATTATGGGCATTACATTAAGTATTTTTTCCAACAAGTTCTTTTTTTTTTTTTTTTTTTTTTTCCATCCTCTTTTTATATGGATTATGCATGTGACAAAGGCTAAAGAATGGATAAAACAAAATACACAATCAAGAACACAAAAAATTGATTCAAGTGGACTAACAAAATTTAGGAAACCATTACATTTATTTTTATTTTTTTCTCAGTTTAAAAGTGATCAAAGTTTGACAAGTCATTATGTGCATTAACTGCTGAAGGAAATAAAGGATGCATTTTGGATCTTTAGTATTTTTGGAATGCTTTGTGAAGAATGAATTCAGATTTTCTTGTTTGCAAAATCTACAAACTATTGCACTGTTTGTGGATCAATAATTCTTTACAAAACAATTTCAGGTTTATGTATACATTAGAAACTGCTCTTGCAGAATTTTACAAAAACACATCTCCAGTTTTTTTTTATGCTGTAGCAATGAAGTTATATATTCTTTGAAAAATATCACATTCTGGCTTTTCAGAACAAAGTTGTTGTTTTTTTCTTACAAACAAACTTGTTTTAACACTGCATTAACTGAAGTTTTATTAATATTAGCCAATGTAGTTTATTAATCTGAGCAGAAATTGACTTAAGAGTTGTTTAAAATGTAAATAGAAGTAGAACACCTGCTTATTTTGTCTTATGCTGTCTAATTAGTACTGTATGCAGTTAAATTCAATCCTGATTTAAAAAAATCTAAAGATACAAGTATATCAGCATATATAATGTAAAGGAGGCTTTTACTTAGATCTTCTTGTCATTTAGATATTCTTTATAGATCTTATGCACAAGAACATTAATAAAATTTAACTGATAATTATTACTTATTGTATAGCATGATTTTTTTATTTTAAACAATACATCAGACCATAAAGTGAAATTGATATCTGGTTTAAACAAAGCTAAACTAGTCCTACATATGTTCATTGCAATGTTATCATTTGAAAATTAAAGCTATCATTATGATATTTTATTTAATCAATATCTATGGGTGATCACCTGTGTACAACCCCTGAAGCTGATAGGGTGAAAAAAAAAAAAATGGATCAAATACATACTGTTTTCTTCTGACTGTCAGAAAGCTTTTACTAATTTGGTTAATAACTGTCTCTTAGCAGATTGGCTCGCCTGAGGTCATGCTGACAAAATAATGTCAACTGCACTGGCATGGTAACTGTACTCTTTGGATGTTCAACTTACTCACCAACAGATTATTTAAATTACTACTCTTAAAATCAAAATTACACAGTACAAAGTTCTCCAAAACAGTCACCATCTTGTATTTTGTTGTAATCTATATTGGTTCATGGGTATAGAAATCGAGCAAATATCCCTTTGACCTCTCAGATTTTATACTCTGAATATAAATATTATACATGATTTCATACTGAAATATTATTTTCCCAAAGGAAAAGTTTAATCAGAATTTGGGTTAAGATATTAAAACTATCTATGGTTTTGGCAGTCTTTTTTTATAATATCCTAAACCAAATTATCAGTTATCAAATTAGAACTTGATTTATTTTTTCATGTGAGGTATTCACAACCTCCCCCAAATCTGACCCTCAAAATCACCGATTGTTCTACAAATTTCTCACAGTGAAGTTTAGAACAGGCTCTAGAAAAATTTATCATTTTTTCCCCTTAATCTGTAGATGAAATGTGTTTCTGACACATTAAATAAGATACCCTCTTTGTTGTGAAACTCACTGTAAATAGCCATTGCTTGTAAAGTATTCTTCACCATTGATGAATTTGTGTTTTAAGCCATTATCTTTGGTTTCATATTGATGTTCAGTGATTTTTATTTTTAATTCTAACAACTTATACAAAAGTATTTCATAATCCCTAATATAAAAAAAATCATTTCTGTTTGCAATAAAATGTTTTTAAATCAAATAATCTTACAGTGTATATAAGATAGTCTTATCTTAATAAAATAAATCTCAGAATGTTTCACTTGTGCACATTTAAAAGAAAAATACTTCCACACAAAATTTCAACAAATGCAAAATCTTTTAAATAATCTAGTTTCTAATTAATAAAGGTCTATATACAAAGGTATATACATGTTCTTCATTTTATTTTAATTACTTGAGGTAAGAATATTTGTCAGCCTTTGACAATAAGTCATGCAAAAAATCTTTGTGAATGTAAATCATTAAATTGAAGACTTTATACAGATATCAACTATTTTAAATTTGCATAGCTCTTGGTATAATTTAGTTTATCATTTAAATTGATCCTTTAATTCTCTTCATTAATAAAAAAAAAATCTAAATAAAACAAACAAAAAGGCATACTTTGACAAATTAAGAATACATTATGTCAGATTTTACTGTGTATGTCAATACTTTTACAATATAATTAGTATTAATCAACTGATATTTTCAGGATGTTTTCTGTGTGCCAAATTCTTTCAGAACATAGGCAAACATTGTTCTTCACAACTTTTTGATGTTCTAAGTCAGGGGTCGGCAATCTACGGCACATGTGCCACACATGGCACACCAAGCAGTTTCCAGTGGCATGTAGCAAATGACATCATGAAGACCGAACCAATAACTACTACAATGCAAAGAAGATATTTAACTGTTTCGAAATTACTCACTCGTTGAACTTCCATTAATAATAAAAATTTAAAAAAAAAAAAAACTTTTAAAAATACTTTTTCTATTATTCACACAAACTCATTAAGTTACTGCGCCCCCACTCTGCTTATCTTGCTTTCAATATGTCCTGTGAGTGTTAAATTCTCCAAGCCCACTCACTTATGTATCCCAGAAATTTTATTTTATTTATTTTCTAATTGTAAGTATGAATCCTTGTTGCTTCATGATATACTTACATTTATATGAAAAATATACAATGTGCATTTCAGTTTATAATATATTTTCATTATAAATATTTATAATTACTTATTTGATGCTGTCAAGTGTTGTTCCTTAATGCAAATATATCTATAAGAGTATTTTTTTTAAATTCCAGATACATAAAGATTGTTATAGGTTATAAGATATAATATTAAAAGAGAAACAAGATATTGTAAAGTTATTAAATGACATAAACACATTATTGAAAATTTTTAAAAAAATATCAAAGTCCAATCAAAAAAGAAATTGACATCACTGGAAGAATTAAAAGAAAAAACGAAAAAAAAAAAACTAACTTTAAGAAATATGACAAAAAGAAAATTGAGGAAAAGGAAAATGCCAATAAGAAAAGTGAATTAACTAGCAAGAAAATATTTAAAGAAACTGATGTTCTGAATGTAAATAGTAAAAATGCAGAATATCAAGAACTTAGAATAAATCTCTGCATTTATCAAATCTACCTTGACCACATTGACTATTTCCATGAAAGACCTAACTACAAGTTCAGCCAATGTATTCATCCCTAAAACTTAGAAATCAACTATTCTTTGCCTAACCAATGTTCTTAATATTTACATCTTTTTTTTTTTTTTTTTACTTATCTTTTTCTCACTGGTCAGTCCACTTTTGTTTATAAACATTTTAATTTTTTCCAAAATTTCTTTTTGTGATATTCATAAAGCTTATTTTTTTCCTTGTTCTTATGTTGCCACTGTTTTCAATTTTGTTTCTTCTGTGATCACTATTCATTTTTTTTTCTCCAATATTGTTTTCATCAGTCAATAATTTTACTGTATCTTGTTTCTACTTTAAGATTATCTTTCTTGCACCTATGGCACTTAATCTGAAATTAAAAATATCAATAATTAATATGTAATGAACAACCCTAGAGTTCCATCATAAAATCACACATTACCAAATAAGTTATTGTAAATATTTCTAATAAAAACTGCTGTTATATGCTAAAATTCTCAAAGTATGTTTATCATACATTGGATTTTTTTTTCTTTTTTACCTGTTCTGTTTGGTTAATATTCATTTTCTTGTGAAAATATTGATCTTACTTATTATAAAACGCAAATTGTGTGTGTGTGTGTCTGTAACGTTTATATATTGGATTGGATTTCCTACATTTTTCAACCGATTTCAACAAAACTTCACAGGACTACATAAAATTACCTTGTGGTGGTTCTAACAGCACCAAAATGGGAAAAATATAATTGTTTTTGCACAAAATCAATTTGAAAACACGATTAAGAGACATCGTGAAAATGGAAGGGGGACAACTCACATCGGGTTGTTTGTGTATGTGGGTTCCTTTAAATATGGGATCGGATTTCCTATATTTTTCAGCCGATAAAACAAAACTTCACTTTTTTTTTTTTTTTTTTTTTTTTTTTTTTGCAGGTAGTGTTTCTTATTCTCTTGCACACTTTTTTTCTTTATTTTTAATATTCAGAGTGCTTTAGAAATTCCATTTACAAGACAATTATTTATAATAAAATTCTATTCAATCGGTAGAGACTCATAACGATTGAAAACAATGTTTTTGTTTGAGTTTGGGTTTGACCAATTCGTTAAAAAAAAAAAAAAACTAATTAAGACATGCATGTCCGTCAACCTTAAACAATAATCTAATGATCTCTACTGATTGTACGAATACAAACATCAGATAAATTCTTTATCTTTAGGGAAAGATAATGAAATCTAAACATACACAAGTCCTAACTAAAAAATAATAACCGAAACTACTTTAAATACACATGGTGTCCAATTTTTTACTGTATTCAATAAGTAAAAATCATAAATTGTAAAAGATTATTATTACAGAAAGGCTACTAAATGAATAAGATTTGTTAGATCATAATTAATAAACCCAAATAAAGTTAATATTTTTTTGTATTAGAAACAACGAGTGGAAAATATATTCAAATCAGAATTCTAATTATGAATCACCACAAGCAAAATATGCAATTTTTTTTACTGTATTTAATAAGTAAAAATCATAAATTGTAAAACTAAAAGATTACAGAAAGGCTACCTACATTTTTCAACCGATTTCAACAAAACTTCACTTTTTTTTTTTTTTTTTTGGCATGTAGTGTTTCTTATTCTCTTGCACACTTTTTTCTTTATTTTTACATTCAGAATGCTTTAAAAATTCCATTTACAAGACAATTATTTATAATAAAATTCTATTCAATCGGTAGAGACTCATAACGATTGAAAACAATGTTTTTGTTTGGGTTTGACCAATTCGTAAAAAAATAACTAATTAAGACATGCGTGTCCGTCAACCTTAAACAATAATCTTTGTCAATTTTATTTTTCAGTCTTTCTGATGGTGGATACGTGATCTATCTCTTACTGTTATATCCCCGGGCAACGCTGGGCTCTACTGCTAGTTTACCTAATAAAATCTGGTAGATTAAAAATAGCTTTAAAACTGGATCCTTTATTAACCTACAGAATCATCAATGGCCTGGTAATCTTGTAACCAATAGCTCATTCTGTCAAATAACCAATTTCTCTATAACAGTAAATTGGGTGTGTAGATGAATATTTTTTAGCATGACTCCAATTAACTCATCTGCTCACATATAAAAAATAAAAACAGGGAAGATATTTTTTTCAACCCTAGAACACTAACCATGGGTATATAGTACCCAGCACAAATTTTCCTATTTTTAATTACAATTTTCAGTACCTGATTTTCTTACCTAAATAATGTTTTTCAGTTCCTATTCATGTTAACTCAAAGTACAAAATTCGAAGTGCCTGCATGTAAAATATTTCAAATAAAAATTTATATTTAATATTTTTTTGATATTTTCAAAATCGGGTATGATATACCCATGGTTAGTAGTGGTGTAACTTTAATTGATGGTTAGTGTTCTAGGGTTAAATGATTTTTGTAGAGTAGTACTTATTAGAACTTCTTCAAGCCACAGCATTTGTCAGAATAGAAAAATATTTGTTTTTTGGTGTGGGGGTACCATTTTAGAAGAGGTTCCTGTTCATAATATAAATACAGTGTCAAATTAATCCCTAACTTCTTAGAGAGCTATCTGTACTTTTTTATTTACAAATGTCAAATTTTTTAAACTCTGCTTGCAACATTCAAAATTGCATATTATTATTATGAGTTGAGAGAGAAAAAGTCATCAGTTGTATGCAATTAACAATGATGCAAGCACAATTTCAAACTTTGTAAATAAAAAAAAAAAAAAGTGCAGGTAACTCTTTAAGAAGTCGGGGATTGATTTGACATGTTTTGAACAGTACTTTGTTCTAAAAATGATTAAAAGAAAATTAATATTTTTCGATTTTGGCAAATTTCATAGCTTGAGAAAGAGCTAATGAATACTAATCAACAAAAACTGTTAAAAAAATTTTCTTCCCCATTATTTTTTTTTTCTTTTAATCTTTATAACTTCATAGCCTCATTGTTCAGTTATTAAATATCTTGCCTGTATTTTTATTACTTTACACCATTTTTCAAGTATGAAGATTGGTTAATAAATCCATAGCACGATACAGTTATGAGCTAAGTTTTGACCTGAAATTTTCACTGTATAATATTCAGTCTCTGTGATTTAATAGAAAAGTGTTCAGTATATTGACAGGGAAAGAGATTCTGTTGAAAAATATTTAATGTGCAAAACCAAATACACTTTACAATATTAGGTTACAGACTTACTGACTTGTATTAATTGTGTGTTCCATCATGAAAAAAACGATTTTGTTTTTGAGTCATTGTTTCAAATCAACAAGGGTCCAACCGTCACCAACACAGATTTTTTCATATGTCAACAAAAATTTGTTAACCATTAACATCATTTGTTGCATATTTTCATATTATTTTATGTCATCTTAACATTAATTCATGGCACTTTTTTAAACATTATTTTCATTGCCACTTTTTTGTGTATAAATCTATTTGTTGTATAATAAAAATGTAAACAAAACCAAAAATAAGGTTTTTATTTTTCACCAAATTGGTCAACATTTAACCACAAATAACACAAAATTTGTTGATTTTATGATCATAGTTCCTATGTGAATATTAATCAGCATTCAAAGAGCTTTCTAAAGATATACAACTTGACCATATTGGGAGATATGAAAATGTTAGCATTTAGCATAATCCACTATTTTGAATTTGGCCCAACTAGGTAAAACCAGTCAAAAGTCCACCACAGAATTTTGTCTATATCTTGCTATAAGACAGACAAATTTGTGGTCAAATTTTTAAAAAAAATTAAAGGTCAAATGTTTAGGTCAAATTATCTTATTTGACCTTTAAACAAAACAATACATAGATCACCTTTTAGATTTATCCAAATACTTTATTGTATATAATTTAGCTTTTTAGGTGAGAAAACAACAGATATTTTAATTTTGTGACTATTTTCCAAAGTTCATCTTTTTGGCAAAAGACAAAGTGTCTTATCAGGGGGACCCTTTGACCTAGGTATGTAAAATAGGTACCATTCAATTCGTATCATGAAGTTCTATAAGTGTACCAAATTTGAAAAAAAATCTGTATCATGATGGTCAGATCCTCATTGATTTGATTCCATATTTCTGATCCACACTACACCCTGTCAGAAGTTATGAAGCAAATCATATAAACTTCAATAATTTAAAAATTTGGTTTGAAAAAAAAATTGTTAAATTTTAAACAATGAATTTAGATGTCAAAACAAAGCCTGAGTTAAAATTTTAGCTAGCATCAATGTTTTATTGAAATTATTTGATGTCTTCTAAAAAAACTGCCGTCTGAAGTTAAGCAAAACCAAATAATCACATTTTACTTCAATAAAAGCATAATAAAATCATCAAAAATTTATCAACACCAATAATAGAACAAATAACAAACACACATGATAAGTCTTTGAATCCTTTACATTTTAATATAGTGACCATTCTTCTCAATAACAGCCAGAAATCTATTAGCCATTGATTTTGTTAATTTTTTTTTTTACTTCAGCAGGTTCAATTTCCAGTTTTAATTGCTTCCCATAGGTCAATTTTCATGTTTCTTGGCCCAATTTTGATGCTTTAAAATATTTGCTTTAGTGAGAGGAGTTTGCTGAGGAGGTTTTTTTTTGGTTTTTTTTACAATTCCCAATTCACAAAGTATTCTACACCTTTTGTCCTTCTTGGCTCCCTCAATTCCAGCCTTTTCAAAGATCTCAGCACTGGTCAAGTGGTTGTTTTGCTGTAACTTGCTTTAGTTTATGTTCATCTTGAGGAAGCATGTTCTTAAAGCCTTTTCCTTTGCTTCAAGTTCTCAATTTACTTATATTTTCAACAGCCTTCTTTATCATTCAATGATCTCTGCAAAACTCCTTTGATATCTCCAATGTGGACATTCCCTCATTCAGTAACTTTATTTTCTGTTTTTCAGCAGTTGTTAGATCTTTCCTTTTACCCATGTTTCATTATGGACAAAAAGAAAAATAGTTTTTATTAGATTTCAGGGGGCTTAAGCTAATATTAATTTAATCTGCATATTAACTTCTTCAGTCCATTTTCGTAAATTCCAAATATCTCAAAAACTAACCATTAAAAATTTGACAAATATTGGTTCAGAACTTTTTGTGTTATTGAGCTTTATTTGATTTACATAACTTCAGACAGGCTGTATTTAGAACAATCAGAAAATAACTATATGAGAATTGTGTTAAGAAACAAAAGAAATATTATTAAAAATTAATAATAAATGACAGAAAACTTGAATTGCTTTTGTTACACTGTTTCAAATGAGATTATACCTACTCATACAAACTTAAAATCCTTTCTAAAATGCTTGTGTTTTTGTATTATTAGACATTGTACTACAATCTAAACTTTAGATAATTTTATGATCTGACCTCATTGTATTTACCATAATTATAAAGTACCTTTGTAGAAACTAATATTGAATTCATTAAGTTCACTGAATATCTTGAATCACTTTTGTCATATTTTTTTTTTTTTTTCTTCTTCGTATACATTTACTTTTTCCCCTGTAAGCCAGTTTGGTGGCTAGAGTTTCAATCTGTAATGATTGATATGAAATAATGGACAAATTACATAAGATGGAATTTGTAAAAACCAGTTGAATGTTTTTTTGTTTTTAATTTCTTCTCAGCATTTTGCTCTGTATGAGAATTTTCAAAACGAGTGAAAAATCTAAGGAAAAAATTGTAATGTGTGCATTGTGTATATTACAGCAGTTGATCCTTTCCAATAATTCAAAGAAAGATTTTGATGGATTAAATTTTATAGCATGTCAATAAAAATGATCCATTTTATCTTTTTATTTTTTTATAATGCTAAAATGAACCCAACAACAGATTAAACTGGATACGTGCTTAATAGTGTATGCAAAAAAAAAAACCCCAAAAAAAACCTTCAGTTTGAATATGGCTGAATTTTTAAGTATTTCACACTTAGATTTGGTAAAACTAAATAAGATTTGACAGCATTGTTTTTTTTGTTTTTTTGCTGGGTAGTGGCGTAGTATACACATTATTTACACAAATGACTTTTGCATTAGTCTAAATTTGGTTATGGCTATTGGAAAATATTTTTAACATCTGCTATCTGAATATCTTACAAAATACATTAATATTGAAATGTAAACTTGTATCATATATCAAGTAATTTGTCAAAGCAATTAATTTTATTTTTTTCAATTCCTCATAATGTAAGCAAGTATGATACAGTTCTGTTGTATATATATAAGTTCATTGATTTCTTTCTCTTTTTATTTTTTTAAATGAAACGTCTTAGGGTATATTTAACATTAAGCTACATTTCTGATGCATTATTAAGTATGAGGTGTTTGTTAATTATATAGTATTTGTCAGCCACCTGAGTTGTCACTCTGTTTCCTGTTTAACTATATACAATCAAAGGAATCATTTTTTTCTTTTTTTAAATTCTTATAGCTTTATAAATAAAGCATTACCTGTTTAAATGGATTTATGTCAGTCATATTTTTAAAAAAAATAATATCCTGAGGAATAAATACTTGTGATTTTATATTTTTTTTTTAAATTTATTAAAGATTTCAATATTTATAGTAATATCTCTCTCTCTCTCTCTCTCTCTCTCTATATATATATATATATATATATATAATATAAATATTTTTGATACCTTATTCATATTTAAAGAATATAGAAGTGTTAGATATTTGGTAGCAGTATTGTAGTTGATGAAATTTTAAACTGTTGTCTTTATGACTAGTACAAAGCTTCTTTATATTCTTTGGGTTCTCAAAATGTTTTCATCTCATGACCACAACAAAATTAAAATAAAAACAAAGATGTAAATATCACAGATAAATGTATCAATATTATCTATTTAATCCAACAAAGAAAGTCAGTCAGTAATTTTTTTTACTAGTTATTTCTTTCATCCTCAAATAATTTAAAGTTAACATGTAAAAAATACTAGCCAGAAATTTATTAATGGTTGGCAATGTGTCATTGAATAAAAATACTAAAAGTCAACCTAAAGCATTGTCCAACTTAAACATTTTTTTCAGAAATTCTTTTCATTGGTATCAACAGATAATTATTGTAATATGTTAAAATAATGGATGCATGACCAGGTCATTAGACCATTCACTTTCTGGCCATGAAACTTTGGTTCAAATTTCACCAAGCAACAGTGACTTTCAACTGGCTGCAGACTAAATCTGGAACTGAACTATTGGCAATATATCCAGAAAAAATGATGACATGCCGTCACTGAGCTGGGGGCTTCCTAGATTGAAGTCAACAGCCAAGGTGGAGAGTTCGCCTGATGGAATTGATTGCCATGTGTGCATGACCAAGACAAGCCAAGTTGAACATCAGCTGTGGTCTGACCTAAAGTGGGATGGTCTCCACCAGGTCTATTTTTCCCATAACGTGACACATGAATGAATACCTACCAAGAAATGTGGGGGAAGCTTGTCTAGTGCTCAGCTGTGCAGCAACCCTACAATCACACCTAGTCATGAGACTGAGGATGATGAAAAAAAATAGTCAGTTCATTAAAATAAATTTAAAAAATCTTTGTAAATAGATTACAGATAGAAAATATATATCTTTTGTGCTTTACTTTGAAAAGGGCCTGTGCTTTACAGCTTAAAACCTATATACAGAAAATATATATTCAAGTATTTTTTTTCTATTTCTTTGTCTTTGCTATTCATGAAAAGAAAAAATGTTACTTCTGGTGATTCTAGTTACTGCTATTTCCAAATTTCAATCTCATCTTCAACATCAAATTTGTGTATTAAAAATCATGATTTTTTTTTTTTTTTTTTTTTTTTTTTTTTTTGAAGTCTTGCCTTGATTACAGATTTGAGTTTATACTTTTGCTGTGGGGCGGTCTCCCACACACTCTCTCTCACTCTTCATCACTTGCATCATTAGCTTCACCTATAAGCATTCCTGATCCAGTAAACCAATTCATTGCTGGATGATGATATGACTTGTATTAAAGTTGAGATTGATTGAAAGATGTTCTAAAATGCCTGAAATCTTGATTATGATCTTGAGAATTAACCCTCTACATAATTCTCATTTTAATCAGATATTATGAAAATACTAAAAAATTGAGATGCTGCCTCTCTAAAAATATGAATTTCTTTTTTAAATAATTTTAATTCCAAGTAAGACAATAAAGCCACTAAAACAAGGGTTAGCTGAGTGTTAGAGAAAAAAGAAATCATTAAAGAGAAAGAACAGTCATTAATAAGACAGAAGATAACAATTGACATTGCATTTAAATTTTTGAAGATCTAGGTTGACTGTAAAGCAAGAAGACAGAAGAGTTCCACAAATGAGAAGTGCAAGAGAAAAAAAACTGTTAGCATAGAACTTGCAGTTACATCTAGCTATTTTAGTTGTTAAATGATGAAGCTTTGCTGCCAACCTAGTATTATGCTTAAATTCATAAACTCTAGGTAACATCAAGGAGTGTTCATCAAAACAATTACCATGAAAGATTTTATAGAAAAGTCACACATTTATGGAAAAAGAGTGCTCAATGTCGGTGATAATGTTTGTAGATGATCTGAAGGTCACCTGACACTGATGTGAAACTAAATTTCACCATTCAGTGTTGATTTTCATACCCACACATACATATATGCATATAGTGAATAGATAAATAAAACTTCCAATTTTGTAGAGACACAGGCCTGATTGTGAGGGAAAGATAAATCTGTTGAATTTATTAAGATATCAAATTTATTATTTATTTTGAATACATTACATAAAAAAGTGTTAATTATTGATGTCAACTAAATTTTAAATTTGTTCTATCCTAGAAGTGAGAAGTGCAAGAGAAGAAACTGTTAGCAGTTACATCTAGCCATTTTAACTGGAAAATGATGAGATTTTTGTCTCCAATCTAGTATTGTGCTTAAATTCATGAAGTTTTGGTACCAAAGAGGAAAGATCATTAGAACAATTACCATGAAAATATTTATAGAAAAGGCACTGGAAGGCTACATTACAGTGGCTGAAGCAGAGATTCCAGGTCAGGAATTGCAGATTCTTCTTGGGATTTTATCTTAAAACTCTAAATACATTGCAGTAGCAACAGACCAGATGTGGTAGCAATATTCAATGCATGGATGATTGGTAGACTTGTGAATGTATAAGATAAATTGTCTAACATGACACAGTGAACCAACATTCCTAGCTGAGGATCTAGCAATGATTCAATATGATCTTACCACTTTATGTCAGCAGAAAACATTAGCCTGACGAGGCATGATTCACTCCCCTGGTAGTTAGCATCAGCCATATTGATTTCTATATCAAATATAAATATCCCAGGAAGTGAAATGTGTGAAAACTTACAGATTCTTCTTTTTTTGCTTCTTTTTTGACTAAAATCTAGCATTTATTATTTTTAACAGCAAAAAGATTAGAAGTTCTCAAATATTAAATAACTGATGTAAAGCTTCCCATTATTGTCTATTCCCACAATTGCACATATATAAACAAGTCTTGAAAAACAAAGAAAACAGTACCCTCAAAATTATTGTGTATCACTTTTCAAGAAATAATTTGAATAAAGAGTTTGTTTTACTGAAATATTCACAAATACTGTCCTCTTGGTAGTTGTACTGTATATATATATATATCTTTCTAACAATTCTCTTTATTCAGATTTAAAGTTGGGAGAAATGTAATTCTTGCTGCTATATACAAAAAAAGTATCTAATTTTGTACTACTTAGAATAAAAAGATTTACTGCATAGAAATCCAATTTGATGTTATGCAAAATTAATTTTTCATTTAATCTTGATGAATGTTTTATGTTGCAAAATTATGGAGTGAATATGATTTGGCTCATTTTTTTATTTTGTGTGCATGTCTGCAAGTGTATTCTTGTACAATTTTCTGCAATTATTGTTGCTGTTATTTTTTTATTTATTTTAATTTCTAATGTATAAGGTTATGAAAAGTTCTTTACAGGGCCCATTTCCCTAAATCTGAACAAACATATCAAAATTTGGGAAAGAAAGTCTTCTTCATCAGGCCAAGAGCTTTTCAGCAACACCTTTCTTCCATTTTATTTTCTTATTTGTGTTTTTTTTTTTTTTTTTCTAATATTTAAATATTTTAGCATGTGTGTGTTTTTTTTTTTTTTTTATTGGATGGAAATATAAATTATATTTTACTAATAATATAAGCTTCTCTGTTTATGAAGTCATATAATCAAAACTGTTTTTATGTCAATCCTGGTTGAAACAACCCCAATCATCATATAATTCTGCTTAAGTAATCAGTTAATTAACACATCCTGCCATTATTCCAGATAAATAATGGACCATTCCATTTTGATTTAAAAATATTTTGGGTTTCAGTGAGAAAAAGAAAACTTACATAATAAAAAAGGGAAGAGGAAAACAATAATACTTTCATGTCCTTAATGTCTACTTCAGTGAAATAGAAAACCTTGTCAGTTTTAAATTTTTTTATTTGAACCCTCTTACTACTTTGAATAATGACCTGCATTTATATTTCTGACTGTTATCGCAATATTTTGTTGTTAATATTTAATGATACAATCAGACTTTCTATGGGTATTTTAGAGTTGTGAACTCACAAGGAGCTTATTCAGTCATTAAATTAAGAATTATGATTTTATCAGAAAATTCTAATAGGAAAACCATGAAATTTCAACAGGTACTGTTCATGTAAATAAATATTTTTTCTTGCAAAGTTGTCATCTAATAATGATTTGATTTAAAAAAAAAAAAAAAAAAAATTGTTTTATGTTGAAACTCAATGATCTACAATGACATTGGTAAACAAAACTTAGCTTTTTAACACAAACAGAAAATGATTTCTATGAAATTAGGGTGAAAAATTACCTTGTTCTCTAGCTGGGCTCATTCAATAAGAACAAGTGACCTCATAAATTTCTGCATATAATTTCTTTATAGTAAATAATCAATTTTCTGTATATATATATATATATATATATATATATATATATATATATATATATTAATCTCAAGAATTGGAATTAGACTTTTTATTCAAAGTGATAAGTCAGTAGTTTTGTATTGCTCTATGAACATTGTTTATCTTCTAAATGACTGTTAGTTTATTAATAAATCTTCTCCTAAAGTATGAATTGCAAATGAGAGGTAACAAAATCAAACTAGTGTGAAAATTTAAACATCTGGTTTTAACAGAAGACAAAAAGAGTGACACTGAGGTTGTATTGCTATAGCCAAGGAAGCATTCCGAAAGCTAAGCAGAGTACTGAGAAGTAGGAAAATTTCACTATAAACAAGGAAAAGAGTACTTAACTGCAGTGAGTGCTGGATGATCTCAAAGATGAAGAAACTTGAAGCAACAGAAATGTGGTTCAACAGAAGGATGCTGAGGATACTATGGACTGAACATGTGAGTAACAACAACAGTTTTGGAGAAAATAGAAGCAAATGGAAACTAATACTTAACACCAGGAAGAGACAGTTGAAGTTTCTAAGGCATATAATGAGAAAGGAAGGCTTGGGAAACTCTGATATTCATGGGACAGAGGAAGATTATGCATAACATACTTAATGAGTAAATGGATGGCAGAACAGGACTTAATAGAAAGAAAAAACTTAAGAGCTACAAGGGCCAGGAAGTTGTGGAAGGCTATGATCACCTACATTCTGAAAGGACATGGCACATAAAGAACATTCAACTGAATTTGGAAGATTAATAATTTGCCTAATGGCTTTATTCTATACAAGAATCTGTGATTTTTTTTTTTTCATGCAAATATGTGTACATAAAGAAAATGTAAGTTGTTGACTTATAAAATCTATTTAGTTTCAGATAATATTGCAGAGTTTGATTCAAAGTGTTCTTTTTGTTCAGCCTAATCAAAAAGTCTCTTTCAAAGTGTCAACATGCTAACTTAAATCCTATATTTATGTAGCTATTGCTGTTCTAACTAATAAGCTGGATTAATATGAAAGAGATTAACTGTAACCATGTCAGCAATTTGCAGTTTAATCCTTTTGTTAAAACCAGCTGTGCCATGTATGTTAGTCCATTGGTATGACTTTGTGAAACAGTTCTAGGTCAGCCAAAGCAAAGTCAATGTCAGTTCAGCCAGATATGTGGCAAATTTTCATGGGTCAGACTTATTGACTAGGCTGTAAGTTACTCTGGTCCAAATCCAATGACACCAAAACATTTTGTTCTTTTGATTAAAAATAAGCAAATAAAAGCCAGTAGGATAAAGAAAAGAACTATATTTTTATTCTATTCTATTACAAGAAAGAGACACAAATTATAATTTTGTTATGTTAAATACCTACTAAATAATTTGTAGCTCAATGTATTAGCTTTGCTTTTAAATTATATACCAAAAGACAAATTTTAACAGGCTTTAGAACATATTTTAAATGATGCTATTTATTACCTAAAATAATTTATCACCCAAAAATTTTAGCATCTGCCTTAGCATTTCTGTTCAGATACTTTAAATATTTTTTTTTTTTTTTTTTGAAAAGTTCAATTTGATGTTGCTGTATTTGTACATTCAAAATGCATTTGCATATAACTTGGAAAGCAGTTATTAATTTTTCAAGTTAATTTAATTTTCTTTATTCTCTCACTAAAACTCCTGATTAAATATTAAATAATTTTAAGTACAAACTGTTGCAAGTGAGAAACAAAAACAGCAAGTATGGCTTTCTTGAAGAGAGGGTAAGCTCTGTAAATAAGTATGTTAGTCAATCACAAACAAAGCAAATGAAGGTTAAAGTGAATCACCTAATTGTCCATTTATAAGATAAAAAAAGTTTTCTTTTTCTTAAGAAATTTTACACAAGTTATAAGAAAAAGAAATGTCAGGAACTGAGGTCACTTTAACTGTGGTATATATGTGCCAACAGACAAAATTAAAGGCAACTCAGTTCTACTTCACACATTGATGCTATACATATATCAGAGCAAAAGAGTCAATTGGGTAACAATTAAAATATTCTAATCTTTCTATCAATTTTAGTTTTCCTTTCAGTATGCGGTAGATTCTACTTAAATGAAACACATTGGGACCATAATTTCTGACCCTTAAAAGTGGTTGTGGAATTGTATAAAAAGGACAAAATATTACATGTGTTTGATTCTGTTCCTGCATAATTGGTCATATTGATCAGTGATTCCTTGTAACGAGAATCAACAGAGCTTTGAAAAGGTAAAAATTGAAACTAGATACAATTAGAATAGATTGTGAACTGAATACAACATCTGACCAAAAAGTATCAGGACTGGTGCTATAAAAAGAAAACTACAAGACATTAATTCAGCATTTAATCTCTTTCGAAATAGTCCTCTTCTGAAGCCACACAATTTATCCATCCTCATTCCCATTGATGGAAGAATTCCTTGAACTCCTTTTTTGAGATAACAAGCAGTTTTCTTATCACATTCTCTTGGATTTCCTCAACATCTTGAAATCTTGCTCCTTTCAAGTGGGATTTGATTTTTGGAAAGAGGGAAAAGTCGCAAAAGGGTCGTGATCTGGGGAATATGGTGGTTGTCAGACCTGGGGAATGTTGTCCTTAGTCAAAAAATGCTTCACACGCCATGGTCACTGATGGAATGTGTGTTGTGTGATAAAACTACCACACTCTACACACTTTCCTTTCAAGTACTGCTATAAGCAATGGAAGTGAGTGAAAACATGACTTAGTGTGCATACACAACAGTTCAAGGTAAATCCGTGCCAAGCAGCTTCATTTTGCATACTTTAGCTCTGTTACCAAAGCAACAGTCCCAATACATTTTGATCAGACCTTGTATATGCAAAATAAATTTTGATTTTTGTCTACTTCTAAACAGGGCTTAGTCAAGATTTAAATGCATTTTCTACAAACTTGAATATTTAAATCAGAAAAGAAAGAGTTTGTTCTGTTTGCTTTCAATCTAAAACTTCAAATCCATGTAAAAATTTGGTTGTCAAGAAAAGAAAATTGGAAACATTAAAAGCTGATTGGAAAGTTGTTAATATTGAAAACATTTCTTTTGTCACTAATTCTCAATTGTGAAGATAAAGCATAAGACCAGTAAAAAATATTTAATAACTCTGAACTAAAAGCAAACCTGAGTACCAAAGTAGAATGAATCTAAATACATTTCTAATCTGCAGTGCTGAATTAAAATGGCAAATATATTGAAAGGTTTTATTATTCTGCTGTTAGGCATTGTTGCAAAGTTTGTTTGAGATGTATTTTGAATTCAGTTGTTTATCATACAAATTGATGAAGAAATACCTAGAATAGCTGAGATTAAGATTCAAACACAAACTCCTATTTCAGTTTTATTACACCTGTATAATTAATGCAATTTATAACAATTAATGTGACATCTTCACTGATATTATTTGTAATGGGCTAACCAAAACATTAGTTCACTGTCAATGAAAATATTATATATTTTATTGAACAACATATTTATCATATATTTAAACTGTCACTCTATGGCCTTCAGTAAACAGCAGAGATCAGAAATAAAGAATAGATTCCTAGCAGTACTTGAACTCTCATCTCCTTAATGGCGGCCAGAATAGTTGCAATGAAAAACAACAATAGTTAAAATGAAAGAAACACTAGTAAAAACAAATTAATCTTTTCCTAATCAAAAAAAAAAAAAAAGATGTTTTTATTACTATTACTACTACTAGGAGTAGTGTAAAAAAAAAAAAAAACCCCAAAAAACTAACAAGTATCGTCTGAAAAAGATAGAAGTTAGATTTTTATCCTCTGACAGTTGTAAAATTTCTTTTAGCGCAATCAGCAGAACAGCTGATACCATTAACCAAGGTTCTCAAGACAATTATATGTGAGTCTCTCACAAGGAACTTGTTTCCAATGTGCTCTGTTTACTGATGACTGGAATAATTGCAATGAAAAGCAAACAATTCAAATGAACAAAATATACTTGTCAAAAATTAATAATGGCTAACAATGCTTCATCTCATAAAAAAATAAAAAGCATAACATATTTGTTTTATTCCACAATCTTCTGCCTTCTTTCAAGTAGGTTCATAATTCCTTTCTTCCAAAATTATTTTTTTTGTTTCTTTGTCAACAAGGAACTGCTCTAGATGTCTTTTGCAATTTTCTATGGAATTTAAAGCTTTATTCATTTAGACAATAAAGACACTAACAGTAGTCAGCCAAAAGTGCAATATTTAATACTGACTGTTTGCAGGCTGAAAATTCTAAGTGTAATACAAGTGAGTCTTATAGAGAAACTAGTGGGGATACCCAGCATTGCTTGGATGATCTCTAATAATAGTTTATTATTGAAAATTTATTTGTATTTTTCAATCATCTTATAGAAAATAATTGTTTAATCAATCATTATAAAATAATCTACATTGTTTTTTTGGTTTGTTACAAAATAACTAAATTTAGGAAAATCTCAAATACCATGGACTTCCCCATATTTTTATTCAAAAAGACCCCCTTAATTTAAATGAGATATAGTTAAATTCATACGACAAATATTCAATACAAATAATGTTGACCGTAATTCATGTCTGTCTCTCCTAATTTTTATTTAACTAAAGTTTTTTTCTTTTCAAATATAAATATAACTTGAAATTTAAACATAATAGTTTTTCAAAACTAAATTCTCAATGTATCTTGCTTTTACTCTCTTTCAAAATAGTAATTAAATTCATTTACAGAAAATATAATGTTTAAAAGTAAAACTTTATTTACTTAAAAAATCTAAATTCGCCTACAAAATAAATAGTAAATAATTATTTTTCAAAAAAGTAAGGCTCACTATAGTTTTTGCTTTAAAAATGATTAAATTAAATATATTTAAATATATCTTAATTTCAGTTTATTTACATGTTTTTTAAGTAAATAAAGTTTTATTTTAAACATTACATTAAAGAAGCAAATATTTTTCCGTGAATGAATTTAATTGCTATTTTGAAAGGGAGTAGAAGCAAGATACATTGAGAATTTAGTTTTGAAAAGCTATTATGTTTAAATTTCAAGTTATATTTGTATTTGGAAAGAAAAACTTTAGTTAAATAAAAATTAGGAGAGACATGAGTTACGGTCAACATTAGTCATGTTAAATATTTGTTTTACAAATTTAACTATATTTTACTTAAATTAATTTGCAAAAAAAAATAAGGCTCATTATACGTTTTGTTTTAATAAAACTTAATTTAAAATGATTTACTTTTTTATGTTAGTTATAAACCAAAAAAAACAATGAAGTTTATTTTTTAAAGATTGAATAAAAAAAATTATTTTCCATAAGATTGCTGAAAAATATTAATAAGCCAATAATACACACACATAGACTACTGCCATTTAGAGTGATACTAAATTTCTCTCTTCTTATATATATATATATATATATATATATATATTGCATTTAATTATTGTTTTTTTAGTTTTAGCTGGACATACACACACGAATATTTGAATAAATAAATATTAAACATTTTCAAATAATTGTATTTAATATTCTTTGTTTAAATTTACTTTGTTTTAATATTCACTTTTTTTTTTTTTTTTTTTTTTTTTTTAAGTTACAATTTTATTTAGCATAGATGTGAAAATAAATTCAAGAGAATAAAAATTTAGAAAATACATACATGTATAGCATTTCAAAAGTACCAGCAGAATTAAAAAGTAAAAAACGAATGGTAATAATAATTGGGAATAAGAATTATTACCGTTCATTCTTACTTTTTAATTCTGAAAATTTTGAATGCATCCTAATGCATTTTTAATTTTAAAATATCTTGATAAAACAAATCATATAATTTTTTTAAAAAAACTGGCTTGAGTGATAATGAGTCTGTATATATATTTATTTTGTTGTAATTATTGTAGTTTTTTACTTTTAACCAGACATACACACACACACAACTTCCCTTTATATATGTATAGATAATACTGGTTTTAAACCTGGCCAATAAACCTTCAATATCTTCAACATTTAAAATCCATGGTATCTCTGTCACATGTATTCATTTAGAAATAATTTAGAGCAGAAGATAAAAAGTTAATTTTAAAAAACCTGGTCAGTCTGAAATCTTAGTTCACTCCATTTTTTGAGACTGACAAACCAAGATTAAATACATTATTTTATGATTTTTATAAGTTGTTACCATTATCATTTCATTTTCAGTATAAAGAAATGAGTAGTCACTATCAAGTTACTATATTACTTTACAGTTTTCTCTCATTCATTCAGCATTCTTGATTGCAATAAAACTTTTATCCTATAAAATATCCAGATTTTTTTGTTTATATATATTTTTCTATGGAAATAGTTTTAAGATCCAGGTATATATAATTTTTTTTTTTTTTTTTTTTTGTCAGTGACCAATTTAAAACATTAAAAAAAAAAAATTTAATTTTCTCTTTTCATAAGAGTAGGGTCCTGAAAAGAGAATTTATTATAGTTGTCAATTTACAGTACTGAGTAGACAGGTCTAGATTGAAAATAAGATAAGTTTTTGGTGAGATTTGAACTCCTGTCCTTTTTGCTTCAGGGAAACCTGATTTAAACATACTAGCTGTTTCAACTGATAAGCTTTGAAAAGTTGCCCATTTTGCAGAAAGTCAAGCTCAATCACTGCTATAAATGGACAAGCTGTGTAAAAGTTGGAATAAAAAGCAACTAAGTTAAGATTAGTTTATGGCCATGTTGAAATACTGGCTCTCATCTGATCACTGAAGTTAAGCAATGTTGAACCAGGTCAGTACATAGATAGGTGACTGCTTGCGAATACCAGGTGCTCTCAGTCCATACCAACATGCATTGGGCCAGCACAGATGGAGTAATGGCTCATGAAGAGTGAAGGAGAAGATACACTGAGAAGACCTATGTCCAACAAAAGATTTTCACAGGTTGTTTAGTATTTACCACTCTACATCATCTTTAAATAAATCGTCCACTTTTACTGTATAAGGAATCCTCTTAAAATATAGTGTTTTTTTTTTATATTACTTCTATATATTTGAAATTTTAGTAGCCTGGCTCTCAATTTCAACCAAGAGTTTTAGGTGTTGCCATAGAAGGATATAAATACACAACCAAGAAATTCAAATTTAACTTCCATTGGTAGGACTAACATTTTACTTGGCAAAAATAGTTACCTACAGAGTGTTAAAGGTTAAATAAAAAGTAAATACTAGTAAAAAAAAAAAAAAAAATTAGATTGAGAGTTGGCAACATTTCATCTAAAAAAATAAGGTAATACTACTCGTATCTTATTGTTTGTAAAAATTATAATTTTTGCTCATTTGCCAGTGTATACATGATTTGTTACTTTGTTCTGACTACATTTTATTTTAAGACAAAAAGAACAAAACTATCCAAGCTATATAATTTTGTATTATTTACACTATTTACATTGGGCTATTGCCTTCATCAATATTTTTTTTTTTTTTTTGGTTGAAAGATTTTAAAAACTGTTAATATCAAAGCAAGGCAGAAACTAGACACTATTATAAATTGTTTATACCAGTTTCTCATTGTCCAGTCCCACAAAATGTTGAATTATGAGTCTGTTGCCTGGTGTATAGAAATACCTTTTATCTGTGCTTGTGTAGGTGTTAAGATTAGACTCTACTACTCGATGAAAGTATAGAAAAATTCATTGGTTAAGTGTTTCTATTTTGAAATGATTTTATCACACTGAAAGAAATGAGTTTATCAGGAAAATAAAAAAAAATCTAAGTCTAGACCCAAGTTTGTTCTTGATCTTTTGATCCTATGATGCAGTAATTTAAAGAAAAGCTACCACTGAGTATTTTTAAATACAGTTTGCTCTCTTGCATTTATTCTCTTGTCTATATCAAGTTAATGGATATGCATGAATTTTAGCAACTTTGTGAAAATTGTAAAAATTTACAGAGCTTTCAGCCAAAAACTTACAGATTATTAAACTTTACTGACATAATTGAACTACTTGAGAAATTTATAATAGGTTATTCACGTAAGTTTGAGGACAGGTGTCAAGCATTCTCCTTCTTATATTTGAACAGTTTTAGTCATCTAATGGATTCAAAAAAAAAAAAAAAAATCAATAGTACATATACATGGAAGATGACATTTGATAACCTTCTATTTCTACTGACTGTGTCACTAAATATTTCTCCAAGGATATTTAGTTAAGTTTACAGTCTTGAGAATTAAGGAGTAGCTATCTAGCTTAAAGATGTGTTCCTCTATTTGATGGCTATACCTCTCTCAATGGTTGTATTACAAGAAAATATCCATAAGAAAATGATCAGTTACAAAGTAACAAAAATAAATTAAAATTCTTTCTAGAAATCACTAGTTGATACTAACAGCTTATTAGGAATTTAGCTGTTTATATCATCAAATATTTGATAATTTTGTTTTTCTTTCATTTGTGGTGTCTCCAAAGTTACCTTGCCGCATACCAACAACAACTGTATACATCAGAGAAAACCCTGACTCTTCATTTTTATTTCCTAATATATTTAGGAAACATTATTAATCCTGGCCTGGGGATTTAACCCTATTATTAATAATATCCAAGACCTATGAGAACTGTAGATAATGTTAACAAGAATTTTTTTTTTTTTTTTTTTTTTCATCTAATTTAAATAGCAAGATGAGCAAAGAAATAATGCTACATGATCGATATAGCTGTAAAGATACCAAAAATTAATCCTTTTTTTTTTTTTTTTTTTTTTTTTTTTTTGTGCACTACTCATTTTTCTATTTAGGGATATTAAGGGATTAATTTTGGCTCTCTGAACTTGAAATGTCTGGAAATGACCTTTTTTTTTTTTTCTTTCTTTTTTTTTTCTTTTATTAAAAATTTCAGTTATGGAATAAAAATAATATGGTGGAATTGTCCAATAGGCATTGTACCAAGAAATAATCATTTGTTTTTCTGGTATTACTATAGATTAAGCTCTCTCAATTACAATATTTATTTGTTTTAATTAAATTTTATAAAAGTTAGCAGGTGGGGGCTAGTTTTTTATCATTGTAAACTGATCACCCCACAGAAGAAAAAAAAATATATGATTTATTAAAATAATTAAAAAATTTTTTTTTTTTTAATTTGTAATCTGGAGTGCTTAATTGACATTAAAATATTAAAAATAGAACATCAGATTACGAATTCAAAGTTTTTTTTGTTTTGTTTTTTTTTGTTTTTTTACAGTTTATGAAATCATGTGGTATTAACATTTTGTTTTTATTTTCATGGGGGGATCAATTTACAACTGCATCCTATCTTCAATTTTTATTATAAAAAAAAATAATTTTTTGTGATCTGGGATACTTAATTTATAGTCATTTGAAAAATATTTTGAAAAAAAAATCATGTCTGGTCACAGCGCTGATTGTATAACTCCACCAACATTTATTTCTTTGACTATATATTTATTTACTGAAAAATTCATGTCATGAAATATTACATAAACTTAAGAGCTTGGATACTTATCTCTGAAATAATGGATACTAATTTTGATAGATTTCTTTATTAGCTCAAGTTGTTCTGGTGACTGTGTAAATAATTGTCAAGAAGAGTAAGTATGTGATATATAAAATTGCAAGCACTTAAGCAAGCCCAAAATTATTTTTATAAATATGTATAACCTGGCATGACTTTAGTCTATATAAAAAAAAAAAAAAAAAAGAAAAAGTGCAGTGTACATGTGTCTGTTTCTGTCCGTCTTGGTGAATCATAAACAACCTGAAGTACCGGGTAGTAATTACTGTAGTTACATGTGATTAAAAATTAAATAAATAGCTCATTTAAAGTTAAATTTCAATATCAAACAGAATTAAAGGTTTAAAAAATAATTCTTTATTAAAGGTTTAACTTTAATTTCACTTTTCATTGCAATTGATATCATCTAATTAAACTGTTAAAACTTAAGTGGGGGCACAGTATGTTGCTCATATGGGTTTTTTCTTCTTTTTCTAACACGTGTACTGTGATGAATTCAAAATATAGTTTCTCAGTTTTGTCTTTTAAGGGTGACTTTATGTGAAGGAATCATAAAGAAATGTGATCTCAAAAGAAAATAAAAATTGTGCACAAAATACATGTAAACAAACTATGGAGATTGGTTGTGTATATGAAGAAAGATTATGCCAAATTAAGATTTTAAATGAAGCGGAAATAATTTTATTATTTCTAAATTCTTATAACTTTTACATACATAGGATGCTGAAGGTAAAAGGCAAAGACTCAAAACCCTTCGTAGTAGCTAGCCTAAAGTCTGTTCGAAGAGTGGCTTCTAAGCTAGTTAATAAAACATTTAACTTTAATTCTCACTATTTCAAGGCTCTCTTTCTGTTTACCTTTTATCATCTGATGGTATAAAGGAAATGAATTAAGAGAAATCACAAGATATATGCAGATTGTGATATATTTATCGTGTGCTAAATTTAAACAAATATTAAGATAAGATGGTAACTTATGATCCAAAGCTATAGCATTTAAAAATCTTAAAACATAATGGAAATATTATACCCAAGTATACATTTAAATTTTATGTGAGTAGTAAGTGTAATAGTTATTAGTACAGAAAGTGGAATCAACAGGCAGAGTTAAAGTTCTTTTGATGTATTCACTTTTGTACCCGCTATTAGGAAAGGTATGAATCCATCTCTTCAACCTTCAGCTTAGGGTCAAATAACAGGATGAATTGGGCTCTCTTGTTTTGGGTGGCAACCATTTTAGAAAATCAACAATTATGATTTAAAAAAAAAAAAAATGATTCAAACTTTTAAGTATACTTAAGACATTATTTTGAGAGACAGTCTTTTCAGACAAATTTATGCACAATATTTAACCTTTATGGTTAAATATTGTGCATGTGTAAAATATCCTGTAAAACTGATATCAAATAAATGCATTTTTACCATTTACATTTACCAGTATGTGTCGTACATCTTGCTTAACATCACAGTTCTTTGTTAGGGGAGATAACTAATTTACATATCCAGCTTTAAAAATCAAATTTTAAAAAGTAACTATTTTGTTATTCATTTCCAACAAGCACTTTTGTTGATGGCTTTTATTATTAAATTGTTTAGTTATTCAATTAGCCATTTTCTACATTGAAAGTGGTAACCATCTTGGCATTTAGATCACTGCTTTGGACTAAAGGAAAGTAAGCATGGTTGTAATTTTTTTTAATAGTATATTCTGAAAATCTAACAAATATTATAAATTATGTTATATCATGCTGTATATGAAATAAACAACTACCAAAATGTTTGATAGGTTGAAACTGCTTTAATTACTGCAATTTTACTAAATGTCATTTTATACAAATCTTTTGAAGAAACAACTGCATAGTGCAGTAGAGCAAAGGAAAGGGACTTCACATATATAATGTCTGCTACTGATATTATTATTGTTTCTGAGTGTATTAAAGTTTTAAGAGATAACCTTTATGTCCCATTTTTCATTTCTCTCCTGATCATGTTGCAAATAATATACTCCTCCATTTTCTTACCAATCTGCATAACTGTAAAAGAGTAGTCTTAATCAGTATAATTTTGTTAGTAACTAAAAATTAAATTAACAAAGTAGATAATATTCTGATGTGCTTTTTTTTTTATATCAACAAAAATTATCTATAAATTAAATATCTATTTTCTTTAATTTTTGATTTCTTACAAGTTGATATTCTCAATTACATTTTCATGTAAGTTTTATGAAAATGAATCAGAAGTTTTTCTCTCTTTAAAAATTCTATAGATTATGATTTTTATTCTGGACAGACATTTAGGAGTTATCTTCATTCATAAACAGGGTGTATTGTTTTAATACTGATATATCAAAATTCAAACCTTTTTAATGAAAAAAAGGGAAATATATTTTAAAAACTACTTCTCTATTTTCTTTTAACACTTCTTCATTATTTTTGAGAAAATTTATTTTACTTTTACTAGAATAGATGCTACAGGATTGTAATAGACAAGGTTGCTGTTGGTCATCAGTTTGTAGTTACAGGAGGAGTTACAACTCATTGCTGATTTTTGGATGTAGACTTTCAAAGTAAATGAATTCAACATTTTCAACTGAAATAAATTTCATCAAGTGGAGGAATTTTATACATATATTTATATATAAAAAACAACGTAGCTCACAAAGAAGAGAAAGAGAAAATTTTATTTATGTGTATATGGATAATTCAAAAACTGAATGAAAACATTTATGTACTTAGCTATAGTGTGTGTGAGATATCTACATGGTTTGTTTGAAATTAAGCAGTAGGTTTGCCAGGGGTGGACAAATACTGTTGCTATATTGCAGAGCAAAAAAAAAAAAAAAAAGGATTCATGTCCATTCCTTTTATATTTCTGAATAGAACACCACGTAGTGGGTGTCCAGGCAAACAAGTTAGGGTAATCCTAACAAGTAAAAGTTGCCAATAAGGTTAAAATAAATATAATTCCTTAAATCTCTTGGGATTATTGTAACCACTCTTTGAACTTTAACTCCTTGAACCTCTAATACTCTCATGTTTAATCACTGAAAAGAATTATATAGCCTAACATGTAAGTAGAATAAGGTTGTTCATATGAGCAACTTTGTACCAGCCATTTTCATCTCTTCACTGCTGATTTGTTTTGCTAATAGAACAATTCTGAAATAATGAAATTTATCCAAAATGTCTATTAGCAAGTACTTCTGTCACAGGATTCAAGATAAATAATTATAATTAGGTAATGCATGGGACTGTAAAATTATATTTTCTGGAAAATGTATGATATATTGTGAAGATTATCATCTTTTTATTTAAAAGTAAAATTAATGCATTAACTACTTGTATCAATTTTTATTTTATTTAATTTTGATAATATCCAGTATTACTTTTATATTACTTTGTTTTATGGTTTAGCAAGGAGTATCTCTAATAAATGGTCAGTTCATTACTGATATTGTTCATTAACTTCCACAAATAACAAACTGTTTTTTTTTTGTTTTGAGAGCAAACCAGGTACAATGAAATTTGTAGTGATGTAATCTGAAAATGGACAAAATGAGTTAACCATGATCAAATTAACATCTTAGCAGTATTGTCAACTATCAACTTGTATACTACAAGTCATATATAGACATGCTCAACATTGTGATATCCTTGTATTAATGTTTGAGCTACACAAGTCTAAAATAAACAACACTAAAAAATATTCTCAATTTTGTCATCAAAATGATTTTTATATAAATTTTAGGCAGAAAGAATAAAAATAAAGCTCAAAATGAACAGTTGCCAGACAAACAGTTTTTCTTTTGTTTTTGTTTTTTTATAAAATTCAACTTGTTAGCTCTATTTTGGAAATTGCTGATCTTTGTATTTCTGTTCATTTTGACAAGGCATCTCTTGATGTCATTTTTTTTTTTACTTCTTTCACTGTAATACACATATATTTTGTGCCAAGTCACTTGAAAGTATTTCAACAACCTATGAATGATAAAATGCACTGAAAAGCTTTTTCAACCTAATAAAAGCATTCATGTTCACCACATTTTTAAAAACTTATTTTTGCTTAATTTGAATGTGATAAAATGTTGTTTCAGCATGTGTGCAGATATATGAATAAATGGTTTGAATGTTTGCTTTTTGACCATGAGACCTGGGTTTGAATGTCAACATGGTTGATATGTCAGGGAGGTGACTACTTGATGTTATTAGCCTGGGGAGACAATCCTAGCATGCAACACCCTTGGAAAATGCCCGAATATCATATCAAAAGTTGACCCAAGCCCTGTGAGTGAAATTGGGTAGACAAAACTATTCAGAAATGGTTGACAGTTGTGCTAGCCTAAAGTGACAGGTTGATCTCTCCCACAAACTGTAACTAAAGTCTGCTCAAAATAGTTGCAGTATAAACCACAGATGGGCTCTGTGGGTGTTGAACAAACACAGATGTGCCTGTGATTGGCTAGCTGACCCAACAGATGGGTGTGCTCAGAAATAAGTAAACCACTATTATCATACACACACGTGTGCATATATATATATATATATATATATATATATATACACACACACGTGTGCATATATATATATATATATATATATATATATATATAAAAATGGTGGTACTAAACTTGTTAAAACCTTGGGTATTTCTGCTTGTAATAGAACAAACCAGTACCCAAGGAAAAATGAGGAATAAAAATAGAAAGAACCAAGAACATGAAACTTAGGCGAAAACAATCATCCAGAGTTCAAGCTCAGTCCAAAGAAAAAACCTCCAAAACGAGTAAAGGCAACTACGTAAAGTGCTCAATACACGAAGGAGAGCAAACCTAAAATAAACTTAAAGAGCCAGGTAAACCTACCTAGGTTTCACCGAAATGGATCATCAGGGTAATGCTGACAATCCGTTTAGGTGAAACTTAGGTAGGTTTGCCTGGCTCCTTAAGTTTATCTTTATATATATAAGAGTTGGTTGGTTTGGCAATTTATGTTTTGGTATTGGCTTCTGGTTTTGTTTTCCTTGATACTACAGTTTTCAATTCAGTTTTCCGGTTTTTAATTTAGTATTTTTGCTTTCTAAGGTAGCCATTCATTTTCTTGTGTAATGATAGCATTTCCAGTCGATATTTGATTTTGTTTGAGATTGATAAATTTGCATCTTCTTCCATTCAACTCGCAAATTCTCATTTATCTCTGATTCAATCTTAAAAACATTCATATGGCTGGAAATAAAATAAAATCTTTCTAAATATGTAATTTGTATTTGCTTTTATTCATTGAATTATTTTTTTACAGTGAATTAAAATGGTATTTCTTCAACCTGCCAAAAATGCGAAATGATTTTTTTTTTTTTTTTTTTTTTTGAGATTAAATTTTACACGTTACTTTGTTTCACAAAATCAAAGTGACCAGTCTTTATCAATATTCTTGAAAATGTACACTCAATTAGAAGACAACTTAAACTACTACTATACAACCAGGAAGATGTTCATTTCTTCTCTGACCTGAGGAAGCGAATTCTTTCAAAAATTATAAAGTAAGCAAAAAGAAAGCGGCAATTCTTTTCTGGTGCACCAGTCAACTATTATTGGGGATGTGCAAATAAATTTCTTTTAAACAAGGAAAATCAATGAGTTATTTTTCCCCTAAATAAATTTGTTTTTATCTAGCAAATGCACCTAAAATTAAATATCAAAAATAATTAAAAGCTTTTAATTTCATTTTTAGATCTCCAAATCTGCAAGTATCACATGTTCTTTTTTATATACACATTTTAAAACTGAAATTAAAAAATATTTTAATCATTTTAATATATAATCTTAAGTGCATTCGCTAAATAAAATCATAACGATATTTGTAAAAATAAAATTAATTAATTTTCCTTGTTTAGAAGGATTTTAGAGGCTGAATGGTAACAAACAGCTACCAAACACTAGAATAATTTTTACTTTGGGTTTTAAAAAAATGACTTGCAGTTTTTAAAATATACACATTTTAAAACTGAGATTAAAACTTACTTTATTTTTTAATATCTAATTTTATGTGTATTTGCTAGATAAAAACAATTTTATTTGTAGAAAATGGAGACTCGCATATCTGGAAATATATATATCTTAAAAGTGAAATTAAGAACTATTTTAATTATTCTTAATATCTAATTTAGGTGTATACCCTAGATAAAAAAAAAAAAAAACAAATTTATTTATAAAATCTTCATTCATTTTTCTTGTTTGCAACAACTTTATTTCATGATTGGTGTAACTGACTTACTAGAAAACCCCGATACAAAAAATCCAATTTCATAAAATTTAACATTAAGATGAACCTGGAAACTATTTTTTTTTTATCTTTACTCACTTTTTTGTTGTTAACTTAATTTTACTGCAAACAGTTTTTTTTTTTTTTTAACTGAAACAAGTAGATTTCACTTTCAGGCATCATGTTGAATTTCTTTTCTTTTTGTAAACAAATAGATTTCACATTTATTTCCTAAAACTAGTCAATTAAATGTTTTTAACATTTTTGTCCAATCTTTTTCTCTTACAATGGTATAAATGTTCATAAAATTTAATTTTATTTTATTAACATCTGAATGGTTTGAGGTTTCATGGTGTGAAGATGAATCTGAAAAAAAAGTTGGTTTTTCAGTTAAACCGCACACCTTTTTTTTATGTGTGTGTGTGTGTGTGTATATATATATATATATATATATATATATATATATATATATTCAACTTTTACAGTTGAAATAGTTAAATGTAACCACCACTTCTACTCCAAAAGCTTCTTTTCTTGCACTTTTCCCACCTGTGGAACTCACTTCTGTTTACTTGATTCCCTGATAACTACAATTTTCAAAAATTTATATGCAACATCAATCACCATCTTGTATGATGTTTTGAACCCTACTCATTTTCATCCTTTCCTCTTTCCCACTATACACATTTTTTCTCTCACCTTCACACTGTGACCCACTGCAAACCAATGGCAGTCCCACTTTGCTTGGGGTGAAATGCTTAAAAAAGAAAATCTATATATGAATATAAGACACACTAATGGTTTATTTAAATATAATTAATATATTTAAATGGTAAGCAGTCATTTTAATGCATTTCAGATAAAGAAGATTTATTCTGTAATCTTGAAATGCACATTTACAAATCCCAGATAATTTTCAGCCTGAACATTTATGCAATAACTGTGGTAGGGTCTTCTTATCCAAGGTAGGATTTGCTAGTCATCTAAGTCTGCTTCACATCATGAGATCTACATTAGCAGTCAGTCAACAAAGAGTTACTGAAAATTTATGTCAGTTTTGTGACAAAGTATGTGGGTCAGCAGCAGGTTTGAAGAGTTATCTGAGAGTGCATAAGGACTGGATAAACTTGAAAAACATATACAAGTCTTTTGTCTTCCATATATACAAGAAAACCTGCATAAGTGAAACAGGCCTTTTGAATCACTTACATGTTCATTGCTGCTCAATCCAAAAATGAAGAAATGACCTTCTTCTGCCAAAAAATAGCTGTCATATCTATATCATATCTGATCAATAGGCCTACATTTTAATGATGAAAACATTTATTTTACAGAAGATATATTTACTTTTCAACATTAGGCCCTTCTTTGCCATTGCATTTAATGCAGTGGTGAATATTAACATAGACCGAACATTGCATACTGAACATTTTGAATCAAAATTCAGTTAATAACTATGTATTAGACTACCATTATTGATGACCCCTTGTATATATGTAAGAGATATATATATATATATATATATATGACCCCTTGTATATATGTAACAGATATATATATATATATATATATATATATATATAATATAGCTGGTATATTCTTATAGAAATTATATTTCCATACTTATAAAAGCTAGGTTGGTAGTAAAATCATTAGATACATATTTCACAATTTATTGACTACATTCTGGTATATTCATGTACTTGTAAAATCTAGTACTTTGTATACTTCATCAGTTGTTGGAAGCCTGTGATTGAATGACAAAATGAAAACCAAAATTGTTACACTTTTTGTCCCTAGAAAGGATTTATTTAGGCTAATATTTTCATCAATGGAGCCAGCCTTAGATATAGAGAGTATGGCAAAAGTAACAGCCTTTTTTTATTTAACTTTTAGTGAACAAAAATAAATTACAGTAGTAAGAAAATTTATAAGTATTGTCTGTTGTAGAGTAGTTTCACAGTGGAGGCTTGTATTTCACTAAGTCGGTCCTAAAAAGGTTCAACACACAAAACGTTAGAAACTTGATAATTAACTTGTTGATTAACTTGTTAATGATGCAGAGAAATCTAGTTGTGGTGGCTGATACTTTAATATCCGACTAACGGTCGTCTGACTGACCAACTTCTTGAGCAACTGGTGACTGCTACTACTCCTACTTATTATAGGTGGGAGAGTCTATTAACAATAGAATAGGTGTGTTCTAGTATAACATCCCCCACCTAAAACTTTACTCTGTAGGAGTAAAAAGTTTTCTTTCTTTATTTTTCATTTTTTACAGGAAATATGAAGAAAAACAAAAAAAAAAAAAATTTTTTTTTTTTTTTTTTAGCAACATCATAGTGTATTTCCTACGTTTTTTGATCCACTTTTAAATGATCAGTTGCCTTTCTTTTTTCTTCTGGATTGGCGTACCTCAGGTAAAATTGTTGCAGGCATTGTTAGATCAACATATTGAAAATCACCTCCATCGGCGTTTTTTCCACGGGACCGCTGTCAACCACGTCTGAAAAACGTGTGTGATCTGGTTACTGCACGTGAATTTTTCCCCTTTCACCAAGTACGTCATATAGCCAATCCACTTTTCTTTTTTTTTTTTTTTTTTTATCTCTCCATAGTGTTACCAGAAACAATCTTCTACTTTGAGCTTCTTAAGGATGGAGTCAGTTTCTGTAGGTTCTTCTTTGTGGTTCTATTTGTTCAGCCTCTGGCTTCCCTTTTGTTGATCTTGTGCTTCTTAATGTTTTCTGTGGTGACTTCAGTTGACTTAAATCATTTAATAATACTGCATGTCCTTGGCTGTGGGTAACTCGCTCCCCAGTTTTTCTCAGTGTCGATTTCATCTTTACTTTCTGAAGCTTGTTTTTCACGTATATTGTCGGTGTTACCCATTCAACTTTTTTAAATACACCAGTTTTCTCTAATCTGTCCAATTCTTTATCTATCTTACTCAATTGAAGCAAACAGCACATTCCTTTTCTTTTTGAATACCACCTGAGCGTCTTGTTTTGGCTGGAATTTGGCCTCCATCTTGGTACACATTCCCAAATCTGGAGAAAAAACAGTAGAGAATGTTCCTTTAAGTTTCTTTACTAATTTCTGGGCTACGTAGTTTAAATTTTCTACTTTGTAACAGAAAGAATTTATCGGTAGATCCCATAATTGAAATTCTGTTATCCAATTCATACCAAGTAAGTTCGTGGTATTTTCTATGACAAATAGTTTAGCTTTTCGCGTTTTTTTATTTAACGTGACGTTTGTAACAAATTCTCCAATAAATTGTATTTTTTCTCCCATCACTGACCTCACAATTTTATTTGTCTTCATTAAAGTTGGTTTCCCCAACTTCTTCCACATATGCAAATTTATGTTAGATAGGTCGGAACCAGTGTCGAGTTATTTTTTTATTACTTATTTCGACGGTAACAAATTTTCTGGTTATTCCATCGTTCACCTCGTCGAACTTTAATTTTCTTATTTTATTGTCTTTATTTTTTGACCTGCAGTGCGAGCTTTTATGACCCACTCTTTTACAGTTGAAACATTTTTTATTCCTAAAATTGCAATATCTGTACCAGTGAAGTTCACCGCAAGCAAAACATGGCTTTGGGAGTTTTTGTTTATTTTTCTCTGGTATTTCACTTTTTGTTTGATAATCCGCAATTTTAGAATTCTTTTTGGTAGACTGACTTTCTTTTTTGTAGCGTATTTTCCTTACATATGAAACGCCAAACTGTTCTATCTTTTCCGAATCTTTCTTTACGCTAACATATCTTGTGCAGTCTTCTGCCAAACTCTTTATCGTAATCCTTGGTTGGTTTTCCAATTTTGTCAGTACTGATTTTCTCAACTCTGCGACTCTTTCCGATACCAGCCCTTGAACAAACACTAAGCACTTAAAATTGTCAGCGCTTAACTCTGGCAGCTTGAATTCTTCACAATGCTTGTTCACATTGGCTGCGTATGTTATATAGTCTTGTTCGTCATCTTTCATCAGATTCAAACATTTCCACCTCTTGTGAAACAAAGATGTCTTTTTACTAAATAATTCACTTAATATATTTACCGCCCCAGTAAACATTAACTCGCTAGTTTTTTCGGTAAAATGTAGTTTACCAATTTGTTATGCTCAGCAGTTCCTAACTTGCTTAAAAGAAGTCTAACCTTCTTTCCTTCAGACCACAAATGGCAGTCCTCATTATACATGTCCGTATATTTTCTATAATACTATTCAAAAGTTATCTCTTCATCTGGACTGTACGTGAATATTTCAATTGAATTCCATATTGTATTCTCTGGGAAAGAATCATTTTGTAGATTTTTCTCTTTCCTCTTCTCAGTTATTTCCAGAATTTTGTTTTGAAACTCCTTATGCATCTGTTCCATTTCTCGTTGAAACTGCATCTGTCTATTAAAAGTTTCCTCCTGTAGTTGCATCTGGAATGTTTTCTGTTGCTCTAATATTGTCATCTGTTGTTCCGTCTGGAACTTAAAAAATTCCTGGAATATATTTTTGCATTCCACCATCTTCGCAAAAAGTTTACACAATGCTTAAATATTGTAGAGGGGGGTCCAAAATGAATTTGCAATTCGTGACCTATTTGAGCAAACTGTCTTATCGAGGAAAAAAAAAAAAATTCTTTTCTCAGTTGAGAATACGACTGATTTTTTTCGTCACTAAGTTGACGTCTTGTCTTTCGAAAAACTTTGCCATTTTTTTTTTTTTTTTTTTTTTTTTTTTTTAAATGTGAATCCAAGATGTTGTCGCCAAAAAATTTGACAAGCAAGTTTTTTTTTTTCTTTTTCCTCCGTATGAGTACGAATTTCGTCACCAAATAATGTTGCAAGCGAAGTTTTTTTTTTTTTTTTTTTTCTTTCACTATATCCCTCGTACACCAAGTTTGTTATGGTGGGTGAATTTTTTTTTTTTTCTCTCTTCCACCATATGAATTTTGAATCCTCGTGGTCAAGTGTAGTATGGTGAACGAAAATTTTTCTTCCTCCGTATGAATCCAAATACATTTGTCGCCAAGTGTTGTATATGGCAAACAAATTTTTTTTTTCTCCATATGAGTTCAAATCCCTCACCGCCAAGTGTTGTAGAGTAGTTTCACAGTGGAGGCTTGTATTTCACTAAGTCGATCCTAAAAAGGTTCGACGCACAAAACGTTAGGAACTTGATATAATAGTTAATGACGCAGAGAAATCTAGTTGTAGTGGCTGATACTTTAATATCCGACTAACGGTAATCCGACATCAACCGACTGACCAACTTCCTGAGCCACTGGCGACTGCTACTACTCCTACTCATTATAGGTGGGAGAGTCTATTAACAATAGAATAGGTGTGTTCCAGTATAACATTGTCACATCAATCCAACATGATTTATGATTAACAAACTATTTAACATGTTGAAAATGCTCTCCTTCATGTTCAATACAACACTGAACACAAAACATTTGACACATTTCTACATTAATTTCAGAAAATTTATCACAAATTACTTGTTTTAATTTGGGAATTGTTTTTGGTTTGAGCCTGTAAACAAGATGTTTCATTACACCCCACCAAAAAAAAAAGTCTGGTGTAAGGTCTGGTGATCATGATGACAACTCAATAGCATTTATACACCATTCTATACACCTCAGCTTGGGGGTGGGGGGCATTACTTTTGTCATACATTGTGTGTATATATATATATATATATATATATATATACACACACACACACACACACACAATATTATATATATATATATATATATATATATATATATATATATATGTATAACCTAGCCTATTTCATTGTACCCTCTATCACTTTTGTTTTAAATATCCCATATTGTAATAATACTAGTCATTAATCTCAAGAGGTTCTTTTTAGGGACAAGATGCATAATGTAGGTGCTTTTTTTTCTTTCTTTTTTCCTCATTTTGTCATTCAGTTACTCGCTATTAGTCTGATATATAAATGTTTTATATTATATCTTCCAATTTGAAGTCAGGTTAAAATAAGCTTAATGTAGACCGTTTCAGGGTCCTATCCACTCAGCCAACCTAGTGATCTTAAATAATTATATCTATGTGAAAATATGCTCATTGTATTCTATTTTTCCACATTTCCTTCCAAATTAAACATTACTGCAGCTGTCTCTTTTTTCTTTCTTTATCTTTTATCTCTGGTGTGTGTGTGTGTGTGTGTGTATTTTTTGGTTCCTTGTTGGCTCAGCTGATGAGCGCCATCAAAAGAGATTCATTGTTCAAGCTGCCATTGAAAAGATATTTGTAACTGTTACAAGATAAAATATTGGAACTGTCTTTTCTTTGTGTGTGGTTGTGGTTGGAATGTTGTAAGATAATGTTAGATTTCTTCCTTGTCATGGTATCAGGCCTGGGTAAGACTAATTAACATTGACAGAAGATAAGAGAACCCTATTTGGACTGGTGCAAATCATCTTAGACAGTTTCTGTGAGCTGGGACATAATGATATTCACCTGCAAATAAGTTTAAAATTCACACATCTGCAATACATCATTGTAGTGGTTATGCTAACATATACAGATATGGAAAAAGCTGACAATATTTTTTCTCTCCTACAGGCAACAGCTTTTATCTCCTCAGGGTTTCATATCGTTTTGGAAGTAAGGGGTCTCAGCCAATTGAGGATAAATTATATATATATATATATATATATATATATATATATATATATATAGTCATCCACAAACAGACTTTCGCTGTTTCACAGCTCATCAGTGTGGCTAGATATTTGATTGCCTCAAGCTGGGATTGAAACCTGACTGATTTGGTATCAGTTGGAGATTTTATCCCTAAGTCCTTGGCACACGGCAGGGATGAAGGTGAATTTAGATGTATTTATTTTTAGACAAACACACAAACTCAATAATTCGTCTTAACGAAAGTCTTACACACACACACACACACACACTTATACTGAAATTAGTTACCTTCTGGGGATTTTATAGTTTGATATCATCAAGATCAATAAGTTTCCAATTTGAGAGGACAAAAATTTTATTTGGTTAATATAATATGGTGATGCAATACATCATTGCCTCATGAACATTGTCTTTTTTTTTCTTTTGGTTTTTTTTTTTTTTTTGTTGTTTTGTTTTTCTTTAATGACATGGAAGGAAGTTTTAAAATCCAAAACCTCTTTCACCAGTTTTTACAAAAAAGAAAAAACAGTTTTAAATGTGCAAAAGCTTATTGTTTTTAATAAACTTGTAAATCTGAGTTGAGCTCCTGGTGTTATATATGAAACATCATGTTTTGTTTCAATTCCTTGGTTAAAATGATTTTATAAAATATGATGATAATATTGGCCGTAGTACTGGATTAGTATTTCAAGTGGTTTATTTATATACACATGTATTATATTTGAGAAAATCTTTAAAAAAAAACAAAAAAAAAACAATTTAATATAGGTTGAGTATCCTTTATCCAAAATTCGAAAACCTCCAAAACCAGAAAGTTTTTCAGGTGATTTTGCTAACATAACTTGTCACAAATGGAAAATTTCAGGAAGCAACATAGCTATCCATAGGATGATTATTGACTTGCAGTGTAACAAATAAAATGCTGACATTTTTCAGTTTTCATTACATTTAACTCTAATCAGTATACATGTTTTGTTTTTATATAAATACTGTACCTGTATGTATTGTAACATTTTAATCAAAACACATAATTTGTAGAGACTGGTAGCTTACCGAATTTTCCATCTTATATTCAGTGATGTCATGAAGCATGTACCCACTCCCTCCAGTTTCAAATTTCAGATAAATGATTCTCAACCTGTAGTAATAGCTTCAGTGAACTCTTTACAGAGATTTATTGTAATTGAGTTGTCTCCTTGCAAAGACTTGTTATTTGTCAGTACAGTTTTATCAAACCTAAATATTTTGTATCATATTAGCTGGAGTAAACTTCTTTTGCTTTTAGTTTTCCTTTTGGAAAACAAATAGCAAAAGCAGTTCTTATATGAGAACAGTTATTGCTATCTTGAATAAGAACTGCTTATAGCCAATTCTTTTATTTATGGTAACAAAGAAAATCTCTTAATTATAGTAAGATTGTGTCCATTTAAGTTTAAGATGTACTTGATTAAATTACAAATTCTTAGACATTTGTGGGGATGAACAGAAATTAGTGTTTTTGGTTTGGTTTTTAATATTGTAAACAGTCAGAAAGTAACTTGTAAATGCAATATAGAAACGTGAAACTTTTCTAAACAGTCTTCAGATAATACCAAATTACAAAAGACTTATAATTTTGTAATTTTGAATGTTATATTATTCTTCACAAATTTTTAAAACACTAGGTACACAATCTCTAATGGAAATTCTTCAAACCAAAGAACTTTGAAAACTGAATTTATTTTATTTTTTTTTTTTACCATGAATGTTCGAAGCACCAAAATTTTTATTTGGAGCCAAACATGACATGACCTATGTTTAAAAGTTATATCTCCTGAACTCTACCAGAACTTACAGAGCACAGTGGAAGTTATTATTTTGAGATGTCCTTGGCTTAACCTACATCACATTGTTGTCTCAGCGCTCTTATTAGTCAGACATCTCTCTTCTGCTCACTAATTTTTTTGTTTATTTATTTTTTTCACTTGGAAGACGCTGAAAATGCTAAAAGTACAGATTCCTCTATTAGAAACTATTGACAATTACCTATCTTATATTAGGTATTTGTATTACCATTTTGAAACTTGAAAAATTCTAAAATGTGTCTAATCAGTTTCAGGTAAGAGATTACATACCAGCATGACTTTTTTTTCTTTTCTTTTTTTTTTTTTTTTTTTTTTTTTTTAAAGGAGACTGATAACTAATTATTTAGCTCATAGTTGAGAGGAGATAGATTCATACTTTTCCCAATAGTATTTGTGCAAAACAGAATAAAAGCTCAACTGGAATTCAAACTTGATTCACAAATTTCTTGTTCCATTATGGCACCTGCACATCCACTAACAACAAAAAAAAAAACATCATTCCAAACAGTTTCATTCAACACAGTTATGACTATCACTCTTCTCACTGAGGTTGGCACTGGATATAGCAGATTTTTATTGTTGTTATTGCCTGGGTGGTAAGATAATTGTTGAACAGTGGGCTGACCAATTGTTTACTCACCTACATTCTTCTATTAACCATCCTGGCATGACAGCAATAAGACACCTTTTTTTTTTGTTATGGTATCTGGCAATAGAAAAAAAAAGAAGACGTTTTCATGCCTTTCTCAAGGGCATTGAACTGTAATTAGCAACCTAAGTTTTTCATGTTGAGAGACACACTGCTACTTCTAATTTAGCACAGATAGCTTTTCATAAAAATGTATTTTCCATAAGGCCTGTTGATAAGTTTTAACTCTAAATGTTCTGTCACGTGTTAAGTTTTTTAATTCATTTATGTTCAAATTCATATATTGAAAAGTTCAATTTAGAAAAACAAAATTAAACTATATTTACACATCACAAACCCTTTTTCACAGACAAAATATTGCAAGCTTTTCAGTGTTTCTATTGCTATTTTCATGGAAAGTGTTCAGCTGTACTACATTCCTTGGTTGCACCAATTCTAATATTCACAGCTAAGACTTGCCATACTATGCACATTGTAGCAAACCATCCTCATTCCTTTTGTATTCCATTGGTGCGATACAAGTTCCATTCGAGCAACTTCTTCCAACAAACCATTGATTTGTGGTACTAGCTCCCAAGAGGATGCTTCCTCAATCACTACAATCTTTACCTGTTAAAGTATAAAGTTAACTCTTATCTTCCCTTCATATCTATATAAACTGTTTCTTTCTTTGTAACCCTCTATTTCAAGTGGCTCTTGGGCCATGTACAGGGTGAACATCATTGTTAAAAAAAAATGTAATAAAATAAATTGGAAACTTGTTCAATTAAAGTTTTTGTTAGAAAGAAACCTTTTTTTCTTTTTTTTTTCTTTCATTAAATATATTCAGTCTTGCACAGGAGCTTAAGTGACAGCAAGTCTCTTCAACATTCCATCACACTCTTCTCTGTATCCTAACTGTTTTCACTGATGCTGTTGTCTAGATGGCTCCAACTCTTCCAATGATTTCCAGTTCTTCTTGCCATTTTCCCAGGCACTTTGGGACTATTCCCAGCACTGATAATAACTGACACAACTCTCACCTTCCATGTCTAAAAACTTCCTCAGCTCTCTGGGAAAGTTGAAATATTTATCTTTTCACTTCAAATCTGGCATATTTTCTTCTTCTTTACTGGAGGAGTCCAGTCTTCAGGCCTGGATTGAGTGAACCATTTAAATTAGGACTTTGAAGCTCTAATTGTTGTTGTTATAGAAATGTTTCCATGTGAAATATCTATATCGCTGAAGTGTTTATTTGTTTGTTGATCATGACGGTTAATCTTTTTATTATGGGCAGCTGTTATCCACCCTTCATTCTCTGAGGTTAATCATGATTTATTCTTAATCCATTTCAGTCAGTATATTGTGTTTACAATATCTAGTGCAGAAGAAACTTAATCTTTATTTGATGATAAAACCTGCCATTTATAAAAACACATGCACATACAACTATACGCATTCACTGGCATATAGTTTTTTAATCTTTATCTAGGCTTTCATTTGTTTATAAAACTCTTTGATATTTATGTTTAATTCATACTGTGTAAAGAAAATGAATTGTAAATAGAATCTGTCAACAGATGAGAATTTATGAATGAATTAAAAATGTAAAATTAATTTTTTTTTTCATATTCTCATGGCTTTTTAATGTAACATTTAAAAAATAGCAAATGCTAATTGTTTTCGTTTTCTTTTTATACATCTATATTTCTTTGATATTCACAAAGATTAAAATATGTATTATGAAATGAAAATTATTCATGAAAGTTTTTGTGTTTTTTGAATGTTCCAACTATAAGTCAATCAATTTTACAGCTGGTAATGTGTTTGGGTTAGGTTCAGTTTTTGAAATTCTTACACTCACTTGATTATTTTGTTGTCTGATGACACTTGTTAGTACTGAAATTTGTGCCATTTTTTAAAATATTATTTTAGTCATATATCTAAAGCAGGGAAATTACTGTAAAGTTTAAAACTTCAAAGTAAAATAAGTGCTCCCAGAAATGCGTAATATAAAAAAGTACAAAAATTAATATTAAATAATCACTTGGTTTATTAAAACAGTTTTTCTTTTCAGTGGGTATCCAAACAGGAAAGATTTTGTTCGAAAAAAAAAAAAAATAGTACTGAATTGTTACATAATATCAGTCCTCCTATATGGCAGTGAGTGCTGGGCAATCTCATCACAGAAGAGACTTGGAACAGATATGTGGTTCTACAGAAGGATACTGAGAATACCATGGACTGAACATGTGAGCAACAACAAAGTTTTAGAGAAAATCTAAACAAAAAGGATACTTATACTTAGCATCAGGAGGAGAATATTGAAATTTCTAGGATACATAATGAAGAAAGAGGACTTGGAGAATTTAACACTCACAGGTCAATAAAGACAAGTGGGGCAGAGGAAATCAGCAATTAACCTACCTAGTGAGCTTTTATAAATGGTTGGCAGAACATAGATTAGGAGAGATAGCAAAAAGATAAACCTTAGCTATGAAGAAGAGAGTTGTGGAGAGCAATAATTGCTTAAATACTGAAGGGACACAAACATCAAAGAAACTATCCGAAATTTCTCTAGTTTACTGTGAAAACTTGTCAAAACAGTTAAATCTTATTCAAGTTCAACTGGTGAAATTTCACTTATTTCCGAGGTTAATTTGATAAAATTTGCTTGTAAACAAAATTCAATTTATTCTCTTTATAAAAATACAATTCTTTCTCATGTGTAATGATTAGCTTTTATTATACATCTTTTTAAATTATGTCAATATTTCAATGAGTGCTTCTTTTATGCATTTTCAAAGCTTACAAATTTGTTATTGTGTTTTTCAGACTTACTGTGTTTTCCTGCATATATCAAAGTAGATCCATCTTAAAGTAAAAAGTTGCTTGGCAATTTGGTGTGCTTAAGATAGGGTTTGGCATTGTCTTTCACAAAAAAAAAATTAGCATGAAATTCTAGAGAAATTCAACTCCTAAAAAAAAATTAAAATTATACCTTGTAGAAGAATGTCTTCTTTAATAACCAGTTAGTTTCATGGAGTTGCTTCATAGTTGTCTTTTCCCCTGATGCTAGAGCTTTCTGCAGATAGAAGCTAGAATTTTGAATGCTGATTTCCAAGGTAGATGCACCAACCCAACTAATATGGAAGAAGATCAGTGGAGACATGAAAATTTCTCTTACTATTTCTCATTACTTGGCTTTATGCCAAACTAAACTTAGTAATTATCTATAACAATCTGATAAATGTTAAATATTTCAAAGGTGAATTCACAGAAGATTTATACAGTTTTTCCAATGACAGATTAGTTAACTCTTATTTATGATTTAATTTTGGGAAGAATGAGGTGTGTTGATATAAAAAAAAATAATAAATTACTTGCCTTAAGACAATTTTTCTCTTCAGTATTAACTTTATTAAAGAACATATTTACCATTTTGATGTATTCATAATCCCATATTTCTAGAGCTTTTTTTTTGTTTTGTTTTTTTTTTTTTTTTTTTACCAAATAACAAACTCCACATCACTTGAGATCTCTCAACAGCAACAACAACAACTAAAGTAGAAAATAATACCATAGCCAAGATGTTGATGTTCCACACTACATCAAATAAAAGGTTAGAAAGGAAGAAACCTCAATATTGGAAATATCAATCACTGGACTTGAGAAACTTATTTTCCTGAAAAATCATTTTAATAGAAATATTTTTATAAATATCAACTGCTCAGTCAACAGATATGAAATGTTTCCACATAAGGAAATGGCTACCATTACCATGTAAAAAAAAAACCCAAAAGAAAAACACTTTTCTGTCTTTTACAGGGATTTTTTTTTCATGTGAGTCACATTTTGTTTATATTTCTTAAAATATCACATGTTGAATATGCTTTTCTTCCTTAATCAATTTTACAATAAATAAGCAAAAATGTTGGTTTTCAATTTTTTTATGTGCACTATTGGCAGTAGTCAAATACATTTTGAGAGAAATGCCATGGTCACATTTTTTTTCTCCTCTACAAATTTGTTACTGTAGACTTAGTGTAGATTATATTGGATATTGTCTAAAGTACACAATGGACTCACAAGCAGCCACTTGGCATTTTTTAGGATATTTCCCAAGTGATATATGCTATATTTAATTTGAAAGTAGAGTCTTAGGATTTTAGAACTGGTCTAACTAAGTATTAGTCAAATTGTGATTGAAGTTAATAAAAACTTGCACATGTTTAATCAGCAATCTCTAGATGATCAGTTCTGGATAGTTTCTTTTTGAGCTTGTTGAATGTTATAAGTGACAGTGAGGTTTAACTTGACACTCTTTTGTATCAAGTAGGTTTGGCAGCCCTACAACACAAAATTCAGTCAAATTAACACAGTTTTTGCCATATTTTGCTGCTAGTTTGTCTATAAATTCCCAACTTCAAATAATACTAACAAAAAAAGTGTGCAAGAAAAATATTTTTTCATTTTTATTGTAGCTTTCCAAATATTAAAACCAATCTGAAAAGTGTAACAAAATTGTTCTTGGGAAGATATTTCAAACATACTCAGTTCCTTTCATACATTGAATTGATCATTACCCACTTTTGGCTCCATATGTCAGGCACAAATTATCAGTTTCTGTCATTACTTTCCTTGAATTTATCAGAAAATCATGATCTTGACCCCTATTCCTATGATTTTCTTTTGTGTGGAGTACTGAATCCATTGTTGGCACTGAATATCTATAAAAATGAAGTTTTTACATGGGTTAAATGCAAATTCTAATCTTTTTGGAATTTTAGACCAGGGTTTTTAGACCTAAAGCCCTCTATTTTAATTAGAAATATGAAAACTTTGTTTTAATCTTCCTCTCAAGTACAAATAACATTAATACACCTCTATAATTGAGCTGAAAATCATTCAGGAGCCAGGGGTGAGTGCTCAAAAACCACAAATGCTCACTTGGCTGTATTATGCGAGCCCAATGTGAAGAATCAATTTCCTTACGATTTTTGATGATGTATAAGATTCTTTTTTTCTTTTCTTTTTAAATAATAGAATTTCATAAATAAACACCTGAAAAGAAATTTATTTTGAACCAAGCACCAAATAAGAAACATGAAGTGCCAACAAGATTCGATCCTCCATTGAACTTTTTTTAATATGCCCCACTAAATTGAGAATTTGGAGTGGGGTCTTATATGGTAATAAATATGCTATTTGCTCAATCTTCCAATGATGTCAGTTTCAACAAAAATTCTATTGCAGTGATAGTCTAAAAATATAATCACAGAAGTGAAGATATTGTGTTTCTTCTTCTCAAATTGCTAACAGGTTGGAATCTGTAAATAAAAGAAAAATAATCTAAATTTATATAAAATGGTTTTAAGTATGAATAATTGTAGAGTATGTTGATACTGCTTAAGCTTATCTTTGTATGGCACTTAACCAAATAGAACTAGGAAGATTGTGTTGTATTAATCTTTCATGTGAGGAAAGGGTTTGCCTACCAAGGAAATCAGCATTCATAATCCTGGTTTTTATCTGATCTTTGATACCAGTTAAAAACTTAACTATTTCAGTCAGGAATTGTGCACTTCTTTGAATATATCCTATTTAATTTTGTGTCGGTAAAGCAAATAAACAAATTTTATCAGACTTTGTAAAATGAGCAGTTAATAAACAATACCAGAAGCTATTCACATGTATAAAACAGTGCATATTGTCTATGCAATGCTTTTCACATAGTGCACAGATACTACACTTTGATGCTGAGCAGTGGGCCAGGGAACAAAACTTTGATTTTATGAAGCGTGAACAAATATGTGACCCTGGGCAGATGTACTGGACTAAACAAATAATCCTGTGTGTCTTTACAGAAAAGAACAGAAAGTGTGACATGGAAATCCAAAGGTGAATTGGGATAGCAAAAGATGCCTTCCAGAAGCTGAGCAAAGTAATAGAAAAATACTGTTAGAAACAATGAAAATAGTACTGAACTGTTATTTAGTACCAGTACTCCTCTATGGCAGTGAATGCTGATCAATGTCCTTGCAGATGAAGAAGAGACTTGAAACAAAAGAAATGTGGTTCTACAGAAGGATGATGAGAATACCATGAACCAAACATTTGAGCAATGATGAAGTTCTAGAGACAGTGCCAACAAAAAGGACACTTAACATTAAAAAGTGACATTTGGGACACATAATGAGGAAGGGGGCTTTGAAAATTTTATACTCACAAGACAGATTGAAGATAAGAAACATAAAGGAAAGCAATGCACAACCTACCTGGCAACTTTGTGTGAATGGATGGCAGAACAGGGCATGGGAGAGATGGCAAAAAGATAAAAGTTATTAAGAACTATAAGGGACAGGAAATTATGAAGAGCCATAATTGCCAATGTCCTGAAGGGACATGGCACACAGAAGGCAGCTCTCTCATTTAGCTGCTCAATTTTGTGCTCATTTATAAGGATAGGTTATTAAGTCTGTAGCCTGACATCATTTTGATCTGATATTTTAACTGTGTTAGGTTAATTGCACTGATAAAGGAGATTATATTGAAAAATATTTGTTGGATAATTTTCTTTTCTTTTTTTTCTTTTTTTTTTCCATGCAATAAATTTATTGCTGCACTTACATACATAATTTTCCCTACATCAGCATATACTGTCGCTGTATTATACAGTGTAATATAATTTTCACTGTAATATATTTTAAAATGCATGAAAGAGATGAAAAACCATGATAATCTTACCATCAGTTAATAACAGTAGGCAACAAAGATTTTACTACTGAGGTAATAACATGTTAGACTAAACTGAATATACTGATTACAAATCTGTACTCAGATTCAAAATTATTCTAGCATGTCAGCATTATGTACCAGATTAGAGAAGCCTTGCCTTGTATTAATTATACTAGGCAGCAATTAAAAAGTAATAGACTGCTATACAGACAAACGATGCTGTACTAGATTAAATTGAGCGCACTGATTACAAGTCAGTACTCAGAATTGTTCTACTTTGTCAAGTTTTTAGATATGCATATAGAATATTTATAGTCAAAGTAAATATTGTATTATTATATTAGTAACTGTTTCAGCTGGTGACTTGAGATTCATTTGTGTTGGTTGTAAAAAAAATTTCTTTAGTCCCATCATTTGTGTTGGTTGTAAAAAAAATTTCTTTAGTCTCATAAAGCTGAAATCTCTGTTGAAATGCTGGATGCCTCTTAGAATGCACTTGGATTCTCCACTGTATTTCTTTCCAACAGATCTAGGTACCATAAGCATGATGATTGATTCTGGAAATAGAATCAATTTTTCCAAGCTGGTTCAATCCAAACCTTATTAGTGACTACTACTAGTACTTATAAGGGTAGACTAGCTCAAAGTACTTGAGCAAGTGACTCAAGCATTTACAGAGACATCAGAAATAAAGTATTTTATATTTATTCAGTTATTTCCCATCATCTAAATTTTTCTTGAACAAAAATATATTATTTACTAATATACTTTCTGCCTTAGGCATAAATATCCTATATAGAGTAGGTTTACGGCCATATGTTGAAACACCACTTCTTGTATGATCACTGAAGTTAAAGTTGAGCCTCTACCTAGATGAGTGACCACTTAGGAATACCAGTTGTGGTAAGCTTGGTTGAGGGGATAGTATAATAGATAATGGCTCCAAATTGGAAATCTGAGAACTAAGTTCCAATTCCAGCAAGGTTCATTATATTCACTTACACACAAATAATTTGGGGAAAGGTATGAATCCACCTCTTCTCCATCCAACTATAGGCTAATTAGGAGGACTTGTATCAGTAAATCATTATTATCTCTAAAAAAAATTCTTACAATCTAAAAATAGTCTTGGGCTTTATATAACCCACAAAAGGTTGATAAGCTGTGAAAAAAACAAATTGATGAAACAATTCTATTTACAGTATTAATATGCTATTAATCTTGTACATAAATGTATTAAACATATATCTACATATAGAATTCTTGAACTTCCATTAGTCCATCCATCACTGTTAAAAAAGAAAAAAAATGTTCGTAAAAAAATATTGTTTAGTGTGAAATCCTATAAAATTAAAGAAATTATTAAACTGTGAAGTGTTTTGGGTTTTTTGTTTTTTTTTTTTTGGGGGGTATTTCTCCAAACAGATCAGCTTATTCAAATTTCATAGATTGGTTTGTAAAATTAAATGAAATGTAGAGTTTGTAAATCTCGACAAAAAAATATTAGTGATAAGATTTCAACACTCATCAGCATGTTGCAAAACAATTTTAGCTGTTTAAAATTTGCTATATTTATGAGGGAAGAGTACTCAATATTGGCAATGGCATTTTTAGATGTAGTCAGTGTGGGCATTGGTCTGAAGGTCACATTAAGGCTTCATGACAGTCACCATGAAGTATTGATTCATAGATCCACACAGGCACACACCTGCCTTCTCATACACACACACACACACACACACACACACTGACATGCTCAGCAGACACTTTGGAATATAAATTTGGAATCAATGTGTAATATCATTCCCTTGGGTAGTAGATTTCCCCACCCCCAAACCATGAAAACTCCAAGTGCCATGAAGCTTTGAGTTAATAATACTGGAAGAAATGTTTAATTTTTAAATACAAATATTTACGATTTTCATGTCAGAATAGTTTTATATTTCAAAACAAACTTGTGTTCAGTTAATTAATGATTTTTCTGTAATACAAGCAAAAATTTCATTTAGCCTGCTGTAAAAACCAGACATATAGCAACAGTGTAACCAGGCTCAGTTAATACTTTCTTTAGAGGATAGCTTCACTTCAATTGGATATCATTTAACTGTTTACAAGTTTTCTTTTTTCATTTTTTTTTTCTTTTTTCTTTTTATATTGGTGTCTATTTTGGTTTGTTTTTTGCTTATCGGTTGGTGCATGTTATGTGTTTTTTTTTTTTCTTTTCTTTTGTGCCAAGGCCACTATTAAATTGATCTTTGTACAACTGTTACATATGCCTTCCTTTCAACACATGTCTCCTGATCTTGATCTCCTGTTTATAAGTTAATCCTAATACAAGGTGCTAAAAAGTTTACAGTTCATCCCATTTCCTAAAATCTAACCAAACATCAGAATTTGGTGTGGAATCTCTTCTTGCTTGGTCAGGCCAAGAATTTTTCTGTATCCCCAATTCATAGAATCAAGTTGACAAGGCATAACATGTTCTGCTTGTTCTCTTTCTTATAAATTATTGTTTGACTGACATATTCAGTCTCTAGCAAATCTGAACAATAGAAATTATTAACATTTCTTTTCCTTATCTATAAGCCTATTTACAGAAATATTGGGTTAATTCAAACATTTCCAGTATTTCTACATTTCTTTATAAATTATTTTATTGACAAAATCTGTTATTCATTATAAATTCATTTTTCTCATTATCATGTTAAAGTATTTTCCTTGACGTTCTATGACTTGATAACACCTTTCAGATAGATTGTGTACTTGAATGATTCCAGTTTTCACTCAATGGATTCTTTGATATCATGAACTTGTTTGAACCACTTTTTAAGTAAAGACTATTTCTATCAGATAAAACAATTGAGTCTGAATGTGGTATATACCAAAATGTGGGAAAATTTAAACCACCTCCACAATCATTTGATGCCATCACATTTCCAGCATAGGGCTTTCAGAAAAACTACAGCAAAATCAAAATCTTTCTTGTCTAGAGGCTTTTTTTCTTTTCTAACACATATTCAATTGAACCAACTGTTCAGTATCATGTTGTCCAGTAGTAGCTTTTCATGGTTCCAGTAATACATCATACATAAAGAACACTTTATTGAATATTACCAAATATATTAAAAGCAAACCCTTTTTTAATATCATTTTTGAGATGAGTAATTGAGATAGTGAAAGATGCCTTCCAAAAGCTAAGCAAAGTATTAAGAACTAGGAAAAGTTTGTTAGAAACAAAGAAAAGAGTACTGTACTGTTATGTGATATCAGTCCTTCTTTATAGCAGTGAATGCTGAACAATCTCCTTGCATATGCTTGAGGTAACAGAAATGTAGTTCTGCAGAAGGATGCTGAGAATACCATGGACTGAACATGTTTTAAGTAAAATGGAGACAAAAAGGACACTTAACATCAGAAAGAGAAGGTTGAAATTTCTAGAGCACATAATACAGAAAGACGGCTTAGAAAATTTGACACTCACGGGACATTGAAGGCAAAAGGAACAGAGGATAGCAGCACATAACAAATGAATTTTTAAATCTTTGGCGAGCCATGATCACCTACATCCTGAAGGGACACAACACATAGAAAGAAAAAAAATTGTCAATATACTTTTTATTTCAAACTACTATTCTCATCTTGTTTGATATAGATGTTATTATAGGCACAATGTTTCCGCCATCATTTGGCTGATATTAGATATCTGTTTACTATTGTGATGCTAGTTATTGTCCATTTCTGCTGAACTAGTGTTTCACTACCTGAACTTAAGATTGAACTCCTGTTCACAAAATGACAATAATGTGTGTTTAACCAACTTCTGTATCCACAAAGCCACCAACCCAAAGGACATCAGTGGTATTTTTGGAGCCTCTACATTCAATGCCTGACAGTTTCAACATTTGGTTAACATGGCAGGCTTGTACCACTTTTCATAACTTAGTATTTCGTTTTTTGAGATGAGTAATTGTCAATCTACTTTTATTATAACATAAAATCTGTATCAATCAAGATGAGAACAATAGTTCAAAATAATAAAAGTATATAAACTTTTTTCTTCAATTAATTCTGTTCAGGTTGATATGCTGAAAACTGCTCTTGATCTAGCCACAGTTTCATTCCTTTTAAATTTTTATAATTTATTTATTTTTCGTCACCAGTTACTATATTGTCCAAAAAGGATTTTTTTTTTTTTTTCAGCATGTTGGACAAGAGAAAGACAATTATTTTAATTTTTCTAAGTTTGTGAAACCCATTTTCCAAGTTTTTGAATAGTTTTTTCTACTATTTGGAAATTACTTATCATATATACTTGAGTATAGTGCAACGTTTTATGATCAGTATTTTATGCCAAATATGGTGGGTCATAATATACACAGAACTTTTAAAAGAGGTTAAAAATCATGCATTTTTGGTGATCAGTTGTACTATACACAGGTAAAAAAAATTTTCCTGGGGGGTGTTAAAATTCATGCAAAAACATTCAGGGGTTGCACTATTCATGAAGTATATACGGTAATCCAGTTGACTGACTGCACATGCAATAACAAACTAATAAACTTCTAAAACATATTTAGATTTTTCAACATTGTACAAAAGATATCACTGGAAACTATTGCATCAACCTAATAGAAAGCTTATATTTTGCTTTTTCAATTTTACTTCTAAGATATGCTAATTTCTCACCTTGGTCCACTTCGCAAAATCTGAGCAAATGACCAGACATCAGATTTTTTTTTTTTTTTTTTTTTTTTTGGTTAAACATAACTTTTTACTCCCCCCCCCCCATATAAGAATTATCTCCTTGAAATATGGCATAAATATTTATTCAATGAGAATGCTTTAAGTTTTTTGGGGTTTTTTTTTTGGTAAATAGTGAGAGGTCTCCAAATATCAGTGCTCAGGCAAGTGACTGCTTGAGAATAAAGTGTTTATAGTACTTAATCAGTCTGGAGAATAGAAGTTCATTATCATATTATAATAAGCTATCAGAGCAAAGGATGGGGTTATAGGGGAAGGTCTGTAAAAAAAAAAAAAAAAAAAAAATTAAGAACAAACAAAGCAAAAGCCATTGGCTTTTTTTCTTTTTTTTTTTAATTCTCTCAACAGTTGATGAAAGTCTCTTTATCTGATGAGACACTTTCTTTAAGATGAAAATTCTGATATTAATTTTTGTCCACATTAATCATTATCATAATTTAACCCATTTCTATTCTTATAAACAATACCATTATGTTTGATACAATAATTCATATTTTGTAGAAAGACTAATTCTTCCAACTACTACTTCTGTTCAGTATGGTCATTTTTCTAAGTGTAGCTTTGATGTGGCACAAGGCTGAAAGCATGCAGCACCCATTGAGGATTGAACTTGCTACTCAGTCATAATTGATCTCGCAAGACAAGCTTGATAATCATTACACCACATATAAGTTAGGAATTTACATCATCATTTTTGCTACTTTTGCAATAAAGCTTAAAAATTCTTACCCATTTAACTTAGAAGCATTTTCTTCTCAAAAATGTAAACAGGCTTGGAGGATTTCAGCATTTTCTTTGTCTCATTTTCCAGACATGTTCAACACCAAGAGGAAAACAATAAGCTCTCAGTAACAAACAGAGGATAAGAGCTTTAAGAAAAAGCTAATGGCAGAAAAAAAATGCTATCTTTATATAGGACGGTCAAGTTTATCTGTAATTCTTATAAAAAAAAAAAAAATTTTTAGATTACTAGAGATACTTACATTAAATAAAGAAACAAACAAAATTGTCAGCTAATTTATTTCTATACTTTTCAATAAAACTTGAAAAACATGTGCTGTACTTGACAAAGAAAAGGAAAATGTTGCACCAAAAGAAAAATGAAAATATATGAAAGGATGCTGAAAAATTCTCAACCTGGCCAATAAATGCTTAAAATAAAATAAAATCTGACGTTTGGTCATTTGGTCAAATTTTGAGAAATGGGTTGGGCTGAGAATTTTTTGGCAGCTTTTTGTATAACTTGAATTTACTTTTCTCTCTCTCTCTCTCTCTCTCTCTCTCTCCCTCACCCAGATTTTGTTTTTTTTGTACCTTTCAAATGATCATAGTCACTAGCTTATTTAAAGTTTTTATCTGTTTGATTCTATTGAAATTTTATTCAACTAATGAAGACTTCACAAGTCAATTATCAAACACTTTCAATTTTGTTGCGTTCACATCAAAGTTTTTTTTTTTTTTTCATGTAGCAGTTTGTACATGTACATAAATCTATTGCTTGTGGTTGTTCGTATTTTTTTCATGGTGGCGTGATCAAAGAAAATTCTTGAATTATTGACGGCATTCATGATGCCAATTGTCCTCACGTTATAACAAATGTTAAAGGAGTCAAAAAAGTAATGTTAGATGAAAAGCAGATTACTTGTTCAGTGTGGTTGTGTGCAATCTTGCAAGACAAATATTCTTAGTTCTGAATTATTCTAAAATTAGATAGTAACTGGGTTTATCTAATTCATATTATTGGGTGTGTGTATGTCGGATTAGGTGCAAGTAGCCAATTGGGCCAAATTTCAGAACCCAGTACTACTAAATTTTGAATTAACTTTGTTCTCATTTAGTAACCAGAGTTAAGCTAGCTTATCAAAAAAAAAAATTTACTCAAAAAATTGCAAATAGTAAAGTTCAAAATTTAGTAGTGTTGGGCTCTTGAAAGCATATACCAATCTAGCAATGCTCTATCTTACATGCATTCATTTGGGTTTACTTTGTGTGCATGCATGCATAAAGTTAGGATTAAAAAATTGTTTTCACCAACGACTGTTCTCTGGAGAAGGCTTGGCTGAAGTTCCTTAGATATATCCCCTTTTTTCTTAATAATATGCTTTCATCAATGCTATATATATATATATATATATATATATATAAAACGTGTGTGTGTGTTCACAAGTTATATAAAGCTGGTCCTCCTCCCACTTCTTTCATTTATGTTCAAGTCGTCTGAAGATTGTGTAACTTTGGTTACAACTAGGGCCATCTTTTCATAGGAATTAACGTTCTTAAGTGTTTTTTGCTCTGTCTAGACACTCGAGGCTTCGAGCACTTTACTGTACTGAGTAGGTAGGTAGGTTTGCCTTTAGGCTTTTTTCTGCAACTGCACATAAAGGAGAGGGAACATTGAAAAATTTTAATTTTTTTTTTTTTTTTAATATGTTTTGATATTTGCCTAGCAGATTTATACCAAAAACATATACAGTGTAGTGCATAATTATAAGGCCAGCTGAATTTTATCTTTAAACTTTAGCAATTGAGCTAACTTTTTTTAATAGTTGTTTATTATTATATAGTATTAATAATCTGAAAGTTTCAAATAATTACTATGAATAGAAAATCAGTTATTATAAAATTATTCAAAAATTCAAAAAATGATTGATGCATAATTATACAAAATGTTAAAAAATTAGCTCAATTGCTAAAGTTTAAAGATAAAATTCAGCTGGCCTTATAATTATGTACTACACTTAGTTACCTCCGTGAGATCGCTAAAAAGAGAGTATAGCATGATGAAAAAGACGCCAAACTTGACAAAAACAAAATTTTATCGTCTAAATGTTTGTTATTATTAAGAGGAAAGATCAAAGTATTTTGGGGATATTTTTTTCCATTTTTTAATCGTTCCTAGCACATCCGAAATTTTCGTTAAAAATCTAGTTTTTTTTTTTTGAGTCAGCAAATTGACCATTTTTTTCCATTTTAAAAAAACTGCAAATCTCACTTTGAAATTCTTTTAAATATCAATTATCATTTTTTCAAAACTTATTTTAAGAAAATCAGAAATTATAATGTTTATTTAAAATATTTTGAACCAAACTTAACTTAGCTTTTGTGCCAAAAAGATGTAATTTGAAAATAAAACAAAGCCAGTCATAAACTTTCGCGTCTCTTGACAGGTGATGAATGACATATTTACGAATTCCATGAGGCTAATTTGTTCTACGGAAGGAGAAAAGTGAAATAATTTACATTTAAGTGAACAAATTATTTACCTCGTTATTTTTAACGAAAACTTTCAGCGGTCTAATTTTTTTATTTTTTATTTTTGTACTTAGTTTTCACCTTTACGTTTATGATGCTTTATGGAAAATATATTCTAAAGAAATATTTTAAAAAAATATTTCTACCCTGACTTTAATAAAAAAAAAAAAAACATATTTATAATAATTTTGATCATCTGTGAATAGTTCCTGAAAGTTTCATTAACATCCGACAATTATTTCTATTTTTGCACGATTTTTCAAATTAATGTGTGTCATACCAAAAAAATGTGCTAAAAATTGTCTGTTATTTACTAGTTCTGCTGATACAAATAGAAACAAGGGTTTTTTTAATCAAAATTTAGAATGTTCTAAAAAGAAGGAAAAATTTTTTAAAATAATTAAAAAAAACTTTAGTCTTTCCTCTTAATAATAACATAAGCATTTAGACAATAAAATTTTGTTTTCAGCAAGGTTGGCATCTTTTTCATCAAGCTATGCTCTTTTTTTTAGCGATTTCGTGGAGGTGCCTAACTACACTGTATTTAAAAAAAATTTAATTATCAGTGTCCCCTCTTCTTCATATGCTTGTTTAATTGCATTAACGTAAACAACCCTTAGTCCAATGAAGTCCTAAAAGATGAAACATATCAAAATATTTTTCCGCGTTGTCACAAATTTCTTTGCTTTTTTTTTTTTTTTTTTTTTCCTGCTTTACACAGCTGTTGCCTTTATTTCTCTGCTGGTCAACCCAAGAAAAAGCTTTTTACTTTTTATTAATTTAGAAAAAAAAATAATACCCATTAAATTTTTTTTTTTTTCTTTCTTTCTTTAATGCAGACACTTGTCACTTACCATCATAAAACATGTCTGACCTTGGCTAAATCATTGCATACATAAAACTAAACCTACACTATTGTCTGTCCTTGAAATATATTCAAACCAAAAATTCATTATAAGCTGAACAAATATAATTATCTATTTGTTCTTTCTTTGGTTAAATATTTACACTTTCTGATATTAACAGTTTTTAATATATAGAGTACAGAAAGGAGATGTAATGTACACTTAAGTTTGTTTCAAGATTTTAATTTTATGCATATTTGGCAATAGAATATTTTGAGTTTTCAAAACTTAGATCTTTTTCTTTTACTTAATGAAACCAAAATTAATTTTTAACTTTGCACTCATCCAAATGTGAACATTATAAAAAGTTTGTTTGCAAATGTTCAGTTTTCATCAGGGGGCATAAAAAAGTAGGGTTCATCAGGAATCCATGCACTCATAGGGCCTAGCTCAGAAACTAGGACCCATGGAAGTGAACAAACATGATATCAATAAAAATCTCTCCCAGGAAAAATTCACCCAGAAAAAAGAAATTAAGAAATTTATGGAATTGCACAATATTTCACTACTTGTTTTGTAGAAATACCAGATTTTATAGAAATATTTGCTTTGACTGGTATATTGTTGCTTGCTTTTTGTGTGTTTTTGTTGATATACAGATATTGGAATTTGCTTTTCTGCATGTATGGTATGGGACTTCATTTACTAACAAATACAATATTTTGGTGGGGGAGGGGGTTTATTATTATATGTACCAGTGTTCACTGATACTAGTAGATTTCTTTGTAGCTATTATGAATTCACTGTATATACAGATGTTGCTTCCTGAAAAACTACTGAAACAATTTTCAATAAATGCATGATGAAATATGCTAATATTCTTCTTTTTCCAAAAGTTGTCCAGGTAATTAAACTTTCGCTCACTTCCCAAAAAAAAAAAAAAGATAAAAAGTACCAGTAATATAATTTGTGCTAATACTGTAAGAGTTAGTGAGGATGTAAAGTTATAATTTTGATCTTTATTTTTTTTTTTTTGGGTTTAATGTTGTGTTGTGTTCTCATCCCCCCCCCATTCCATACCTAAATCTGGGTGCATCCAATAGGCTGGCAAATATAGTAAATGTTAAGACACGATATTTTTTCATGGTTTCCATTTTTGGCTCGGCCTTCTTTCCATTTCTTTTTCTTTCTTTCAGCAATATCTCTTTTCTTTGCTTTTTGCTTTTCTTTTTCCTCTCTTCCTTCTGAATGACCCCCCCACACACACACACACTTTTTTTTTTTTTTTTTTTTTTTTTTTTTTTAATCCATTCAATATTTGTTCAATAACTTGGACAAAATTGTAAATAGTAATAATCAATATCTGTCCTTTCTTTACCCTTGTTTTTATTTTTGACTTATTTTCTCGCCTAAATTTTAAAATCATCAATGCAGTCATTTTTGGCTTTCTTATTCAATCCAGTTACTATTTATTTTAAATCTGATTTAAAGCTGGGAAAAAGTATCCACTTTAAATAAATACAATCCAATTCAGGAAAAAATAAACACTACCTTTTAAGTAATTACTGTATGCATTTTATCTTGCTCAAAATATATACTGTTACTATTATGTTTCATTGCTTATATCTTATTATCCCTCCTATTAATTAGGATTAATATCTGTTGTTTAATTAAAGGATTATGATTACTAAATAGTGGAAAATTTTAATTTTTTTTTTTTTTTTTTTTTTTTGTTGCTAATTAGGTTTTAAACATTGTCAAACATACTTATTAAAATATATGAAATCAGTTCAGAACATTTCCAGCCATTTAATAACAATAAAACCTACCTCACATAATGATGTCTTAGACCTTTCAAATTACTCCTTTTGGGATTTCACTTCCACTTTTGAATAAATATATAATATCTGAAACACTGACCTTCATGCATCCACAGTTTCTGCCAAGATGAATTCATCAGGCAGCAAGAACTTGCTGCCTGACTTTGGTCATTCTATTGTTAAATATCATTAAATATCATTTTTTGCCAAAGCTTGAATTTATAATTATATGATGCATTCATTAGTAATTTAGGTTATTACCATCTTTTCATTTTTATTCCTGGTGTTACAATGTTTTGATTTCTATGTTCTGTCTTCATTTACAGATAACATGATGCAAAAGAACTAAATAAATATTACTTTTTTTTTTTTGTTTTGTTTTGTTTAGCAAATGTTTGCACTTTTTGATATTCATATGCAAAGGATGTTTTTCATGTTCTCATATATATATATATATATATATATATATATATATATATATATATATATATATATCAGTTTGCTTCATGATCTTAATTTTATTCATATTTATTTGTCAAGAGAATATTTTGAGATCTAAAAATTTTCATTCTTTTCTCTTTTCAACTTACTAAAACCAAAGTTAAAACATAATTTTGTAATCCAAATGTGGCATTTATAAAAAAAAAAAAAAAAGTGGTTTTGGTTGGTAAGTCTCCAGCTTTCATTAGTGAAAGTAAAAACATGCAAGTTACATTATTAAAATATTTCATCATATAAACAACAATGATGAAAATAACACTAAAAATCAAGTCTAATTTCATAAATAAAAACCTTTTCTTTTGCTATTTGCATGTTCCTTCATTTTATTCTGCTCTTTAATAATTAGCCAAACCTAATCTCTAAATATTATCTTTTAAATTCATGTAATATTACTCAAAGGATAGTTCAGGTATATATAAAATTTAAAATCAGTTTAGGCATTTTCAGATAGAAACACTATAACATTGTTGTATCTTGAGGATTCAAAGTGGAACAAATCTTGTACAAATTTATGAAGCATCTTGTAAGTGTTTAGCTTATTGTACTAGAACCAGAGTAATTCTTACAGCATATTACATAAATTTACAAGATAATTTACCTATGAAAAAAAAAATTTAGTTACTGCTCTGTCTTTTGAAATAGTTCTTTTAGGTATCTCTACAATAATCTGATTAGTTTTTCTAAGATTCCATGCAAATTTTTGGATAGCAGCTTATATGAGGGGATGCTGAAAAGTTCTTAATAGGTTAGTTCATTAACTTTTCAGTTCCTGCTCACATTTTTAGAAATAAAAACAAACTTTCTTTAAATTTTTTTTCTGCAAATACCTATGCTGCTCTCATAAACATATTGTTTATAAAAACTTTAATAGCAGGACATCCAGGATGAAAACATTATACAAGTTCCCAGTTAGGTGATGATTTAACATATTTTATAATAATTAGTATGTTCATTATAAAATCTAGCTTTGGATAAGTGGGGAAATATAAGATTTTTACTCAACAAATTTATTGGTATCAAGCATCACAATCCATCATGGAATTTCAAATTTTCTATTCTCCATAATATTACTTGTATAAGTGCATGCATTTTATATTTATACTTGTCAAAATTTACTACAAATATTTGTGCTTGAATAAGAAATATGTATGCATGAATTTTTTACTACATAAATACAACTGCGTATTTGGTAAATCCATTATTCCTATTATCAAGTGCTTATATAAGTAATCTTTCAGAACAGTACATGCACAGACTTGTAACCATTAACAGTGAGTTAATTATCAATTTTGAACTATTTCAGCTGGCACTCAGTTATTTAAAATAACTGCTAAACCCTTGAACATTTTTAAGGATGTTTTAATATTTAAGACAACTCTTATTCTTTCCAGTTATTTATTAAAGAGATGTATAGGTTCCTTGATGCTTTGCTGTGGGGTTGACTTTGATAGCAAAAACAAATCTTACCTACCAATTTAGCTTTGGGAGAGCTATACTCTTGAATGCTTACTTAGCTTTACTCTTCAATGTTCAGCACCAAAGGATTTAAACATTTTTTTTTTTTCTTTTTTTTTTTTTTTTTTTTTGCTATTTTACCTGTTAAACACCAACCTCCATTAATTACATAACACCTGCCTTTCTTTTCTTTTTTAAATTAACTCCTTGTCTTCATTGTGTCTTCTGCACATTTCTGTGAGTAATACCTGCTTTCCAGTAATGCTATTTAGTCTTTGATAGAATCCACATTGTTCTATTCTTGGCCTACACATGTCAGCAAAAAAAAAATACTGAAGGTGTTAATTTAACTTTGCATTATTTGGCTTTAATCTTTCTTCATGTGGTTGTGCTGAAAAATACATTTTATCAAAATAGTTTGCTAGGTGCCGTATTTGGAATGATTAGATAGTATTCAATACTAATTAAAAACAGTCTTCTGAAATCTACAGTATTTTGTAATATCAATATTTAGTATAAAATCTAATCAAGCTCAGCTTACTATTTATACAGACTTTAGAAAAGCTACAAAAATCATGACAGAATACACAATGACAAATCTCCAACCTACATTTGAAACTTTTTCTGATTTGCTTTATCGTCTCTAACATGAATTGACTAATTGCATAGGTAAATCACAAAATCTGTAGACTAATGATTTTTACTCAACAAATATTCAACATAATCTCCTTATTCACTTAATCCAACACTTCTCCATTAATCATATAAACATTACACAGTGAAAATTTCATATTAAAATTTGACCAACATACTTTGCCACATACTTATTATACCATCTTATGTGTGTGTGTGTGTGTAAAAAAATAAAAAAAAAAATTTAAAAAAAAGTTTATAATATAGATGTTTGAATAATTGTAGATAGAAAATTAGGTAGGTAGGTAGGCTGATATATATTTGTATGTGGTTTGGTTAGGCAGGTGTCTGAATCTAAATTGCCCACTTTGCCTTAGCTATTTAGCTAAATCAAAGTGAGCAATTTACATTCAGACCACCTGTTAGTCTTAACATCAAATCTATTGTCCAACCCAATTGGAGAGTAAATCACTTGTGTAAGATCACCAGAACTGACTCTGCAAGTACATCAAAAATGCCTAATGATGGGGTGAAAAAGCACTTACTTTACACAAATATTTCTTTCAACATAATCTCCTTCCTTGTTAATGTGCTTAATTAATCATATAGATTAAACATTCTACAATGAATATTTTAGATCACAATCAGCTCATAACTGTCAGGCTATGAATTCATGTTTCAGAACATTTTCACTTCATTTTTATTGTTATTATATACTGACTTTCTTTTCATATCGTCTAATATCCCCATCTTTATCATCACATTTTAGCCATTGTGTCCTATAGCTTTCTTTGGTTGTTTGTCAATACAGATAACCTTAATGAAATTTTAAACTGAACCTTTTATTTAATCAGCAGTAGATTGTTTTCATTCTGCTATCCATGTCTAAGAATATCTAGTCTAGTTCATATTCATTACTGCTCAGTTATTTCTCTTGTTTTTACTTTAGCTGACTGGATTAAAGCATTGGTTCATAGTAATTGGTGACATAGTAATTGAGTTCAATCCTTGGGCCAGGTAGTACAGACTTCAACTCAGTGGAAACAATGAACAATAACTGTGCAGTATTAAAAAGAACCAGATGAAATATTCCAAGACATTTACAGCAGAAGAACTAGATTGAAGAAGGCCAAATGTTTCAATGGCCAAAATGTTGTGATCGTAACAAAGATGAAGATATCAGTCCGAATAAAAATATTGTAAATAATAACTCCTCATCCCAGAAATTCAGACAGAAACCAACTTCTTCTTTTTGAGTCCTTGTATATCAAATGATCAACAATGGATTTAAATATATCTTTTGTCAATAGTCAGTATACAACCTAAGTTGGAAATTGGATATTCATTCTATACCAGGGGTTTTTAACCAGGAGAGAATTCCACCTCCCCAGGTGGGAACTTCAGGGTTTCAGGTGAAGAGGGGCAAATCTTACTTTTTTTGTTTTTTATTTACAGAATTATGTTTGTTGAATTACAATACCCTGACATTCTATTGAACTTTTTGCTTATTGAAGTATGTTCCAATTTATTTATTTAATAATTAGTAAAACAAATTACTGTAAATGTATTCAAGTTTAAAAATCCATCAACATTTTCTATTACTATTACACTTGTAAAATTTCTATAAAAACAATCTATGTATATGTAATAATATGGAAAATCAAGATTTTCCATATATGCATATTATTTGGAATTCACCTTTTGAGTCACACAATGTTGAAAAGTGGGGGGGGGGCTTCTGACTTATGCAAAGGGTGCATTGAGTAAAAAAAAAAAAAAAAATGTTCCATACTTTAGAGAGATGTATAGTCTCTATCAACTTTACAAAACCCTCTTAAAACTCATCCTAAAATTGCTATGCAATCTTGCATCCATCATCATCTCTTTATTGATTTCAGCTTACTAATAACAGCTTTTGAAACTGTTTGTTGGATAATAGAGATCAGGGTTTATGCTGTGATGATTGCATAGATAACTGAAATAACTTACGTTTTGCCAAGAGGAAAAGACTTGTTCAAATCTCTGAGGTCAGATGTCTAGCTCTGAAAGTTTAACTCATTTGACAACTCACTTCTGACACTGACATTATTTATTTAAATTTCATTGTGGATTTATCTGTTCTACTGACAGCTTTGCTGCATTCTTTCCCAAACTCACTGACAGAATTTCAATGCAAGAACCTGTCACCACTCTCTTCCAAAAACTTCATGAAATGTTAGAACAACAAACATTTATTTGATTTTGTTTAAAGTTTATCTTGGTTGGGAGATTGCAGCGCAAGAAACAGCCATATCTTTAGCTACTAAAATCAAATTAAATATCATGTAATTGAGTTATGAATGAATACTCTTTATAATTTCTCATTTTATTATAAGATAGGTTTGCCTATCATCCAGTTTACACTTCTCCCTGATCTTTTGAACAAAAGTAGAGGTTTATCCATTGTTTCCCTATTTAGGACTGGGTTTCCAGTTATTTATAAAGTCTGCTTCAGCTCTATATTCCTAATCCTTGTTTTTTCCTATGCTAATATAAGTCTACACAGTAACCCTCTACCTTCAATGGGTGAATATTAGTAAAAAGATTTATTTAAAGTCTAATTTAGTGCATAATTTAAAAGGAAGAATTAGCCTGGTTTACAGACCAGTTTTTTTTTATATATAACCTAAAATATTAAAAAATTTGTGGCAAAGTAATGCATCAAAGACTTTTTTTTTTTTTTACACACATGTGGTTTTAAAAAAAATTCAACCAATGTTCTTCAGACCAATGATTGCTTTGTTTGTTTGTGTTTTTTTTTTTTTTTTTTTTTTTCTCCCCCCCCCAAAGAAATTTCCCAAGTGAAAATTGGAGAATATTCTTAAGGTCAGAGTGTCCTTGATGCTGGGAAATAAAATTCTTATGTAAATGAATTTCCTTTTTTTTTTTTTTTTTTTTTTTTTAACTAATATAATAATAATTATTAAGGTAGCATATGAAGGCACCACTAATTGCAGTTGTAGTTGGGGGCCCTAGGTTTGATTGGAAAAGGTTCTAATCGACTCACTGAAAGGGTCCCTGGCAGTTCATGTCTTAAGGAAAAATGGTCTCACAAGCAAAGTTTGGTGGAGGTTATGCACAAATGTGTACTTGAAAATGTCATAATACCATTTCTGAAAGGAAATAAGTATACAACAGAAGTCAAAGGAAATAATAATGATGATGATTGAATTATAATGCTGCAATCATTAAAAAAGATTATCATACTTGACTGGAATTCTATGAACTTTGATTCTTTTGTAAAACTTGTTAAATCTTGTGTTTATTCTGAGATATCTTACTTGAAAATTTACTGAAACTTTTAATGTGCATACATTCTTAAAAGGTTTCTTGAGGTACATCTTCATAGTAATCTTATTACAAAGATTAAACTCTGCTTACAACTAGAATAAAATTTGAAGTGGTGTTAAATAGCTTCTACTGTCACAAAAATCTAAAAGCATAACCAAATGCTGATAACTGATCCTTTCTTAGTAATCATTATTTAATAACTTCAATACTTTTTTTCTACATTTTATCTTTTTATCCTTAAAAGTTGTTAATCCTGTATCAGTTGTTACTGATGTTTGCTTAAATGTCTTTATACTCTTGTTTAATGATCAACAAAACAGATTCTGGTTGAACTTGATTTTTATTAGTCATTGCTAATAAGTGGACTTAAATGGCCATGTAAATTCCCTGTTACATACATGTTTTGTGGACATGTACATGACTTTACTGCCTTAGTAGATAAAAAAAATGGCACAATAGGCACCTGACCTCAACTGCTAACCAACAATTTTATTCTACTTCTGCTAAATATTGGGTCAACAGCACTTCAGAGAGAAATAAAGAAAAGCTGACTGTTTCTTTTTATTTCTATATTCATTCTTCCCAAAAGTGTTGCACTTTTAATTGTATATTTTTTTTTCTTTTAGAACTACTCTTCATCTTACAGTTAAGGAATAGAATGACTTGAGTGAGGTTCAAACTTCAACTGAGCTATTATGCCCACATCACAATGCATATCTATACTTTATCGACTTCAGCTATTATAGTGAACAATTTTTGTCTGAATTTCTGGGATGAGAAGTTATCATTATTTACATATTTGTTGTTATTATCACAATGTTTCAGCTGTTGTGCCTCTGGCCTTGACCAGGTGTTTATCAGTTTGGGTAATTGTTGTAACCTAGGGAAGGTTACTGAATAGAATAATCACACAAAGATTGGTAATGAACGATAATACTTGGGACAAGAACAACACACAAGATTGGCCAGCTGTGCATAGAAGTAAACTGCTAGGAGTCAAGTGAATTCCACAATAAATCTCCAACTGCAGACTGCAGACCAACACATACTGTATTTATAGGGATGGGGGTATACCCATTATTGTCCATATGTATGCTGCAACAGTAACCTTCAGGGAATTTCAAACAAAACCCTTTTTTTTTTCTTTTTTTTTTTTTTAATCTATGGAAGTAGATTCTCTTTCTGCTGACCCTGTCTAAGGATATCACATCTAGTTTTTAATTTACTGCTTTTTCACATTTTCACTGAGTTCAAGTACACACTACCTGGCCCAGAGATTGAATTTACAATTACTATGTCTCCAAATTCAAAAACCAATACTTTAATCTACTTAGTTATTGTATAATTTTGGAATGTAACTCTCAGTACAATAATTGACCAATCATCTGGTTTTTTGTTTGGGTTCTTATTACCTCTAGTCTCGTCAATTATAAAAGAAATGAAAGATAATTAAATTCTGTTATGTCTTTGTTTTTGTTTGAATATAGTCAGCTTCTTAAGTTTTAATTATGCGCTGAATTTGAGTTTAACTTTTTAAAGTCTTTAGCTTCATAACAAATATAATTGTGAGTAACTTAATAGTATGGAAAAATAAAATGGTCATGATGATATTGGTCATTTCCCTATAAGGAAACATTTGGCATTCATTGATTAAGCATCCAGTAATGTTTTCAATTCAAATTCATAAAAGCTTTCTCATAAAATACTTTTAAAGGAGAGCAGGTTTCTGAAGTCCAGTAGCTTTTATCACACTTTCCAATATTGATAAGGCTTTCTTTCTGAACCTTCTATTTGTAATGGTGTGGAATGTTAACATCTTCATTGTCATTATATTCTCTTCAAGTTACATGTGTTATCCATTTTAGTTGTTACTGCTGTTGCTAGTTCTCAACTGATGCGGTTTCTGTTACTTAGTACAGTTCTTTGTGATTCTATAGGACCAGTCTCCAATATTTAAAGCAGGATGATCTTTGCCAAGAAGTTAAAATAAAAGTAAAACTCAAATAATCTAATAGTTTTTAAGAAATCTTTATTTTACAAATGATCAATACTTGATATATTACTATATACCCAACTCAAGATGTATTAGGAACAATTTAGATTTTTTAAAAAAAAGCTGTTTCCGGTATTTCACATGCCAGTAATGAAAATGCAATTTATGATAGTTTCAAAGATAAATAAACCTTATAAAATTGGCATTTCTGATTGCTACTTTTCAATATTGACAAAACTTCAAACAATTGCAATAGTTTCAAATTTAAAGTTTTATTTATAAAAGAAATAAATAAAAAAAACTCGCAGATATAAAAATCTTTTTTTGAAACTCTTGAATATCAAAACGCTTATTATTAAACTTTCATCTAAATTTTATATTTATTTTTTATAAGAAAACTAATTCTTGAGATGTATAGCTTCCAAGAGCTAAGCAAAGTATTAAGAAACAGAAAAATATCTTTAAAAACAAAAAAAAGAGTACTGAACTGTTATCTAATATCAGTAGTTCTATAGAAGGATGCTGAGAATATCACAGATCAAACAATGAACAGTGAGCAACAATGAACTAGAGACAATGGCAACAAAAAGGACACATGTTTAACATCAGGAAGAGACAGTTGAAATTTCTGGGGCATAGGAAAGAGATCTTGGAAAATTTGATGCTCACAAGACAGACTGATGGTAAGAGGGCCAAAGGAAAGCAACACACAACCTACCTGGTGGGCTTGAGTAAATGTGTCACTGAGCAGGGTTTGGGTGAGATGCCAAAAAGACAGAAGTTATTGAAAGCTACAAAGAACAGGAAGTTGTGGAAAGCCATGATCACCAACATCTTGGAGGGACATGGCACATAGAAGAAGTAATAAATATTTATAGCAAAAAAGTAGATTGTACACTATATCAGATTTCATTATGTGAGTTAATATTTGCATAATAAAATTGGTTATAAATGTTAGTAAAATTTTAAAGAGATATGTATATGCACATGGTCAAGTGAGGCTTAGGCCTGCTACTGGTAACATGTAACCCAGTACAACTTGCCATATGGACAGGTGGTTAGCATCTAAACCAGCTACCCTACTAGCTTTTCTGTTGGTCAGGAGGGTGGCATGTCACCCTATAGAAAAAAAATGCAAGACCTGCCAAAGGGCAGATGAGTTTCTTAGGAGCCAATGGCCAACACACACACAGGGTGCAATGGATAAATTTCATCTAAATTCAGCAAAAATGAAAATAACACTGACCTCATTTTACCAAAATTACACAAAAATATCTTTGAGTACTAAAGAGTAAATTTATTCAATAAAGTTGCCATTGCCTTCAACCACAGCCTCCTTTAGAATCTCCTGCAACTCTTCTGGAGGGTCTCCTTGTTTAAGTTGGTGAATGCTACCATAATTCTTGCCTTCAGTTCAAGAGAGTTTTGTTGGTCTCTCACTCAACTGTGCCCCCACACATAATACTCAACAGGGTTGTAGTCTGAGGAGTTAGGTGGTCAGATGTAAGGGGTGATGTGGTTGCAGAAATTGTCTGACAGCCATGACTGTGTTCTCCTGCTTGGTGTAGAGTCCTGTTGCCAGACATAGGGTCTTCTAGCAGCCACCCTCTTGACCCATGGCAATATTACCTCCTTAAAGCTCTTTATGTTGGTATCATTGAATCCTTTTTTGGCAAAGTGGGCAATAGTCAGCTTTTCAAAATCCAAAGGAACCTTGACTAACATGAATATGCTCTTCAGCTTAGTTTGGTAGTGACATGTCTTGTGCAAAAAATGTAATGTTCAAGAAATTACAATTTTCTGCATTAATCTTGAACCATTATCAGTTTTAAAGGGGCCTAAAATTTCACTGGCTACAAAACAAGCCTAAAATATTCCTCCATTCCCTTGTCTTTTAAATTGTATTGGTTGACTATTTCCATGAATCCCAGTCATAAGATTCATTCAGTGTAGCTCTACATTTTTCACTAAAAATTACTATTACAAAATCAGCTTTCTTTGTCCAATTTCGACATTTCTGTTGATGTTAAAGGTAATAGTTTAATTTTTCATATCTTTTTAATATTCTGCATCTTTTCTCTGTTTTACATTTGTAACACCAGTTTTTTTTTTTTTTTTTCAAATATTTTCTTGCTGATTACTCTTGTAATTTTTGTCAAATCTCTTTTGGTGACATTTTAAAAAGTCATTTTTTCTTATTTTGCCAACTTTTTAAATATTGCCTTTTAGTTTGTTTCTAATATTCTGCTCTCTCTGCTTAATAATTTTACAATATCTTGTTTCTCTTTTGTGTTATGACTCATAGCAACCTTTTATATATCTGAAATTAAAAATAAATAATCAGTATTTATGCTATTATATGTGAGATGCTTAAATGATCTCTGCCTGATTCATTTCACAATAATCAAAATTTTTTTATCCCTTTTTGTTTGAACCAAGACATTTTCAGCATCACTTTGTGCATGATATGATGAACAAACCTCATATAGTATAATAAAATCTAACACTAGCAAATAGATCATTGTAAAGTCTTCTAATAAAGATGTTATAAGCCAAAATTTGTATAGCATATTTATCATATAAATATATCTTGAAAGTTTTATCAGCATTGGTTGGTTAATACCAATTTTATTGCAAAAGCATTTTGCATCATAAAATCTGACATACAATCTGTAATTTTATGCCAAATCTCATCTCATTTCTCTAGAAATAATTTCAACATTTTAACAAAATAATCTGCTGTGTTTGTCACAAAGTGGGAAAAAAATGTAAGAAACATTGTTGAAGTTATTTCTGTAAGGAAACTGAGACTAATCAGCAAAGAAACTGACCCTTAAATTTTTAATACTCAAACAATATTATTTATGTCTCATAATTAAATGATTCTTTTAATGCTTCTTTATCTTTTTGTTTTCCAGGTAAGTGATGAATTTCAAAGATACTTGTAAGAAGTTCTATCTTTAAAATTTGGTAAGTTTTTCAATAATTTCTTTTTTATCATTCATGACAAAAATTTACCCTCTGTATTTACTCACTTTTAGGTTTAAGCTTTACTGTATGTCGGAAATGTTTCTTTTGAAATTTAACCTGTTTGGTTTTTTTTTGGGTTTTTTTTATTGCAATTTGACGCTTCGTTGTTTTATTGTTGACTAACTACTACTAGTTGTAACAATAGTAGTAACACTAAATTTGTCTTGAGATTCTGAAATGAAGTATTTCATTGCCTATATATTTATTTATTAGTTTTGGCTATAGTCTTCACTTATTTATTTAATTTTTTTTACAAGTCCATTCTTCAACCATTAAACTGAAGGAATTTGAAACAAAGAAGTAGCTTTATGCAAAACTTAACTTTGCCACAAACTTGTCAAAACTATTAAGTGTCACAACAAGAACTGTTTCATCATTCATTTTAATTTTGTTTTCTTTTTAATAAATAAAAAGCTTCAGTTAATTTTTAAGTGTGAATAGTTTTGCAATCATGCAGTCTATAACTTTTTCAGATCTCTCTCTTTTTCACTGTCTGTTATGTTACTCTGATAGCACTGACTACTTTAGTATTATTTCTAAGTACTACACATTTACAGATAAAATCACCTTTACTTAAAAAAAAATAAAAATGCTCATTGGATGAAGTACTAAGCCATACATTTACTTTGTTATATACTTTCATATACTGAATATCTAAGTCATAATTATTCAGAATTGTGTCAAAAATAATTACAGTGGTAAGAAGCTTAAGTAATGTGTCTGTAGGTTTTAATATATATTTATTAAAACATATCCAACATATTTTTTATCACATTTTTTTTGTTATTTACAAAATATATGTTCCCTGGTTACTGTAAAATTGAAATTGAATTAAATATTGCAAATGTTTCCAACGATCATACAATTTATCAAATAGTAGGTATATTTAAATTATAATATTCCAAACTACTGATTATATTTTGGAGCAAGTATATTTACTTAAAATATGCTTACATTGAATGCATTATGCTCCAGTAATTTACTCCTTGACATGTTTTGTTAAGCATAAACGATCTTATTACTTATACACATTAAATAGTTGTCTGAAGATGGCATGAGTGTAAAACTCGAGTTATGACTAGAGCCATCCTTTTATAGGATTTAATGTTTTTTGCTCTGTCTAGGCAATCTGGGCTTTGAGCACTTTATTGAGTAGGCACATTTGCTTTTCGGCCTTTTTTTCTCAAACCCTTTTCAGTATTGTCAGTCTTATTCAAGACTGTATCTAAATATGAGTTTTAGGTTTTGGCAAGTTATATGTTGGCTCCACCAACTAGCCCTTGATTAGAAAGTGAAGTTGCTTATTGATGTCTCAAAATGAAATAATATAATACACAACTTGTCTGTATTAGTCTAACTCCATCAATTTATAGGAGTCTAAATTTGTGTTCCCAAAAACACCAAAGTTCTTTGGCATCATGACCGACAGCGTGGAAACATAATTTGTTTATATGCTGATTTAACCAATGAATTTTGCTTTGATTTAACAATCACTTAATCGCACTAATTCTTATGTTGATGAAAGAAAATGAAAAGCAGATTTTAATGTAAATGTCTTGCATCACACCAGTCATCCAAGACAGCAACATCAAAAGTGCAAGAAACAATACTGTACTTATATCAGAATAAAGCTACCTCAATATCCAAATATTGAATTTGAGCAGATTGGAATACATCAGAAGTTTTAATACTTTAGATTTTTTTTGCAACACACTGATGCATGTTGGAATCCTCACAGAATTTAGTATTGTTGAAATTATTCCTAACATTTTTTAAGATTTACAAACTCTACATTTTGTTCAATTTCGCAAAGCAATTGATGAAATTTGAATAAGCAGATTTGTTTGGAAAATACTTTGACAAAAAAAATACTTTGTGGTTTAATAATTTCTTTAATTTAATTTTAATAGAACTTCAGGGTAAACAATATTTAAAAAAAAATTTTTTGCCTTTTCAACAGCAAAGAATAAATTCTTAGGATTTTTTTTACTCTTGAGCATACAACATACAACTGACCAATGCATAAATATTTTGTTTTGGAGCCAAATTCCAACTTTTTGAAGCATTTGGCCTTTTTATTTGTTTATAGTTCTCACAAACACTGGGCGAATTAGAAACTGGATTCTTATATATATATATATATATATATATATATATATATATATATAAGTAAATGCAATTTTTCTTTCCTTCATCCCATCTCTCTCCCCCACCTCGTCTTTCCCTCCCTCTTATTCTAACATTAGATTGTTAATGGTGTGTGTATGTCACCACGAAATGTATCTTTATGCATTAGACATCCGTCAACATTCATTTTTTTTTCTCTTAATTAAACCCCTTCCACCCATCTCTCCTAAAATTCTCTCTGTTAAGGCTTAATCTCCCTCCTCCTCATACTTACACTCTCTCTCTAAATTCTGTTTTTATTTCCGGAGTTGGGTTTTTTTCTGCTTTCTTTTTGAATTTGTAGGTCTGATGAATTGGATCGATTCCAATGGAATAAATTATGACCATGGAATATTAGTGTTTAAGCTTTTTATTATATCCTTACTCTGTCCTAGACATTGAGTTCTACCTAGATTCTTCCTCTTGGAATTTTTTTTTTTTCTAGAAATATACATGTATGGGTATTTATATATTTTGCATATGTATGTATATTTTCCACTAATATTATATATATATATATATATATATATATATATATATGCATTAATTATTTTTTTTGCTGTTTAACTTTTTGTTGTTGTAAACCATCCTGTAGCCTACATTGGGGTTGCAAAAATTGAATTGGGAATTACTAGTCAGAATTGTTCCAATTCAAATTTGCCTTTGTTTATGGTATTCAAACACTTTGGTCACCACACAACATTACCCACTTGAATTTTATAAATCTCTGAAATGTCATATTAATCTCTTATATAGTCCAAATTGATTCCACCTGATTAAGTTTTCCAAGACAACTAATAATAAATTAGCTTTTAACCACTTGTGAAAATACATTTGTATCAAAATAAAATGGCTTTATCATTTCTCACATGATTTGGGTCTAACAAAACGGTTGGCTAATGACTATGCAATTTTTATTAAATGTACACGATACAATCAAAAATAGAAAAAAATGTCATCTTGTGACTAGATTGATGCATCTGTATAGATATTTTATTTCACGTGTATATAACAAATTTTTTTTTTTTTTTTTTTTCAAAGATATCCAATTTGTCAGATGAACTATAAAAAGCCTTGAGCATCAAATGACATGAAAACATTTCAATAGGTTTTTCTAATGACCCACATCAATCGATTATATGAAAAAATATCTTAAATCACAAATTAATCAAAATGTGAAAATTTTTTTTTAGAATGAACAAATTTGGTGAAAATTTAACAAGTTAAAATTGATTTTTAAATTCTTTTGAACCTAAAAATTGATTTAAGTATGTGAACTTTTTAATCAATCCATTTACTGCAGATGACAGAAATTTATATCATTTCAGTAGTATATTATTTATTTACTTGGAAGAATACTTTTCTTTTTCTTTTTTTTTTTTTTTTTTTTTTTTTTTTTTTCAAGAACCTCAGAATGTAGTAAAATGTTAAACTTAACTATTGGATCAGCACACCTTGCTAAAAACATAAGGCCAATAGTACAAATATATTGATATAAGTAGAGAAACAACTTGTGAAAGGCAATATAAGACATATAGACAAATACCAAGTAAAGCCTTTATTATGAACAGTTAATATGCATGGATAAATAACTGAAAGGATTAAAACCGTAACCAGTTATAGTTGGTTGACCAAAGGAATGTGTATTGGCAAAGAAATCACCCAGACAAGTGAGAAAAGCATGTTTCTACTTATTCTCCTTTTAATCCTTATTCTTGATGAGTAAGTGAAAACATTTGTTGCCTTTTCTTTCTGAATTAAAAATTAATCAGATGGACCAATCTCAATAACTGAGAATGTACCAGATGTGACTATCACTTAAAAGAAGCCCAATCATAAAAATAATGAACAATATAAAGAATGAAATCTTTTATAAAAAAAAAAACAAAAAAAAACACAAACGTGGTGAGGGTTAATATGAAAGATATTAGGAAAAAAAAGTGAGGACAAATGGGAGTGGGGCCAGTATGAAAGGTATTAGAAATGTATATCATTAAAGTGGAGGTATGGTGGGATAATGGATAGCAGCTCAGATTGAGGAATCAGAGAGCCAGGTTCAAATTTTAGTCGAGTTTTTTGTATTCACTTATGTGTAGATACCCTTGGGAAAGGTATGAATCCATCCATGGGAAAAGAGATGGATTCATCCCCAGCTTACCATAAGGTAAATAGCAGGACAAACTGGGATCTATAGCCTTCTTGGAGAAATGACTAAACCAACTCTCCCACCAAACCAGTGGAACCCCAGCAGCACAAAAAACAAGAGCTGATGAACTCCTCAGTCAATGGCCATCCACCCCAACTATGAGTTAAATAGTATCACCAACCCACAATTGGCCAAGTGTAGTGAGTACAGCTATGCTGAAGACATGGTTAATCACTGAAGGGCTCCTACAATAGGAGTGAGAAGGCCATGGATTTGAATTATTAGATATAGGACAAGAAATGTCAAATATATATATATATATATATATATATATATATATATATAAAAGCTTTTCAGGTAATTTTTTTTTAATACAAACCTAACACTTTAATAAACACTTCTGCTACTGCCCAAGTGGTAGTGCATGTGAGAAATCACCATCAGTGTCTTTATAGTTATTTATTTCCAATAAATAGCAATTTTTATTTTTCCCTAAATAGGCCAGTACAGTCAGGCAACAAAGCTATAACAATGCAGCAGTGTTAATAATGACTGAAAACAAGTGTTTCTCTTTTTAGTTTATTAGTGTACATAAATCATACTACAATTTCTTTTTCAAAACAATTTGAGAGAAATATGAAAAAAACAATCTTATATATCTTTTATATCCAATTGACATAAAATTAGGCAATAAATGTGGCTATTGTTTCAATGTATATCCATTATTATTGTTTCATATCAAAAGAATGCTATTATATTTTTCTCAAATGTGTAGTGTTAAAGAGAATTTAGCAATGGTATTTACATAAAACAGAAGTACTCTTGATCAACCATAAAAGTGGACTTGTTTTACTTTCTTCTCTTTTTTTTCTTTTTTTTTGTGTGTGTGTACACATATGTAACAAGGGAGTTTCACTAAGGTACCAAAAACAATCATCAGTACTTTTATAAGAGTATTCACTCCACTTTATGAAATCATTTGAGTCTATTTAAATATGATTAATTTTATGTCACATACATTTTATATAATATATATATATATATATATATATATATATATATATATATATATATATATGCATGATTAATACAAATATAAAATTTGTCACTTAGCTAATTGATGTTGTATTCAGCACCCCAACTCCAGACAAACCTTTTTGTAATTATTTGGTCTACTTGTCAGGAAGTTTCAGCAATCTAAGGCCATACTGAAAAACTTTTTGACCCAATCTACTTCCCAAAATCTGATCAAACATCAGATTTTTGTCTTTCATCCCTTCTTAGTCAGACCAAGAACTTTTGAGCACCCTCTCATATATATATATATATATATATATATATATATATATATATATATTGTGTGTGTGTGTGTGTGTTTGCAGAACCAATCTCTATAACTTGTTAGCTGAATATTGAGCTGAATTTTCCCTGTGCACTGTATGATTAATATGATGATTTACCACTGATACAAGACCATTGACAAGGGAGGAGATTATGTTGAAAAATATTTGAACAGTGAAATCCGGGCTGTAGCATTGTACACTTCGAAAGTCTTTGACAGGGTCTGGCATTCAGGTCTTCTCCACAAGCTGAAAATCTACAGTACCTTCATGCACATTTTTGAGCTTATCCAAACATTCCTATCAAATCACGAAATGAAAGTTGTCCTAAACAGCCACTCATTTACATCCTTTCATACTAACACAGATGCCCCCCATGGCTGCATCCTTGGTCCTACACTGTTTTTAATTTTCATTAAGGACCTTCCTGATGACATCAGCTTTCAACTTGTCATCTATGCTGATGACACTACCATTTACTCCTGCCTCAGTAGTAAGGTTGATCAGTTGGACAAGGTCAAAATGGCAGCCTATGTACAAAATGACCTCAAGACTGTCGTTAACTGGGGCAAAAGATGGCGTGTCAATTTTAACACCTCCAAAAACTTCTCTCCATTAATCATCTGAACCCCCGCTTCACTGCCTTCCATCATGGCTGATGCTATCCTCCCAGAAAGTGACTCATTGCACCTTCTCTAGCTAACATTTTCAGCTGACATAAGTCGGAAAGACTACATTGAATCCATTGCTAAGTCAGCTACTAAAAGTCTGTTCACTGTGTCAGGCGAGACAATTTTTCTCTCTAGAATCTATCTATAAGTCTACCATTCATCCATACTTGAAATATAGTTGCCATATATGGTTCAGTGCCCCTGCTGTTTTCCTGGAGTTCCTTCATAATATCCAAAGAAGAATCGGCAATATTATTGGTCCTGATCTGGTGACTCGGCTTCAGTCATACTGCCCACCACTGTAAGGTTGCCTTTTTCTGCTTTTTTTTTTTTTATAAATATTTTCATGGTAACTGTTCGGATGAGCTCTTCGCTATCATTCTTGGACTGTATGAATTTAAGTCCAATACAAGACTAGTGGCGAGATCACCTCAATTTTTGGTTGAGCTAGCTAGATGTAGCCATAACTTGTATGTTAACAGTTTTTTATCTTGCACTTCTTGTTTATGAAACTCCCTCACAACTCCATGTTTTCCAACCAATTTAAATGCAATGTCAATCACACTCTACTGTCCTGACAATTGCTCTTTTCTATTTCTCCTCATTACTAATGTTTTCTGTTCCTAATTCCTCCACACGCTGCAACCCCTTGCATGCTAGTGGCTGTACGAATTTGCTTGGGATTAAATAAAAAGTAAAATAAATGCTTTTTAATTATTATTATTATTATTAGACTGCAAAATTATTGATATGCCTTTGTGTGTCTTTTTGGTATAGAAAAACTGACTAAGCGCTGAAAACTAAAAGCATGTAGCAAGTTTTAAAACATTTTTAAAATAGTTCATTATTATCAGATTGCCAGTATTGACAATCAAGTCCTGAAAAGTGCTTGATTTGAACCACTTCCCAAATCTTACCAAGTGACCAAACCACAGGGTTTTTTTTTGGTTTTTTTTTTTTTTTTTTTGTGTGTAAGGGTTTATTGGTTGAACTGATTATATTTCATCATCTCTCTCTCTTATATATGACAGAAAGAAAAGTTATATTAAATGAAAATAGGGAAAGAAACAATAACAAATAGATGAAAAAAGGGGGAAGTTAAAAATTTAATGACTATTTTGAATTACTGTTCTTCCCACCCATTGACTTCTTTTTTTTTTTTTTTTTTTTTTTGGTTAGGTATACTTGTTATGAACTATAATCTAGCTTATTCATTCTTACAAGCAACTAGCAGAACCTGAAGAAAATTTTCAAAAATGGCATTCCATATATAACTTTTGTATAGACCAGTACATTACATCACAGTAGCACTTAATTACATGCAACTCTTTTCCTACCAAAAGACACCTAGATTATTTGAGCTTGTCAGTTTCAATAACAAATTTCAAGATTTATTATGATATATTATTTAGTCATTGCCTCACCTCTTTTGTCAGACACAACAGATTTTGATCTACAAAATGAATCTTTCAGAAAATGCTTTTATCATTTAAATTTCTGTCATGTCATTCACATATTTAACAAATGCTAAAAGAACCCCATTCTCCATTCACCTTTGTTCTAAAAACAAGAAAATCTGCTTTGTAATGATTATGGATATATCAATTTTGGTTTAACTGTACTGTTTTGTAAAAAAAAAAAAAAAAAAACCTGATACCTAATTTCTTCTCTCTCTCCCCATTTTAATTTTTCTGTTTATTTATGAAGATGGTTCAATAAGTTAGATGACAGACTTATTGAACCACCTTCATAAAAAAATTGAAAAAAAATTAATCTGAAATCTTCTCTGTATAATGTTCAGTCTATTTTATTAATATTCACCAATGAATGAAAAGAGATTGATGAAAAATATTTGTATAAAATAAATGCTCCCTTAATCTTTGATATATCTATGTATATGTTTGCTGCAGTCTTTATCTGCTATTATCCAGTTACTTTAAGGTGAAATTTCAGTTAGACTAAAAAGAATGTGCAAAAAATTAGTTTATCTATGATAAATCATTCCCCCCCCCTCCACTACTTTCAGCTTTCATTCTCTACTAATCTTTCACATAGGAAAGGCCTGTGTTATTATGCTTTATTGAATAGTTCAGATTTTTGTCACCATTGCTAACCTCATTCCCAGAAACTAGTTTTAAAACTTTTAATAGCATTTCTTGACCTTTTTAAAGATACAGAAATCAAATATATAAGAACTGTAAACAATCTATGAAGCAAGAAAAGTACTTGCTCCAAACTAACAAATGAAGCTATCATATTGAACATATGACCTGATTATGCATCATACTTTCTCCTCTATAATGCGTCTTCTCATCCAATGTTTAAAAACTGCAAGTAAATGAGAATTCATCTGACAAGATATGTGTATCAAAACTCAATTAGTTTGTCTGTCATCTCCATTGCTCACTGCTTTCTTTGCTTAAATGGTTGATTGGTTTAAGAAGTAATTTTCTTCTGGCTACTCTTATAAATGTCTGTTGTGAAAATGCTGTACTACTATGGCAGCTTGCAACTGGGAGCTTTCTTTCTCTCTATCAATTTCCTATTTTATTCCCATATGACTTGAACATGGCACTGGTTTCATTTACATCACCAGTGATTTATATGATCATGTACTTCAGTTAAAAGAGGATTTCCTAATTTTGATAATGTCTAAGGATGGTTTTTCATATTCAGTTTGATCAACAATACATCTTTCAAAATCTAAAAACACTAGTGTAATTGAAATACTGGGCATTGTGAAAAGATTATGCACATATTTCTCATAATTCTTTTGTTAATATCATTTAATTATCAGTAAATTATTAAATCAGAGTTAAATCATAGTGTCTATTTATGTATATATCTCTTTCTCTCAGGAAAAGATTAAAAAAAATATCAGAACCTGTTACCCAATGATGTTTCTCTACAACATGAAAAGAAAGAAAATGTAAAAAAAATTACTATAGATTAATCATTTACATGGAATCTCTCTACAATATATGAATGAAATTCATTTTGCTAGTCATTGTGTTTTACTTTCCTACAGTAATTTTCTATTTAATTGGGAGATGAATTGTCTAGATATTGTCTCTAACTTTGAGAATTCATTAACATTCCAATCTTTAAGACAATTGAACTTCTTTGTGTTCTTGATGTTGTCAGCATCTCGATTTAAAAAGAAATCTCTTTGCTTACAATTCATACACTTGATGACTATAGAATGGATCAGCTGATATGTAAGGGTAATGTTATCAGCAACACAAAAGAGAAGTTCAGATGTCCAAACAAAGCCTGGAACTGTATAGATTCTTTTTTCTTTGAACAATATTGTGAGCTTATATGGACAATGCTAAAAAAAATACTAGGTTGTTAAATACTCAAGTATAATACTAAATGTAATACTGAATTGATAATAAGCTTATATTCTTTATCTAGAATACAGTTCTCCCATGTTATCAGTTTCATTAAGCTGTTACTTATTTCAATAATTATATTGGCAAAGCATTAAAAAAGGATTGGTTGAAATATTTTGTTAGGGTTTTAACATTTTATTTAAAATCAATTCCTATTTTTGCAACTATTTTTCTCTTTTTAAAAAATTAAAATTTGGTATTCTCGGTGACTTTTTTTAAATATTTTGTATTAAAAGCAGTCTAAAACCTGCTTTAAACATGCAAAAGTATTTTTATTTTATTTTTATGGTATTTTATTGCAATTGAAACTTAACAGAATGTATTTTGCAAATTTTTTAAAATTTTATAAAAAAAAAAAAAAGTTGTTCATCATCACAAGTCCCATGACCAGGTGTAATTGTAAGGTTGCTTACTCAGCTGAGCTGCATTGGCTGCATACATAGCAATGGAGCTCTGTTTACTCTATTGTGCTAGATGGCTGTTGTTCATATAAAAAGGTTCATCTGCCCTTTGACAGGTCTTGTTTTTAATCAAAACACACTCCTCACTAGAAAAGATTGGTAGAGGAACTGGTCGAGTCACCAATGACCTGACTGTGTGGCCAGTTGTACTGAGTTACATGATACCAGTAACACTTGTAGTGACTTGACATATTCATAAGAATACCTAATTCAAATGAAACTGGAAACATTTAATATAAGCTGAGGTTTTAAATCCTAATATAGAATTTCATAAATGTGAAGTAGTCAATGAATACTTGAAAATTAGCATTACTCAAAGTAGACGATAAACAACTGAATTTATTCTGCATGTCAGTTGAGAAACATTGTATTGAATTTAACTGACTATTCCTTTTAATATTCAATCCAATGCTGAGATGCTATTAAAAAAGTTTTGTGTTGGACATGTTACTTGGAAATAAATCATATGAGAATAAAAAATAGATTTTAAACACAATATAACTTTATATATTGGAATATCATCTCATTCAATACTGAGACTAGGTTACTGTACATTATTGTTTTTATTTCTTTTGTTTCATGTTAGCTTTCTCCAGATTGTTTACTTTTTAGAGATTTTTAAGAAGTAGAATTCTTTCTTTATGATTGTTAATTCTAAATAGGCAATTGTAGTAAAAGAAGCAAATTAGAATTGCTTATTGAATAGAACCTTTATATTGTAAAATTATTTAAAATATAAAATCAATGGTTATAGAGTAATCTACATATATAAAACTGTAAAATTCTCTTTCACTTAAATCAATTATGGGATGTATAATTTGTTATGGAGAGTGACTTGAAACAAGAAATCTAAGAGTTGAGTTCATCTTCTGGTTGAGTTTTGTTGCACTCCTTGGGAAAAGTATGACTCCATCTCTTCTCTCCACCTAGTTATGGATTAAATAGAAGAGCAGACTAAGCTCTTCAGGCTTGGTGAAAACTAGTCTAGAAAGACAACTCTGAATTCAAAATTATGTAGCCCTGATGAAGTATATACTGTGCATCCAATGAAAGGATTGTGGAGTTTACAATGATGCTATGATCCCAACTCTGATCATTTAATCAATTACAGAACAAAACCTACTCCAAAATTGACCCGCTTTTTATGGTTTACATGCTCGATATACAAACTAGAGAGCAATTCTGAAAATGTTTTTTTTTTTTTTTTTTTTAAGATATAAATACCCCACCTGTTATCACATTTTCACTTTTTGAATCTGGTTTGGTCATTTTATATCCTGCTACTTTTGTGTTTGTGTGTATGTGTGTATCTTACTTATTATAAAACACAGATTGTGTGTGTGTCTGTAACGTTTATATATTGGATCAGATTTCTTACATTTTTCAACCGATTTCAACAAAATTTCACAGGACTACATAAAATTACCTTGTGGTGGTTCTAACAGAGCCAAAAAATGGGAAAAATATAATTGTTTTTGCACAAAATCAATTTGAAAACACGATTAAGAGGCATCATGAAAATGGAAGGGGGACAACTCACATCGGGTTGTTTGTGCGTGTGGGTTCCTTTAAATATGGGATCGGATTTCCTATATTTTTCAGCCGATAAAACAAAACTTCACTTCTTTTTTTTTTTTTTTTTTTTTTTGGCAGGTAGTGTTTCTTATTCTCTTGCACACTTTTTTCTTTATTTTTGATATTCAGAATGCTTTAAAAATTCCATTTACAAGACAATTATTTATAATAAAATTCTATTCAATCGGTAGAGACTCATAACGATTGAAAACAATGTTTGGGTTTGACCAATTCGTAAAAAAAAAAAAATTAAAACTAATTAAGACATGCGTGTCCGTCAACCTTAAACAATAATCTAACGATCTCTATTGATTGTGCAAATACAAACATCGGATAAATTCTTTATCTTTAGGGAAAAATAATGAAATCTAAACATACACAAGTCCTAACTAAAAATAATAACCGGAACGGTAAACTACTTTAAATACACATGGTGTCCAATTTTTTTACTGTATTCAATAAGTAAAAATCATAAATTGTAAAAGATTATTATTACAGAAAGACTACTAAATGAATAAGATTTGTTAGATCATAATTAATAAACCCAAATAAAGTTAATATTTTTTTGTATTAGAAACAACGAGTGGAAAATATATTCAAATCAGAATTCTAATTATGAATCATATATATATATACTAGCAGTAGAGCCCGACGTTGCCCGGGGATATAACAGTAAGAGATAGATCAAGTATCCACCATCATAAAGACTGAAAAATAAAATTGACAAAGATTGTTTAAGGTTGACGGACACGCATGTCTTAATTAGTTTTAGTTTATTTTGTTTTTCTTTTTTACGAATTGGTCAAACCCAAATTCAAACAAAAACATTGTTTTCAATCGTTATGAGTCTCTACCGATTGAATAGAATTTTATTATAAATAATTGTCTTGTAAATGGAATTTCTAAAGCATTCTGAATATTAAAAATAAAGAAAAAAGTGTGCAAGAGAATAAGAAACACTACCTGCCAAAAAAAAAAAAAAAGTGAAGTTTTGTTTTATCGGCTGAAAAATATAGGAAATTCGATCCCATATTTAAAGGAACACACACCCAAACAACCCGATGTGAGTTGTCCCCCTTCTGTTTTCACGATGTCTCTTAATCGTGTTTTCAAATTGATTTTGTGCAAAAACAATTATATTTTTCCCATTTTTGGCTCTGTTAGAACTACCACAAGGTAATTTTATGTAGTCCTGTGAAGTTTTGTTGAAATTGGTTGAAAAATGTAAGAAATCCGATCCAATATATAAACGTTACAGACACACACACACAATCTGCGTTTTATAATAAGTAAGATGTGTACATTTTTATATATATATATATATATATATATATACATTTTTTTTTTGTGTAGTACTTATCACAAATTCTCATCATGATTCTTCTGTTGATGGAGAAATTGTAATTATTCAATGGTATAAAGAGTGTTCAGCTTAATAGTCAAATTCATAGTTAATAGTCAAGAAACAATGAAAATAAAATAGGAAAATGCCAGAAAAGTAATATTTTATATACATAAAGCAATTTAAAATTACTTGAATATTACCATTATTATTTTTTTTTTTTTTTTTTTTTTATAATACAGACTAACTATTTAGTAATAGCTATAAAACCTACAAGGTCCAAAATTCAAGATGACCAGAGCTTGGCAGTTGATCTCTCTTTTGACCTAGTTTTAATAGCTAAGTGGTGGTGGGGGGACTCGCTGGTCACATTCAGTGCCTCAAAAAACAAACTAGTGAAGTTCCATTGTCATAGAGCGGACACTAAATTTTTATCTATTGAGATGAATGAGTGCTATCTTGGGAAGCCCCATGCTTTGAGCACCTATTGGGACTTAAACTCGACCCAGGGCTCAAGTAGAATGTACTATCCATCCCTAAAGATGATGGGGAAAATGGTTGGTTCCCTGTACCACTCCAGTAGGTATCTAACTCATCCTGCTATCTTCTATCCTTACAAGAGCCAGATCTGACCAAAAATGAGGTACTGCTGCCTAGAGATGGGCACTTTAACCGAAAAACCAACTATTTTTGGTTTCATCTTCACACTATGAACCCGCATTGAAATTTTTACGAAGCCAAAATCATTCGGTTTCGTGATATATCACTACTGAGTGACTAAATCCAAAGAAACACTATTGAAAAAGACTTTCAGATGTTAATAAAATTAAATTTTATCAACATTTATACTATTGTAAGAGAAAAAGATTGAACAAAAATGTTAAAAGCATTTAATTGACTAGTTTTAGGAAATAAATGTGAAATCTATTTGTTTACAAAAGAAATGAGGAAGAAAAAAATGTAAATATGACACTTGGAAATCATAGAATGTTTTCAAACCGAAAAAAAAAAAAAAAGGAAAATACATGTCTCAAATCTATTTGTTTTATTTTAAAAAAAAAAAAATAATAACTTTTTGTGGTAAAATTAAGTTAACAACAAAATAGCGATTAAAAATAAAAAAAAATAGTTGCCAGTTTTGTCTTAATGTTAAATTTTATGAAGTCTGATTCTTTGTAAGGGTTTTCTCGTATGCCAATCACCAAATAAACTTGTAAACCAGAAAAATTAATGAAGATTTTTTTTATAAATAAATTTGTTTTTTATCTAGGGAATACACCTAAATTAGATATTAAGAATAATTAAAATAGTTCTTAATTTCACATTTAAAATGTGCATATTGCCAGATATGCAAGTCTCTAGTGTAAAATTGTTTGTTTTCTATAAATAAAATTGTTTCTATCTAATAAATATGCCTAAAATTAGATATTAAAAAAATAAAGTAAATTTTAATTTCAGTTTTAAAATGTGTATATCTTCAAAACTGCAATTCATTTTTTTTTTTTTTTTTTTTTTAAAACCAGAGTAAAAAAAAAAAAAAATATCTTTTTAGCCATTAGTGTTCAGTGGGTGTTCTGCCTATAAAATTCTTCTAAAGTAGGAAAATTAATTTTATTTTTTCAAATATCTTTATGGTTTTATCTAGCAAATACACTTAGGATTATATATTAAAATAGTTTTTAATTTCAGTTTTAAAATGTGTATCTAAAAAAGAACAGGTGATACTCGCAGATTTGGAAATGTACACATTCTAAAAGTTAAATTAAAAGCTATTAATTGTTTTTAATATTTAATTTTAGGTGTATTTGCTAGATAAAAACAAATTTATTTAGCAGAAAAAATAATTCATTGATTTTACTTCTTTAGAAGAAATTTATTTGCAAAACGCCAATAACAGTTGACTGGTGTACCAGAAAAAAATTGTCGTAGTTTTAAAAACATGACATTTTTTGGCTTCTTAAAAACCGCAGCATAAACTAATTTCTGGAGAGCTATACCATTTTCTCTCAAATGTGTTGTCCAAAGACACATATATAGATAGTTTATGCAATGATTTCTTTCATATTTTACCAATTTGTTAATAAATATGGTAGTTATTTATAGTTGACAATATTTAAAAGTTTAATAAATAAACTTTAATTGAAAAAAAACAAGTGTCTGTCAGTGTCAGACAGTAGTTTCAATAATTTGAAGGTTCTTTTCCCACACATTTATTACTATCAATTGCTCTATTTTTTTTTCCTGCTTACTTTATAATTTTTGAAGGAATTCGCTTCCACAGGTCAGAAGAAATGAACATCTTCCTAGTTGTAGTTTAATGTATCTTCTAATTGAATGTACAATTTCAAGAATATTGATAAAGATTAGTCACTCAGTTTGCGAAACAAAGTAACATGTAAAATTTAGTCTCAAAAAAAATATTTTGCATTTTCAGCTGTTCAAAGCAAAGTATTAATTTGCTGTAAAAAATAATTCAATGAATAAAAGCACATACAAATTACATATTTAGAAAGATTATTTTCTTTCCAACCATACGAATATTTTTAAGATTGGACCAGAAATACACAAGGAATTGTGAGTTGAACAGACTAAGTTACAAATTTATCACACTTAAATGAAATCAGTTATCGACTGGAAATGCTATCGTTACACAAGAAAATGAATAGCTTCCTTAGAAAGCAAAAATACTAAATTAAAAACTGAATTGAAAACCGTGATATCAAGGGGAAAAAAGGGGAAACTGATAGTGAAACATAAATTGCCAAACTGACCAACTCTACTGCTGTCATATATGGGCAGGAGCTGCCCAGTTTTCACCTCCCTGTCTTTATAGTCCAAAAGTGTCTCTGCATCCTTGTTGGTAACAAATTATTTTCCACCTTACAACCCCTTTCCCACAGACAAAACATGGCAAGCCTCTCATTGATCTATTACTATTTCCATGGAAAGTGCTCAGACAAACTACCTTGCTTAGTTCCAGCAATTTTAATCTTCATGGTGAAGACCCACCATGTAATACACAATGTAGCAAACAACCCTCATTCCTTTTGTATTCCATTGGTGAGATGTAAGTTCCACTCAAACAGCTTCTTCCCACAAACCGGTGCTTTGTGGAACCAACTCCCAAGAGGATAGTTCTCCAATCACTATAATCCTAACCAAGTCTAGGGTTATCTTCCCAATATATCCACATAAACTGTGCCTCTTACTCTGTAATCCTCTACCTTGAGTGGCCTTGGGCCTTGTACAGGGTGAACATCATTAAAAAAAATAAAATAAAATCTTGAAATTTTCACTTAGCATTTAAGCATCATACTCCTCTTAACCAAACTAGAAACACTTTTAAAGACCTTATTAGCTGATAAAAAAAATTGTATCATAAAATAGCATTAACTTAATTTTTACTGATCATCAAAGATATTCAAAGTGATCAGTGATTGTCAGACCAGTTAGTGGCTTATGAAATTTGCAAGAGCAATTTGTCTAAATATATGAATATGTATGCCTAGAATGACTGAGATAGTAAGAAAAACAGGAAGAAGTAAAGAATCAAGAATCCTCTGAAACATAATTAAAACAGAACAAGAATTGAGTTAGGTTTTTGAAAAAAGATGAGTGATGGAATACCTGATCTATTTTAGATTGAGACTAATAATTAGGATCTATAATAAATTTGAATATTTCTTATTCTGCTTGAAGATGGTATGTTCAGATAATGGCACTCTTGTTGTCTTTACAAACCCTGAGATTATTAGCTCCATTTTTCATCTACTTTTCTGAGTAAATCTTGTAATTACTTCTGACCATGTGCAACCATTTCACTTTTATGAATGGTTTACCATTTCTTTGCTGGTGCTGCTGTTATTATAGACAGCTTAAAAAAAATAACAGGGTAAGCACACTGCAGCTGTTGGGCTACTGCAGAAGAATGTGTTGAGCCACTTAAGACATGCAAGGAGACAACTGTTCCCTCGGGTGACCACTCAAACGACCACTCAACCACACATGGCATCTTTACAAACTCTAATTAGAATTACAATCAGTAACCTTTGCTTTTTCCTCCCTTGTTGCTGAAATGAATTCTTATATCCACTGCATCAGTGTACTGCATCTGAGAACAGAGAAAAGGTCTTAGGCTCCTATCATTTAGGTTAATGTAGCATTGATTGGTTTCCATGGTAATATAAAAGATAGTATCAAGAATAAGAACATGCATTTTCTGATAACAAAGATTTGAACTTAAAAAGTTTCAGAAATTTTCTTAAATTTAAGTAAATCTTCTTACTATAAATGTAAAATATAATGTATTTTTGTAATTATTTATTGTCAGTATTCAAAATATCCTACAATAAAAAAAATTATCATGATTATCAGTCCTTTTTGTGAAATACTAACCAATCCATTATTAAAAACATCTTTGCATGGCTTATCCCCATATTAAAAAAAAAATTCAGGTGATAGTGTATCTATTGTGAAGGTTCTTGTTGAAAAGAAACAATAACATAACAGGTAAAAGGATTTAATGTTCTGTCTCCCATTCACTGGTCATCACTTGCAATATGACAATTTTATCAAAATTATGATTAATTCATAAATTATTATTCTGTTAGAATTGAATGTACTGAAGACTCCATCTGTGATGCTTTACATGAGTCAGATCAGATTAAAAATATAGAATTGTTGTCATATCTGGGCTGGAGCTGCCCAATCCTCACTTTCAAAAGTGTTTACATATTGTAGCTTTGTAGGTGATGAATTATTTTCTACCCTACAACACCTTTCTCAAAGACATGACAATGCCAGCTTATCACTATTTCCATGCCAAATGTTTGGACAAGCTACATTCCCTAGTTCCACCAGTTCAAACCTTTACAGTTAAGACCCACCATGCCACATGCACATGGTCGAATCATCCTCATTTCCTTCATATTCTATTAGTATGAAGGAAGTTGCATCTTCTTGCTTCCTGACCACTACAATTTTAACTTCAACTTTGAGGTGGACTTTATGTATGTACATATCCTCATAATTTATGATTCTTACATTCTACTTTGAGTGGCTCTTGGTCCTTGTATTGGGTGAAAAATAGCATAAAAAAGTCTGTTAGGTGGCATAATTTATAAGTTATATAGCAAAAATGGTTACTATGAATACAGCTTCTGTATCAGTTATGTACCTGCAATTAATTTAATCCTAAAATGTTTTTTTTACACAAGCATCAACATAATATATCATGTTTATTTATTTGATTCACCCAGATATTCCTTTATGCACCTGAGAGTGCAAGTTGGGGTTATTGTTTGCTTTGTTTGTTATAAAATTTTTATTAGAATTTTTCTGCTTTTTTTTGTTTGGCTCTTTTCCATATTTACCTCTCTTTATATCTTTTCTAACCATTGCTACAAAATGACTGTTTATCCACTCTAATGTTTAACTGTTAAGTTTACCTGCAAAAATAAAATGCTTGTTACACATCCAAAACTGAGCACTACAGTCTTCAATGCATCAATAAGTAGAGTGATTTATATTGAATCAATTGCTCAGTCTACTGCTACAAATGTTGATTCACTGTATCATGCCAGACAATTTTTATCACCAGAAACTATCTTGCACTTTTATAATTTTACCATTCATCCATGCATTGAATATTGCAGTTATATCTCGTTTGGTGTTCTTACTATATATCTTGAGATTCTTGACAAAATTCAAAGAAGGATCTGTAATGTTTTTTGATCTTGACCTAGCATCTCAACTTCAGTCACTTTCTCACTGACTTGACATGGCTTCCCTCTGTTTTTTTCTATAAACATTCTCATGGCAGTTGTTTGGTTGAACTTTCTGCCTTGGTGCCTTGATTGCATGAATTTAAGCCTATTACTAGATTAGCAATTAGGTCTCACTGTTCTAGTGTTGAACTAACTAAATGCAATCGCCTGTTCTATTCTAATAGTTTTTATCACACTTCTCGCCTTTAGAACTCACTTCTGATTTCTTGCTTCCCTGCCACTTACAATTTTCAAAAATTTGAATGCAACATCAATCGTCATCTGTCTTCTTAAATCCTATTCCTTTATTGTCCTTTCTCTTCACTAAAATCTTCCCTTCCACCCCCCCCCCCCCAGTAATCCCTTGTGTCCTAGTGGCATTATATATTGGGGTGAAATGATTTTAAAAAAGGCTTCTTTTTTACATAATTTTTTTAATGAACTGATTTTGTTTTTATTTTTTTGGCTAATAATTTATTATATACCAATCAACACAATCTTACTTTCTCCTAATGAAAAGGTAATAATTTGCAATTATTTTAGCATTAGCAATGATAGCACCAGTGATAAAGTAGGTTTGTTCCTCCTGCAGCCTCTAATTAAGCCATGGCCAACTGAGGGTATTCCATATCCATACAACTGTTGGAAGACATCTGTCACAAATTGGCAAAGTGTAAAAAATGCAGAAGTGGGTACCACATGATTTGACCAATGTTGACACCTGCTGCATTTTTTTTTTCATTTCAAAAATTACTCTTTCCTTGATTATGCGCTTATTGTTGATGAAAAATGATTTTGTATGATAATTAGAAATGTAACTTTCTTTAACTTTCCCCATTGTCATGAACTTTCCCATATCCAAATCTTTATCCTTGCCTCCAAAAGATCTTGAACATTTGGTGGTGCTGTAATGGAGTAATTCATTACAGCCTCTTGCAATCTGGTCAAACCATCAACAGCAGAGTCATGTTAAAATGATGTCTCAAAAGTTGCAAGCATTTTGGGCAACAGTAAAGATCAGAAAGAGGCTGATCATACTGCAACATAATAAAATACCTCATACTTAAAAAAAAAAAAACAAAAAAAAAACAAATACCTGGTAAAAAAGATGTGGATATGTATTGAGGTCATGTTCCATACTCTATTCAATAGACTTTGACAAATAAGTTCTTTTTGAGATTAACATATTTTAAAGTTTGTAGTTTAAAAATTCTATTTATTTTTGTTACAAATTGATAGCATATTTTAGTAGGAAGTTTCTGTGTTTATTTGAAAAAAGAGACGATACAGTCAGACCATAACATAAATTCAAAGACCAACCCTTCTCCAGCCCTATGGATAGTGCAGTACATTTGATGAGACAAGGGATACAACTCATCCAGACACTAAAATAAAAATGAAATCTATTCCAAAATATTTCAGCAATCAATGATCAAAACATTAATTTTATTTTTCATTCAGAATCTGATTACTCAAGCTTTAATACCTTTGTGGACATTTCTGTTGATTAATATTTTTATATTTTAAAAATACAATTATTATTATTATTATTAAAGACTTATGTCATATTTTTTGTTATTTTGAAAATTATTTTTAGTTTAACAAGTTTTGAACACAACTTTTGCTGATAGGTCCAACTTCAACAAGGATCTACTGATAAATTAAATTTCCTTGGCAATTCTTTGGATGGTGAGGTCCTTGCTCAGGTCTGAAGATGGTGAAGTCTTACTGAACTTTAGAACAAACATACATCCACACTGGCACCTGGTTATTCTTGGCCTGAGATCATTAATAAGCTTGGTGACTGAAGATGCATCTTCTAGGGCAGGGTCAATAGGTTTGACTTTATTTTGATGATATTAGACAATAATTGTTACTAGCAACATAAAAAAAGCATATGGATCTGTGATATAAATTTGACTCAGCACATTTTTTTTCTCATCAGAAGAAATATATAATCAAGCACATACAATTTTTACAATTTGTTTTTTATATAATTTTTTTTTTTTTGTGAAGATATTTTCCTAAAACTAGATGAAAGATAAGATTGACACCTGATTGTTTCATATCTCCCTTTTGCACACACACACACACATATATATATATATATATATATATATATATATATATATATATATATATATATATATATGAACCTTCCTTCCCAAAGTAGTGAGTTAAGTTAATGCTGATATAACTGCTACTGTGCCTTCAACACTTCCTGTAGTAAATGGCACTCTGGGAAGAATTTGCCACTGCCTTCCCCATCAGCTTATATACTGCACACGTGCCTATAAACTCATCTTCCTACCAAATCCATACCCATCATCTTGGTAATTTTTCTGACCTTTGGGTTGTTTTAAAGGTCAAAGGTCAGTTGATAGAGAGTCATTGAGGCTTTTCTCTCTTGCAAACAAACTCGGATAAATATTGCCTTGTCAAGGGCACTTGAATTGACACTTTTTCCCACCTCTGGGCATGAAGAAAAATAACCTGACCTAACTATGCAAATACTGCGTGTGTGTATGTATATATATATATATATATATGTGTGTGTGTGTGTATATATATATATATATATAATGTATGACAAAGTGGAAAAAGTTTTCTTGTGATATATTTCATCCTTTAGAATTTCATCGAACTAAATTTGTTATGTTGGTGCAACTACATATGCGCATGAACGAGGAAGGCTGGAAATTTTTAATTTAAAATTTTTGTTTTTTATTCTAGCCGATTTCATTTAGATTCTCTTAGTTTTCATCACTTTTGTTATTAGATATCTTACACTGTGATAATAGAATGATTAAGGCACTCTAGACATTTTTGCTGTAGTGAATTGTTTTCTCCTTTGATCAGAATAGCATTTTTTTATGTCAAAATTATTGTCAGTCTTGTTACAGTGAGCAACCAACGCATTTGATATATTGCTTTGTAAAATGTCTCTTTTGTGTTCATATAATCCTTTATTTAGATTCCTTGTGGTTTCTCGTATATATTTTCTGTGACAAACAATTGAGTAAATTCCTCCTTCATGTTTTAGTTGATAGTTTTTAGTATTGACTAAATTGAATATAGAGTTGGTAAAACAGTATATTTTTTGAATGATTGAGTTTGTCAGGAGGGGCCATTTTTCTATTTTGGAGTATTTTATGAGGCTTTTGTTTCGCATTGAATATAAAATATTTAAGTTACTAGAGAAGCTTGAAAGTGTTATTTTGTACTGAAAGTCACTGGACTTGTGCCTAAATTATTTGAAACACAAGCACAAAACTGTACAAATGGCAATGTTCTATCACCATCAGAACCAAAAACTTTGAAGACACTAGAAGAGAAAAGGAAAAAGTCAAACGACAATAGAGAAAGGCTTGACAAAATCTACCTCATCCTCCACCAATACTACTATGCAGTCAATACCATCATCTCTTCCATGCAAGAATTAGTCTACTTTGTCATCAACGCCATCATCAGAAAGGAAGAAATTCTTGGATATCAGTTAAAGCCACAACCATTGAGATTTAATATCCAATGTTGATAGCACGACTCAATTTCATGCAGTTGCTGCAATCTTTAGATGCAAGTATTTGCACCTAAATATTGTAGCAATTGCATGAAAATTAGAGTTGTGCTATGAACGTTGGATATTATGTATATTCACTAATATATACTTAGAGCTCTGTCTCATAACATTGAGCACTGTATTTATAACACAACATCTGTGAAAAAATATATTTATACATACATAAAATTTTTTTCATGTATGTATGTTTTTATCATACATACGCACATACATACATATATATATATATATATATATATATATATATATATATAGTCATCCACAGACAGACTGTTTTGCTGTTTTACAGCTCAGCGGTGTGGCTATACATCTGATTACCTCAAGCCAGGATTGAAACCAGACTGATTTGGTATCAGAGATTTTACCCCTAAGCTATTGGCGCTATTAGGATGAAGGTGAATTTAGACTTATTTATTTTTAGACAACACGCCAGTGACCGGAGAACTCAATTCATCTTAACGAAGAGTCTTGCATCAGCAGTATGTGTGTGTGTGTGTATATATATATATATATATATATATATAATATAATATATATATATATATATATATGACAGTTTGTTTGGCTAGCAATTCATTTCTGAATGTTCTTGCCTGCTCAAGTGGTTAGCTAATTGGAAAAGAGTGCTCAGGAACATCTGTTCAACACCCACAGGGCCTAATTGTGGTTTATACTGCAACTGCTGAGCAGACCTTACAGTTTTTGAGAGAGAGAGAGAGAATAATCTAGTATCACCAGCTTGGATAAGACCAGTATGCTAAAATCCTAATGTTCAATATATTCTGAACAGTTTTCATCCCCTTTCTCATATGAAAGGGGTGAAAAAAAAAATGATGGTTCTACTGTGAAACACCTATGCTTGATGTCTTTATCTTCTGACTGCCACTATTTATTATATCCTTTCAACAACAGAAATTTTATATTAATCACAAAAAAATTTAATAGAAAGAAATTAGTTGCTTGCCCACTGTTATTCATTCTTCTATTATTTGCACAGTAACTATTATAACAGCCCACATATGCATTTGTATATAATTCTGCTTTCAAAAGTTGCTTTTTTTCTGTCATGTATTATAAAATCTAACACACCTGTCACAATCAAATCCAGTCTTCTAAGTTTAAAATTAAATCACCAAATGTTCAGTAATGATTTTATTTTTTTTAATGACATTAACCTACACTCTATCTTACCTTCAAAATATGTATTCACATGAAATACAATAATTATAAAGGCACAAGTTCATAAATCAGAAATGTATATAAAAATAGACTGAAAAATATCTCATGCCTACATTATGCCTTTTATTCAATGCCTTTAATTTATGCATGGCTACCTTTTAATAAATGTCCATATGAATATTTTAGGAAGCTTTCATCTCACTATTTGTTATTATGAGAATTCTTGTAATTTTTTGTTGCCGTAACTTTCACAGAAATTTTTGAGTGGGATAGCAAGGCCAAATTTGACAATGTTCCAGTATGCTCTGTTTTATACCAAACAATTTCATGTTTATAAGTTTTATAATGTTATTGTAGATATCTTCGTATACTGAGTGTTTCCTAAAACTAACATAAACTGATCACAGGTGTTATTTATATATGTTAAGAATACTTAACCTATATTAATATTTACAATTTATTTCAGGGTTGTAATACTATAAGGCTATATATGAATTAACATTTTATACAATTATTACAAGTCTTTTATTTACAAAAATATTAAAGCTACAATGGTTACTAATCATAATTAAAGCAAAACTATCAGGTGATGTAAAACAATTGATCATAGAAAAATATTTACAAAGGGAAAGTTGACTTTTACAGAGGTCTCAGTGAAGGATTTTTTTTATTTTAAATCTCTTGCCTGACAATTTCAGTATTTGGCATAGAAGGTTTATGTGAGGTATATTCAAAGATGAAGCTTACTAAAATATGCAGATGGCATTCACAGTCAATTATGATAATAGTTAAACTGTGGTCCCAAATTTGTGTTTCCTAAGTCTTATCTTAATGAAAATAAAAATTCATGATTCTTATTGCCTCTTCATCTTGAATACTATCACTAAAAGAATATACTAGAGTTTATAGAAAATATTTAATATGGTTATAACTTTAACAAAGTTATACCAAGATGTGGAATAGCACCACAATGAGCCCGTGAGAATGCATCAGCAGGTATATTATTCTCCTTACCTGGTCTATAAGTAATTTCATGATTATAGTTCCACAGTTCCATTCTCCATCTCTGGATCTTATCGTTTTTAATTTTTTTTTTGTTTTTAATTTTTTGAAACTGCCTGTTGGTCCATAACAATGGTAAAATGTCAACCAGGTAAATAGTGAGAGCACCTTTTTAAAGCTTTTATAATAAGTCTCCTTTTCTACTGAAGCGTACTTTCAATCAGTTGGTGTTGGTGATCATGAGAAGAAAGCCACTGGATGGCTGGCCTGATTCAAAGCAGCAGCAATTGCTGTATCCTAGGGGAATGTTTTCTTCAATAATGTGAACTAAGGCACTTTCGATTTCTTTAAGTTTTTGGAAGGCTTCCATGAACTTGCAATTTTAAGGGAACAAGTCAGCCATAATTAAAGGTTTGATCTTATCCGAAAACTTTGATATCCATTGGGAATAAGAAAACAAACTGAGGACATGGTGAAGTGCAGCTTTATCTTTAGGGATAAGTAATTTGCTAAGTGGGTGTAGTCGGTCAGCATCATTTAAGTATCCCATGAGATATGGTGTAGAAAATTAATAGAAATGGTTGATAGGAGGACTTTTTTTGTTGAAAGTAAGATTATGTAGCTTGGCCACCTCAAGAAATTTTTATCATGCTCCTCCTGAGTTCTGCCAGCCACAACTATGTTATCTACATAAGCATATTCCATGCAAGTTATTCCTTGTAATAATATTGTCCAATATACATTGGAAGCAAGATACCCTGTTAGTGATCCCAAATACGACAAAACTGGTATAATTTGCTATGAGCTTTGAACTTTGTGTACTGTTTGTCTTCTCCTAAGATGTGTACTTGGTGATATGCGCTCTTCAAATCCAAAAAAGAATAAATTTTATATAAGTACCTCTATGAGATCACTAAAAAGAGCATAGCATGATGAAAAGGATGCCAAACTTTACGAAAACAAAACTTTATTGTCTAAATGTTTGTTATTATTAAAAAGAAAGATCAAAGTAATTTTGGGGTATTTTTTTTAATCATTCCTAGCATGTCCAAAAATTTCGTTAAAAATCTTTCTTTTTTTTTTTTTTTTTTTAATCAGAAAAATTGACAGATAATCAATCATGTAAACCATTTTTTTCCATTTTATAAAAAGAATGAAAATCTCAGTTTGAAATTCTTTTAAAAATCAATTATAATTTTTTCAAAACTTATTTTAAGAAAATCAGAAATTATAATGTTTATTTAAAATATTTTGAAACAATATTCACTTAGTTTCTGCGCCAAAAAGATGTAGTTTGAAAATAAAACAAAGCAGGTCATAACATTTCGCATCACTTGACAGGTGACGAAAGAAATTTTCATGACGTATTGATAGCTTACGTGAGGATAATTTATTCTACGGAAGAAGAGAAGTAAAATTACTTAGATTTAAGTGAACAAATTATTTACCTCATTATTTTTAAGGAAAACTTTCAGCGCTCTTTTTTTTCTTTTTTTTTTTTTGTACTTAGCTTTTACCTTTACGTTTACAATACTTTATGGAAAATATATTATAAAGAAATTAAAATAAAACTGTTGAGAGTGAGATTAAATTTCATAAAATTGAAATAAGACAACTCACTGAAAACTGTAAAACAACTTCACAAAATTTAAATTGCAATGAAATATGTAAATGAAATAAATGGTACTTTTAAAAATGTAGTAATGTTTCTGCAGAAAATGGCTTAGGATGATGTTCAAATTTTTTTAATTAGTAAAAACACTAATTCAAAATGCTCAACATGTGTTTTGCACAAAGAATTTGCAATAAAGAAATGGACGTTCAGCAGAGAACACTTACACTCAAGCCACGTGATATTTTATTGCTTGTGACCTTCCATACTTTTTAATTACAGCCATTTTATGAACACAAAATTACATTTCTTAATTACTGCGGGTCTTCTGATTGTAAATTGTATCACTTCGTCCAAAGCGCTAAAAAATGATCTACCTCATAAGGACATTTACAAAAGTGCAGCTTTCAACTAATTTTATAATATTTTAACAACTTAAATGTAAAAATCTAAAATAATTAAAGAAATAACAAATAATTGTATTAAAAATTCATTTTTCATTGGAAAAAATTTTTGCTTTCAGAAAATATTGTCCATATTCATAAAAACAACTAAAAGCGAATAAAAGCATTTGAAATTAAATAATATTTTTGTTTCATTGAGTTTTGTATGATACAATTCAGGGCTAATTTTCAGGTAGAGGGGCTCCAATTAAAAAAAAAAAAAAAACATGATTTGCTTTCCTCAAAGCCTTGTGCTTTTGACTAATATAATCATTAAACTGAATGCAACTTCATAAAATTATTTATGGTAGGGTGTAATAAATATAAAAAAAAAATGTTTCTGCCATGACTTTAATAAAATAAAAAAACATAATAATTTCCATGATCTGTGAATAGTTTCTGAAAGTTTCATTAACGTCCGGCAATTTTTTTTTTTTTTTTTTTTTTTTGCAAGATTTTCCAAATTAATGTCTGTCATACAAAAAAAAATGTGCTAAAAATTGTATATGTTATTTTACTGGTTCCGGTCATACAAAGACAAACAAGGTTTTTTTTTAATCAAAATTTAAAATGTTCTAAAAAGGAAAAAATTTTAAAAATAATTAAAAAAAACAAAAAAACTTTAGTCTTTCCTCTTAATAATAACATAAGCATTTAGACGATAAAATTTTGTTTTAGTCAAGTTTGGCATCTTTTTCATCATGCTATGCTCTTTTTTTAGTGATCTCATGGAGGTACCTAATTTTATATATAGAGATTCCTGAAGACAGATCATCCATTCATGGTAGGGTGTAAGTGTCAAGTCGAGTGAATCTATTAATAGTTCTACTATAATCCACAACTGATCTCTTTTTATGCCATTTGTTATCAACAATTAAAATTTGAACTTGCCAAGGAGACGGGCTTTCTTCAATTATTCCATCTTTTAGCATTTTATTAACCTCAGTTTTAATAAAGTGTGATTAACACTATTAAAACTCCAAGTAATTCCAAATTGTCTAGATTTCACAGAAATAGGTTTGTAGTTAGTATTGAGATTTCAAAAATAATGAAGGTATATCTACCAGCACAGATGGCAGGTTACAAGCAGTTAAACTCAAAATAGATAGCCTTTTCTTAGGACCACCAAATGCAAAAGATACATTAGAATGTTGGTTCATGAAGTCTTGTCTGAGAATTACATCACTACAAAGATAGGAAAGGACACAAAGTGTAACATTCAAATACCACTCACCTAATAAATTTAAATTGATGATACACTGCCCTTTTATTGAAGCGTTAAAGGATGACAAAGCCATGGGCACATTCCAGACTGCAGGTTTTATTTTTATCTGGTGTCTTTTCACATAGTTGAGTAAAATAAAGGATCCATAGTTACCAGTGTCCATTAGAGCTGTAGCCACGTTTTTGCCAATCAATACGTACACCATAGCCTGTTTTAATAAACTAGGTAGTGTAGTGGTTGCCAATGTATAAGATCGAGTAAGCAAGATGGCCACAGTACCAACTGACCAACGTACTTTGGAAAAGTGCCCCTTTTTTTCTGCACTTCTGACACATAGCCTCTCTGACTGGGCACACTTTACGATTGTGACGTAATCCACCACAAAAATAACATTTTATACTTAAGGCATACACGTCACGACAAATGAATCTTTGTATTCTGATGTTATGGCTCCTGCAGTTGATGAGAGTGGATGTGAATATGATTCAGAGTTTTTCTGTGCTAGGTATAGAGCTCCAGTTTGAATAATCATTGTGTGTAGATCAAGGGTTTTGTTCTCTAAAAGACACTGTTGAAATGAAATTAAAGCACAAGCCAGTAATGAACATATTTTTAATGCAGTCATCTCAGTTTTGAGCAGTTTTAACTGCTTTCTTTAGCTAGTAGTTGTAAACCCTGAACATACTTATCAATATCTTCGTCATCTCTTTGTTTACATATTGCTAGAACATTTCTGGTGAATATTTCCTTTGTGGGTTTCATGTATAATTCTTTGAGGTGATTTACAGAAGATTCGGAAGTAGCATACTCAGCAATATGGAAATGCTATCAAGATATCCAATTTGTCTTGTTCATTATGTACAGTATCATCTGTAGTTTTATGTAGGAATGGAATGAAGGTCCACTATCAGTGATTGAAGATTTTAGTTGCAGAGGGTGAGTTAGATATGTTTAATCTCTCTAGTTTCAAAAGTTTGTCCATCCTTCAATCCACTCTGTTTATTAAATTGTAATAAGGAACAGAACCAAAGACTTGATGAAGGCTTTAACAGAGTGGCCCACAATGGGGATAAGATCAAATAAAATAGGATATATATATAAAGTACAACAAAAGGTGGATAATTCTGAAAGAGTCCAAATCAAGGGAAGTTCATGCTTATGACAAACATTATATTTAGTGGATAAATGTGTTTGAGTACATATTCTTGTTTTTAAAACCAGTAAAATTTGTGTCTACCAACCTGTGTATTTGAGAATCAATAAATAAAATGTGACTTCTGGCAGGGTTTGAGCACATATCCCTCCTCTTATAGGGAAAATACCATCAGACCCAGAAAGATTTCACAGCCAAGCAAAGTACAGTTACCCTATTTAAGAAATGCACATTTATGGTTGGGACCCCTTGATTTGTTAAGTTTGTTTCCATATTAGATACACAAAATAATGTAATTTCTAAGGAATTTATAATTCAACATTATCTCTTATTTAAACATCATATTTAGTGGATACATTTGAGTCTTAATAAAGAAAATGTACCTTCTAGCCAGGTTTGAACCTGTTTACCCCCCTTAGAAGAGAAGTCACCGTCAGGCCCAGTGTTCTTTGCCACAGAAATATATAGCCATTTTGAGCTTGCTTTGCCCAAATATCCTCCTGAAAAAAAGGGATCTGGCTCACTTCCAGAAAAGTTTGACCTTTTAGCTTACAGTCAAATCACACTGGTTCCTGTTTGAGCACCGTAGTTAAGCAGCATCGAGCCTGATCAGTACTTAGATGGGGGTCCACTTGGCAACACTGAGTACTGTAAACAACCTTCTACAATCGGCAATGTTTTGGTTTTAAACCCACAAAGGGTTGATAAGCCAAAAAAACAAACAAATCAATCCATCTTGAACCATTCAGGGTTTTTTTGTTTTTTTTTCAAATGAAAATTAAAAATGATACAGTACTTTTACTTTGCCTTTTGACTTGTTTTTGCTTTGAGAAAAAAAAAAAAGGTAAATATAGGATAAAATTTTTTGAATGCTTTTATACTTAGGATCCTAACACTGAAATTTCTTGAAAGACTTGGAGAATTTGACACTCACAGGATTATTGAAGGCAGAAGGAACAGGGGAAACAGTTGACAACTTCCCTAATGAGCTTGTATGAATGAATGGTAAAACAAGGCAAGATAGGCTTAGTGAAGGGACAAGCATTGTTATCTTCAACAACATTTCTAATGTCATAAGTTCCAACTGGGTATTTATGCTGATGACATAACTATTTACTCCTGTCTTAGTAGCAAGTTTGACAAGTCCAACAAAGTAAAACTGGCAACTGCTCTCTCAAAGGACCTCCAATCAGTGGTTAACTGGTGCAAGGAATGGCTTGTACATTTTAATACCTCCAAATCAAAATTACTTTCATAGAGAACCTTTTCTGTCTGCTATCAGCATAGCACTTTCTTGGGCTCATGTTTTCCACTGGTATGAAGTGGAGTGATTTATATTGAATCAATTGCTAGGTCTGGTGCTCTTACTATATATCTATAATTATGTATAGGGAAATTTATTATTATTCTCGTCATCATTATTATTATAGTAATAGTATACCAATCAGTCTGATGAGGGTATACCAGATACATGCATCACAGCCAAATGTGAACAATATAATGGCAGCTTTTGATAAAAGCAGCACATGATCTTGCAGGTGGGGCCCAGTCAGAAATAGCTTCAGGCTGCGTAACCCAGTCCACCCAAACAGTCTCCAAAAAATGGTGTTCCCAATTATCTAAATGTGACTTCCAAGTCACCTTGACTACCAAATCTTCAAAAGAAAAAAAAAAAAAAACACAGCTTTCTTGCCCCTCCCCCCCACTCCCACTGCTCCCACTCATGAAATGAGATGGCCACTGTGGCAGCCCCTAGGAGACATGTCCAATTGGTTAAGATTAGCCAACTGACAAGTAAATCTGTGGTACATATTTACTGTATCCCATCTTGATCCATGTTAACACTTTCAATCAATTAAAAAAACATTAAATTGAAAGCCTTGCATGCTGTAGTGTCAAGGAATACTTATCATTATGGAAGAGCAGCACTCCAATAGTGATACGGAAATAGAAATATACAAGTTCAATATGTCCATCATGGTATGCCATCTGATACTAAGTACATACCAAGCACATTCATCATCATCATCATTTCTTAATGACTGTCAATTTACTCTTCTTCTATAACTGTCAATTGGGAAACAGAAACTGTAGAAAAAAATCAAATGGAGAAGAGCAGTTCACAAAAAACAAGATTGTTCAAAAACACTAGAAAGCAAAGAGAAGAAATGAAGAGAACCCAAAGAAAAGCCAGAGCTCTCCCATCCCCTGAACCCTACCATGCAGTAACTGTGGACATCTCTTCAGATCCAACATAGAACTCATTTCATACAGAAGGAAATATCGATGAGCACCCCAATACTCAGCAACAAGTCCCCCGCCCAGAATAATAATAATAATAATTCTCTCTATATTTGTTCTTTTAATGAATGTTTAGCATCAGTGTCAGTATGGGGAGATGATGTGGAACTGCCCATTAACTATTTACATGTGTCAGCTGACAAACCAATGTACTGAATAGAAACGGAGTGGAGGGTTTACTATGAATAGGTGGAATCCTCCACCTACAGGTTTATGAGTTAAAGCAGACCAGAATATTTGTTTTGGTGAGAAGGGATCTTTCCAAAGGGAAGCATGATATTTGAACTTGCTGCTGTCTGAAAGAGTCAGTGAAACAGGTGTTAAAACATGAGCTTGATCTTTATGCTTTCCTTAATAGTTAGTTATCATCAGACTGAAATAGTTGTGAACAGTTTCAGTGGTGGGTGGCAAGAGATCCAAGCTTTAAATAACATCAGTGCCTCTTATTCAGGCAAGCATGTACCATTATTTTTGTGCCCAAATAAGAAATCTCACACATTTCTATAGAAAATATCTACAATTTTATGCACAGCTCCATACTATTTGCTTCATGCATATATTAATATAGATAAAATGTAATTAATTCTATATTCATTAAGATTTTTTATCTCTAGTAGTTTGGAGATTTAGTTCCATTTTTTTCATTATTTAATATCATTATTTAATATACAAAGCATAAAAATGAATATACAGCATACACTGCTGTTGTCAAATCAGTCTTTAATATCATTTTCTCTCTTTTTCATTTTGTTCTACAATGCAAAGTCAGAACTCGTGATTAGATTTTTTTTTTTTTATGAGGTAAAATTAAATTCTATATTTTCATGACTTACATTTAAGTCTAATATAAGTTCAAACCATTTAGAAAAGAAAAAAGTTCAGCCTATTTATATATTCTATTCATAAATAGTGGGCTTTTTAGTTGAAGGTAAGAAATACATGAATGGATCCATAAGCCCATAACCTGAAATGGTTATTGGCTGAATTTTGACCTGAAATTTTCAGTGTATAATGTTTGAGCTATATGATTAATGGCAAAGTGTTAAGTACATTGACAAGAAAGGTGATTATGTTGAAAAATAATTATTTGCTGCATGAAATGTTTTTTCCATCATTAGGCAGTACCTAAAACAAAATTATCTTAACTAGTAGTACCCATGAAAATTCATGGTTTTTGGTATTCATATTTTCTGATGAATCATAATTCTTAAATTAATAATTGAATAGGTGACTTGAGAATTCTATGACTATAAAATACCCATGAAAATTCCCTTATTGCATCATTGAATATTTAAGCTTAATAACTTTAGCCAAATATTGCAATTACAATAAGTATAAATGCAAGTCATTAATTAAAGACGTAAGCAGGTACAGTTAAAAAGATTTGAAATTAACAAGATTTTTTATTTCACTGAAGCAGACATTAAATACATGATTGTTATTAACTCCTCTATCTTTTCTCTCTTTTTTTTTTTTTTTTTTTTTTTTCTTCATTCTTTTTCTCACTGAAATCAAACAGCATCTCTGTCTTTTTGGTCTTTCTTTGCAATCAAAACAGAACAGACCATTAGTAGGTATTGGTGAGGCACAGTGGAGTAATGGATAGCGACTCAGATTGAGGAATCGGAGAGCCGAGTTTGAATTCCAGTCGAATCCATTACATTCACTAACATGCTAATACCCTTGTGAAATGTATGAATCCTCTTCTTCTCCCCCCAGCTATGGGTAAATAGCAGGACAGACCAGGTTCTATAGCCTTGGATAGAAACTGGTCTACTACAGAAAGAAATGGCAATCTACTGCAGGGAAAAAAATCTGCCTCATCAGTCATGTATCGAAAGATAGCTGATCACCTAAGCGTGTATCATGCATGGCGTATAACTGAGGACATAATGTACATGCGAATTAAGGAATGCAAGAAATAGCAGAATTGTGAACTGTTGAATGATTGAAATAACTTTTAGACAATCAAATATTCAAATAAAATTATATGTCAGACAAATATTTTCTTTTTATTGCCATATACTTGAGTTAATATTAACTTATTCTCTCTTTTCTCATTACTATGCATATTTCTGACATGGAGCCTTTAGCTATATACAAGCATGGCTCCTAGATGAGTCATCATAACTTGCTTCTGTAGGTTCATTAGTAGCAGTTAATCAACAGAATTGTAAGTTAATTATCTAGCAGTGAAGTGCTTTGTAATTGTTGCAATATTGTTATATTTCTGTTAGTTATGTCAATATGCTTATGAAAAATAAATCACTGCCAAACTTTTTATCTTCTATGAAGTTCTTACATTTTATTTTTATGTTAATTCAAAAAGAAATTATGCTTGGCTTGAAATTATTGGCTTGTTATTGAGCAAAGAAAGAAAAAATATTTTCTGGAAATTTTGTTGTAACAAAAATGAATATGTGAGTCTGAATAATTTTATGTATGTGAATAAGTGATTATTTTTTTTTTTATTCAAAGAATTGTTCAGACAATTTAATTTTTAATTTCAGCTAAAATGGGTGGGGAAGCACAAGAACAAAACCCCACGTATCACTACCAACCTTCTCCCACATTGTTCAGAAAAGAAACAGCCTTGAGATTCATTTATTTCTCTCCTCTCTTCTCACACCTCCACTTGTTCTGTTATGAATGTTAGAAACAAGGAAGGAAGGAAAGGAAAAGGATGGGACAATAAGAACCAATTCTACAGAGATTAGAGGACTTTGAAAATAAAATATGATCTAAAATTTAGTTTAAGCTCCAATGACCTTGTATCAAATATAATAGCAATATATTCACTGTAAAATATACTAGTTTCATGCACCATTTTTTTTATTTTATTTTCGAAGGCATTGTATATCCTGATTTAATTGATTTAGAATTTTTAGAACATTGTGAAAGTAGTATCCAACAGTGTTGACAGTATTTATATATGTCCTTCACAAAATTTTAACAATCAAACCAAGCTGTCAAAATGTATTCCTTTTTTAAAAATTTATTCCATTTTTGTAATAAAATAAAAGAAATAAAATTAAATTAAAACAGTTAAGGATTAATTTTAAAATATTTAACCATGAAGAAGAATTGAATTATTGTACTTAATTCAGCATTGTTCTTAACTAAGGTTCACCCTTTACAAGACCAGGTTGGGGGGGGGCACTCGAGGTAGAGGGTTACATTATGGGGTAGTTTATATGGACAGGAGGGGAAGATAATGGTTATCTCTAGACTTGAACAGGTTAAGATTGTAGTGATCAAGGAAACACCTTTGTGGGAGTCAGTTCACAGGAAGAAGGTGTTTGAGTAGAACTTCTCGCTGATGGAATGCGGGTGATTTGCTACTATGTAAGTGGCATGGTGAGTTTTTGCTATGAAGGTTAGTCCTGACGGGACCAAAGAATGTAGTTCGTCTAAGCACTTTCCATGGAAGTAGCTATAGAATAGTGAGAGACTCATGAGAAAGAGGTTAGAAGGTGGAAAATGACTTATGTGTTTATTAATAACAATAAATTTGGTAGAAAGCATTTAACAATCACAAAGAAGTTTTTATTGAATCTCCAGTGGTTATTGGTTCTGAATGGACATATTTTCAATAAATCTTAGTTGTTTACATCATTTGTTAAATATTTTGTTTTTTTGGTTTTTTTTATCCCTTAATAGACTTTTATCCCTAGAATTAGCACTAATTTCATGTTATTCTTTTCTGAAAGTTTTTTTTTTTTTTTTTTTTTTTAAGCAAAATGTTGAGTATAGGTGTGAGTGAATTTTCATAATTCCTAGCGCAGACATTAAAAGAAAATCCTTATAGTATAAATATTTCTGATTAATAGAATTTTTATGTTACTGTAATATTATTTGGATTTATTATGTAACATATTTCAAAAGTACCAAAAAGACAAATGTTAGCAGATAGAGTAATAGGATTATTTGTTCTTGGTGTGCAGACATTGCATCATCTGGTAAGTAAATGACTAATTTGAGCTGACAGCTAAAAGTACCAAATGTTTGGATGGCAGAGATCCCATTTGAGAGGAAGAACTACCTGATGCGATGAGGTTGAAAATATGTGAAATGTCACATTGTCGTGGTTTCATGCACACTTGTGTGCAAAAAGAGACACCAACAATTCTCTCCCTACATTTTTCTGTCCCAAGGAACAATCCATGTTTTCAAATAATGGCTCCTCAATTGACACAATAAACTAGAAGGGCAAAATTTTTTAATGCATGTTCATGTTTTTATTTACTAGGGAAAAGAAAAATTACAACATTGGCTCACATTTTCATCTACAGTCTTTTTCTCAGCTCCATCTATGCTTCCATAAGCTACTCACTTTTTTTTTAATTTTTTTTTTTTTTTTAAGTTTAACGTCACTCTCAGAAAAATCTCTCTTTAACAAAAGGTGGTGTCATATCACCAAACTTTCAACACCCTAAGAACTCTATTCTATCCTCTCACAAGAAGTACCAGCAAGCAAGTTTGAATGGTTACCTAAACATTTAGCCACCCATTCAAACTCACTCATAATACACAGGAACAAAACTGGCCATAACTTTAATCTTACAAAATGCCAGCCTAATTTAAAAAAAGAACAATTCTTTACATCAATAGTACTTAGAGGGATTACTAATAACAATATTATCAACTATAAACATGTGTCAAAAAGATTAAATTACATTTCCAACCTTCATTGAATCCATTCTTAAGGAATTTAATTATGTTTATCTAAAACAAACGGTATTTATATAAAAAAGTTCATCTCCTTGAATTCTAAAATAAATTATACTAAACAATTTTTTTTTTTTTTTTTTTTTTTTTTGCTGTTACCATAGAAGGGCATGACAACATAACCATGAAATTCAAACACTATTGTTTGAGGATAGGAGTTGCCTTTTTCAAAACTTTTTGCTTGGAACATTATCCATAGAGTGGTATAAGTTAAACAATTCTTCTTAAAGATCTTATCCCTCGTTGAATTTTGCAGTTACAATAAAATGATCATTCCTTTTGTTAGCTCTTTTCAAAATCTGTTAATTTCCACACACACTCAACTTTCTGTGCACTCCAATCAAAATCCCCTTTTTTATAAGGAGGTGATGGGTATAAATTCAAAACAGATGCCTTTTTATTTTTTATTTTTTTTTAGATAAAATCAGTATAATTTTATGTTACTGAAGGTGACACAAGAATATATTAAATAGATGGTGTTTGTATTTGACTTTATCTAAAAAGTAGGAAATTATATCTACTGAACTACAAGAGATGAATAAGCCAGAAATAAAACTGAGACCTGATGAAAAAGTCAGAGTAAAGCAGGACAATCATTATTTACTGCTTGTGAGTGAAACAAATTATCTTTTGACACTTAGAAAATTTGACTGGAAATTATGGTATTGTAAGTGGATAGAAATAATGACTCTTACTTTAATACAGAAAGAAATGCTTAAAACGTTTATTTGTAAGTAGGAGGTAGTTTTATACTGCAAAATGTCAACAAGAACCACATTACAAGATTACTATTGAGATTTTCAAATGGTGTTATAATACAAATCATATAAAGTACTGAAGCTTGTTCATTATATATTTGTAAAATCTCTAGTCTATCTTGTGAAGCTAGTTGTTGTTGGATGTAATAATATTGTCTCACATCAAATTGTTTTCATTTTTTTTTTTTTATCACCTTCCACTTGCCTACATAAGTAAAATGGCCAATCCTTTAGGTATTTATGTATTAATCTGAAGGGTCACTTCAAACCTGTACTTAAAATTACTCAATCTTTGTGTAAGCACATGAACAGCTTAGACTTAGCAGTCATTGCTGACAAACAATCCTTTTATTTACTTTTGTTTCTTGTTTGGCATTTTTGTTTATGCCCAAATTTGGATTCATACAATATTTAGTCAGGCATTAAGATGTGTAAACAGTATCAGATCTTGTTCATATGCTTTCTGTAGATACAGGAAAATATCTATCCTTCTTTCTGGACAATGATAATGTATAACACACAAACAATATATTGGTTTTTATTGCTATTAAGTGACTCAATGTTGTATACAAAAGTTTTTGCCTCAAAAGTCATGAAAGTGTTTAAAAACATTTTTATTTTTTAAACACTATATCTTCTGGGATGCCTTCTGCTTGTACACACACATACACACAGATATATAAATGTAGCACATATAGTGTTGGTGTTAATAAAACAGTGGACAATAATATAACAGAGCTATTAAGTACATATATATATATATATAGAGAGAGAGAATTCTAAGAGTGTTAGGTGCCAAAATTGCTGGTTCTTTTTCGTAGTTTATGGGTGGAAAGGCATTTTAGGCAGGCAGGTTTTTTATATATATATATATATAGAAGTCAACACTTAGAGGCCACAGTCTGTTTCATGCTATATGCACTCGTCAGGCCTGACGATTGCATATAGCATGAAACAGACTGTCGCCTCTAAGTGTTGACTTCTATGTTCACTTTTATATTTACACACGCTCTCTCTGATATTGAGCACTTTATCCCATAAATATAGCACACCTTAAGACTATATATATATATATATATATAAAACATTATTTGAGTAGATGGTCCGTTTATTTATTAAACAGTATATTTATTTATTTTTCATCTACAAGCCTGAATATTCAAGGAATAAAGAAAAATATGCACTCCCCAACTGGATTTGAACCTGATTATCAACTCACTTCATGGACAATATGGTCTAAAGCACATCAGATTTGCCAAGGGAATTACAGGTTTTTCTTTAATAAGATTTCTTGCCTATTCAGGCTGGTAGGCAAAAATAAATAAATATATTGTTTAATAAATAAACAGTGTCTACTCAAATATGGGTATCCACTAAAAACTTAGAAATTTTAAAGATTTTCTTTATTTGTCACATTTAATGAAATGTGTGTACACACAATTCAATATATTTTGATTGAATATTCTTTTAAATATATTTTATTTTCTTAGCTAAAATCCATTCTGATAAAACAGGATCTTGATCAATAAACTGAGTGACAACACTCAACCAAACAATAGAAAAATTTACCTTGAACAGAGTTCAACTTTTTATACAACTTCATTCCTTCCTCTGTGTTTAATTTATCAGAGTCCATTTCCAGTACTGCTTCATTTTTAGACTCAAAAACACAGTTCTTTTCCTCACATCTATATTTGTTGTCATTTCCCAGAACTTCATTTCTTTTTTACCAAGCATGGTACTTTTCTGGGATAAGTGCTGGTGGAACTAAAAACTTAATGTTTGTAGCTGTTTGTCTTTTATTCCATATGGTAAAATCTAATAGTTGATTTTCTGTAAAGATTTTCACTTAATACTCAATTATGTCCACAACTAGTGATTCAAGATGTTATGTAAAGCAATAAATACTTATCAAATTGTGTTTTAATTTTCTTTCTACAAAATAAAACATAATGGTCTTTGTGTTTTATGTGGGTTCTTTTTTTTCTTTTTTTTGTAATAAAAAGAAAAAAAAATTACAATTTATTTTATCAATGAAGAAAATATTGTTGACTGGTATTTTGTGATCCAGTAATTGTGGAGAAAATCTTAGTAAAAAAATAAAATAAAAGATGCACCAGCTTCCACCCAAAAAGTCCTTAATCTTTTCCCTCATTTACTAGGATATAAACACTGTAAATATATTAATGTTTCGCCTCCAAACACCATTGATCACTGTAGAGGAAACCTTCATAAATGTGGATATGCCACCAATGATGATCCCAACTGCCAATGTGGGCAATTACAAATTATGGAGCATCTTCTAGTTTGCCCCAAACTTGAAGATTCATGCAAACTTAATGGCATTGACTCCTTAACACCCCAGGCAAGGCTCTGTGTGCAAAAATAAATGGGTGTAGTGTAGTGACTCAAAAAAAAAAAAAAAAAAAAAAAAAAAAACATTAATGTACAATACTTCCTTTAGTCTATACTTGAAGTCAGTATATTATGTTGTGATATTCAAGTTAGCATCATTAACCTTTTATCATATTGCTCTTACAAGTCTTTTCTGGCAGAAACTATTTTCTTTCTAATATCCATGCAAAAAGAACTTTTTGATGTGTAATTTTTTTTATTATACAAACATGAATGATTTGGCAGGCAGAAAGGAAATGTTTATCATTTCCTTCTTTCATGTACTTCTCCTACAGAAACTTTTCAACAGCTTATGATAAAAGATGATGTTTTTCTTTAAACTTTTTTCTCATTCCCACATTTCTTTGTAGTGGGTTGGAGAGTTGCTGCCACTGTTATTAGAATTTTTTTCCCTCTTTGTATGCAAATATGTTGTCTTGCATCAGTATTTAGATGCAGCCTCAATATTACATGCAATATTTTTGCTTTATACTGTGATTAATTTGATTTCTTTAGAGCACAGTTAACATAAAGGTGTTGAAACAATAATTAACTTATAGTTTTATAAAAATATTTCTTTGATCCTTAGAAATGCACACTAATTAACTTCAGCCTGATGCTTGGCAGTGACAAATCTTAGATTTTGTGAACTTTTACAACTGCTAACAACTCGTGATGAGTCAAATCTGTATAACCGAGCATTCAAGTTGTTTTGGAGACATATATAATTCATTATTAAAAAAAAGAGAAATTTTCCCTGCAGCCATACATGATGATCTATTTCAATCATATACTAATACAGATCTTTTAGCTATATCTCATATTTCAAAGCAACATAAGGCCACAAAACTAGTAAAACAATAAGAGCAAAAGCAATTTTTTTTTTTTTTTTTTTTGTAATGTCATGTCTCTTCAAGACATCGGTATCACAAATCTCTACAGATTTCTTTTCTTTATTATCTCTGAATTATCATATATTCTTAGAAAAGTGGTTTCCCATTGCCTTTTCCACAGTTTGAAATTCAGTTTTCCTCTCAAAGCTAGAGAACCTAGTGTACCCTGCTATTTAACCCATAGCTTGAGGGAGAAGAGATGGAGTCATGTCTTTTCCAAAGGCATTTACACCAATATCTGTTACACTACCCAAACAAAAGTAATTAGTTGTATTAAATGAGAAGACAAATGCAAACAAAAAAAAATCCTATTTTTATCTCCACTTTCATCCTAAACCCAACTGATCTCTCCAAACATTCTGGTTTTATTCATGCTGAATACATCTTCCTTTGTAGATACTGATCTTAGAAAATAGTGAAAAAAAAATTAATTTTCACTGTCAAAATTGATGCTGTTAGTTTCCACTTTAATTGTAAACTTTATCTTAGACTGAGAAGTTGCACACATTTTTGTATTGATTCTTCATCTAATATCAATTCATATACCTTCATATACCCCTAAATTTACAGTGCAACTAATTTTAATATACTCTCACTGGGTTTTTGCCACAGCTATATAAAGTTATATTAAGCTTAAAATGTGTCTGCTTTAAATATATGATATATTTAACATAATTATATTTTAATTTTTTAAAAATGTGAAGAGATTAGGGCCATGAAAATGTTAAATACAAGAATATTGTCTAAACCAGCAAATAAAACATGACTGTTTTTTTATAATCAATTGTTTTAGCATTTTTCTAAGCTAGTAAAGATTATAGATTTTTCATTTTGCAACTGAAATAGAATTATTCAAAGCTAATCTGTCATCTTAATTCATATATTCATCATTTGTCTCAAAAAATTGAAAAAATTAAGATCACAAAAGCAAAAATAAGTGTTTGACACAAAATGAAGATATACAAGGTTTGTTTGGAAATTATCTGGTTATTTAATATTAACAAAAACAAAGGAATGGCATCTTAGCCATCTTCTAAGTACTCCTCTTGGAAACTCACAAACTTATCCTTCCTTTTTTTTTTTTTTTTTTTTTTTTTTTAAAGCAATTTCTAAAAAGACTGCTTTTAGAATAACCATCAGCTGCCATGTCACATTCTCTTTAATCTTGCCCATGACTTTTGGAAATATGCCAGAAGTTACAGGGAGCCAAATCTAGACTGTGGCTGGTGAGAGCTGACATATTTGGGTGATGAAATGTTTCACAAAACGAACACTGCACATGGCACTGAATTTGTCATCCAGACATTGTGAATGCAACAGTCACATAGTAGACAAGCTTACTGAATAATGAACCAAAGAGTGTCTCCTTATATATACATAGTAGTTTCCATCTGATTAGTTGCTAAGTTTCATCAAGGCCACACAACTGGTTCTCAAGATATTCAAATGGCTGGATACAATTCAAACAGTTTTTGTTTGTATCAATCATTTAAAAAAAAAATCTTTGTCTTGAACTTTTTTTTAATTTTATTGCATTCATTGTTTGTTTTAATAGCTTTATATAAATCAGTGAATATTGAGTTTGTAACGGTCATATTTTCATCATTTTTTTTCCTTAACAGATTTTATTTATCTTTGGATGAATTCCCTTCTGTTTTCTCATTTCATTTCCCAAATGTTGGGAAGATTTACCCAACTTTTTCATTTAACTAAGATTCTTTGCATTAACTAGATTTTCAAGATGAGAGCTTATCAAATAGTTTTTCTACCTTTGTATCTGTACATCATGTAAACAGAAAATGTGTTTTCTTTGCACACAAAGAACAATAACAGGCTTTTGTTACTTGCGTGCTGCTTCTCTACTAATTCTATTCCCTTATGTCACTTTGATTCGCTATGAAGTCTATTTTCAAGATAATTATAATACCTTTGGTATAGAAAGTTATTTCAGGTTAAATCATATTTATAGAATGAAAACTGATATTGTTGCTGCTATCTGAAATTTTAACAAATAAATCTGTTGTGAAATTGTACAAATATTTTGTTTTTCATTTTGATTTAAAAAAAAATGGTTTACCTTTAGAATTACTCCCTTGAGAAATTGCAGTGATTCACATAGTCATCATAAATAAAATCACCCAAGTGTTCATTTCAAAATTTATTGGTGATGCAAAATTTAACTGTAGCATAAAGTAGAGATATGTTGAAAATTACTATCAACAGAAAAAAGTTGTGTAAATCTGCAAACTTTGCAATCAACTTTTATCAGATATCATTGATAAACTTAAAAGATTAATCAATAAAATTTGACATGGTTATTATATAGTTATCATTGTTTCCAACATTATGGTCATCATATTAAAGGAGTAGTAAAATGACATTCTTACAATATAATGAAGAGTACATTAAAAAGGTTATTTAATATGAATTTATGAAGAAAGCCTCAACAGATTTGTTATCCTTATCTGCTCAGCTGCATATCAGTCTCAAATAGGCCTTAATTATTGGATGAATGCTGTCATTACTATTGTGGAGAATTTTCTTGTTCACATTAATTAGTAAGTCTGATCTGTAAATGGAGAACAGCTGATGGTGGGGAGGGACTGAGGTCAGCTGCTTGATTTGAAAACTAAAGTATCTTGCTTTTTTACTGGTACTTTAAAAAAAAATAACTATTTTTGTTTTGAGTTTCTAACATTTGGTTCATTGCTTTAAATATTAGACTGATTGATAGGACATTTCTTTTGTCCAAAATTAATTTATAGTGGTAGATTTTACCACCTCCATGAAGTATTCTGTGGATTTAAAAAGCATTTTTTTCATTAAAAAGCAAGGCATTTTGCCCAGGTTTGAAGTTAGTTTTTCATCTCTTAAATACAAAAATAACCTTTTAAAAAAAGTCCTGGGATGAGTTATTTTTAATGTTATGATTAAAGCATAGAGTTATGTGTGTGTATTATTATCTCCACAAAAAAGTTCTTATAATCTAAAAATATTTCCTGGCTTTAAATAACCTGCAAAGGGTTGATAAGCCATAGAAAACAACAGTAGGAGAAGATAGGTTTGCCTATCATCTAGTTCACATTCACTTCTTCCCAGTCTTTCGAACAGGAGCAATGGTTTTTCTCTTGTTTTTTGTTTAGGATAGGGTTTCCAGTTCCCTCTAAAGTTATTTCCTTCTCTTTCACTTTCAGTGGCTCCTTGCATCTTGGTGGTTCCTCTTACTCTGTCACTCTCTTCTTCAAGGGTCTCTTGGGCCTTGGACAGAGAGAACATCATTGTTTATTCTCATGACCATCTGTCTTGGTTACAATATTACCAATATGTTTTTTTCCCCTAGTAGTAAAATCTTTTCTTTTATATCCAGTTCCATAAATTCAGGTTAGCTTAGAGTTAATTTAGGTAACTCTTGGGTAAACACCACCTCGCAATCTGAAGCAACCAGATTTCTACAAAAGTTTACTCTTTGCTAACATTTACCTTTCCTTTATTTGTACTTGTTTGTGAATAAATAGATTTTTTTCTATTGTATATTTTACTTTACTTTTACAGTCAGACTACCTGAGAAGAAATCAGCTGTTTATATTTATCATGCTGGCACAATTACTCAACTGGCCTCCATTTTATGATTTGAAATCATTCATATTACTGAAATAGTAATTAGAACATTGTTTATCTGTCTATCCCAGATATGTCTTGTTGGCTAATGTTATCAAGAACAGTAGTTGCCTGTCTAAAGTTGTTGTGTGTGTTTTAATCTATGGCATTTGTATATTGCAGATTTTATGCATTCGAGACTACCCTTATAGTGTTTTTACTTTATTTGCTCATTTAATTCCTCTCCAAATGTTTACATTTGTTACTTTAGCATCAATAGATATGCATTCCTCCTAAACATCAGTTGATCAGATCTGATATAAAATGTCCTTTCTTAAACTAAACTTGAACCACCAATCAATTTTTCTTTTTTTCTTTGGGATAATGATCTTGCAAATATTTATTTTAGAAATATGTAGAAATATTTTTATCAAATCTACTATAAAATAAATATCGAACAGTTTGACCTCTTTGGACATCTTTAATGTTTCTATTGCTGCATTGTTATAGCATTGTTGCCTGACTGTGCTGGTCCATTTTTATAAAAACAGTAAATTCCCATTTATTGTAAATGTCTATAAAGATGCTGATGACAATTTCTTATGAGGATAGGAACTATTTAAGTTTTGCCAGGATACTCTCCAGTACAGAGTAAGCTAAATAACACCCCTCAATACATAATATAATAAAGATATTTCACAAAATAGATATAGTATATAACTATGTGTCTATGCTAGTTTGGAAGTAACATTGTTATAATCATTTTATAACAGACACTAGGGGCTGACATTTGATAGTGTCTTGAAAATATAGATATATACATTGAGAGCAGGCACAAATTTTAACATGCTTGTTTCCCTGTCAGATATATCAAGAATATTAACATGGCAGGAAAGTGTTGCTCATAGTATGAACTACCAACCACAGTGACTGAGAAAGCTAGCTTCTTAAAAGTGTCAGGAAAAACAACAGGTCCCTCTGTACAGACCATACAAATGCCTCAAATACACACTAAATTCCTATCATTTGTGATGGTCCAGGTAGTGATGAGTAACAGGGGACATCTCATGCTACTCACTTCCTCTTACAAAACCTTATGGTCTTAGATAATGTCTACATCAAAGAAAATAGATACAGTGAATCAAGATAATAGTTGTATGTATTCCAGCAACACTCTGCTCCCTCCTACATGGCCAATGTGACCCAGGAATGGCTGGCTGAGAGATTTCACCATCATTCCACCTGCCTACATGTTCTCTCGTAGGTGCCCTGATTTGAATACACTGGAAGGAAATCAACCAAAGGTCCTATAATACTAAGGACTCATTGCAGGACCATTGTGGATGTGATGGCCAACACAAATGAAAACCACCTGATCTGGACATGCCACCCTCAAGACTGAGTGCAGTTTCATTGAATAACCTTTATCTGTTATTCTGGATGGGACACGTGTCAAAGTTATTTATATTCAAATTATTGTCCTCCTCTTTATTGTTGTCATCACAACATCTTTGCCACTGTGCCTTCTGGCCTTCCTCAGGTATATATTGATCTGGGTAACCTACAGGGAATTTTGAACAGAACTTTTTATTTAATTTATAGGGGTAGACTGTTCTCCTTCTACTATCCATATCTAGGGATAACATCTAGTTTCAGACAGAAAATGTGTTTAAATTATTTTGAAAATTTTTTTTTTTTTCATTGACTATGTTTTTCTCTATATTATAATTGGTTTTCAATTAGCAAATAAACTGTATATATATATATATATATATATATACAGACACACAGGAGAGTGTGCTGGAATATTTTCAGCCCAACATACTTTGGAAATGTGATGATGACTAACTTTTAATCCTATCTGTGGGTTTTAATAATTTCTACCAGTATTTTTATTTTTTTATAGAGTAGTTTTTGGTCCAAATAATTTAAAATACACTTTGAAACCAAGTAAATTGATCATGAAAGTTAGTGTTATCAAACTATCTGTTTGATTGTTACTGCCATGCCTTCCCTGCATGTTATATATTAGGGGAAAAAGTATGACAAAGTGGACACATTTTGTCCTTGAGGACTTCAAACTAAAGTGATGTTTATGTTGATGTGACTACATATATGCATGAAGGAAAGGCGAAATTGAAAACTTTAAAGTTAGATAAAAATTTATATATCATTTTCACACATACATGCACTATATATATATATATATATATATATATATATATCACATTTAAAATGCAAGTTCTTGTCCAATTGCCAAAGTTAAGCAATTTCAAGTCTGGTCTGTACCTAGTTGGATGAATACTTGGGAATACCAGGTACTGTAAGCTTGGAAATGCAGGTGGTATAATGGTTAATTTCTCAGAATGAGTAATTGGAGACCCAAGTTTGAATTCCACTTGAGTTTGATATATTCACTTACATGCAAATACCCTTGGAAAAGTTATGAATCCATGTCTTCTTCCCCTGGCTATGGGTAAATAGCAGAACAAACTGAGCCCTATAGCCTTAGTTGGCAACCAGTTTAGGGAAATGAAAACTCTGAATTCAAACCAGCCGGCAAAGTTAGCAAAGTGCAAATGAGCTTTTTATAGGAGCCAATGGCTAACATACAGCTAGATGGAAAACCCCTATTCAGAAAGCCTGCAATTGTAGCATCATCTGACATGTGGCACACAGTGCACCAATACAAGACATGGTGGTATTATGGAGAGAGAATATATTGCAGGACAGAGGCAACTGACCACTTTAAACAATTCACTTGTACAGGTTGTTCAGTAAAACTTCACTGAATTTCCATTCATCATTCTCACTGGGAGAATTAAGGGTCCATGGATGAAAGCTCACTAGAACAGATTCCTGAAGGAACTCCTTCATGATTTTACTATCCTCAGGAAAAACAAACTCAACACACACACAGATTTTTTCTATATTTATATACAGGCCAAGTATGGTGAATATGCCTACAATCCAGATGACATGGCCAATCATGGAAGAGTTCCTTCAGGGAGTAGGAAAGCCCTGTCAGAGTACTCACCACCCTTGCCATGTATATAAATATAGATAAAATCCATGTGTGTGTTGTTTGTTTCTTCTAAGGATAGTAAAAACTTTCGCCTGTATATTGTTATACTGGTATACTTATCTCTGTATATTCCTTTGATTACCACAAAGATCAAAAAATACTCTATCATTAAAGTAAATGCTTCAGTCAATTATAATTTCATGATCAATCAACTCTTACCATCCTCAGATAAAAGAAGGTACTAAAGATGAGAACTCAATAGAACTGAACCAGGGTCTTTTCACTCTTTGGAGGAACCCCTCACTGACTGAACATATCTTCAGGGATGTAGCTGTACTCACCACACTTGGCCAATTGCAAGTTGGTGAGGCTATTTAGCCCATAGTTAGAGGTTTTGAATTCAAATATGTCCTTTTAGATTGGTTGCCAACCAAAGCTTTAGGACTCTGTCCTGCTATATTACCCATAGCTGGTGAAGAGGGATTCATACTTTACCCAAAGGTATTTGCACATAAGTGAATGTAATGAAGTCAACTAGAATTCAAACTCAGCTCTTCCTTTCCTCAATCTGAACCACCATCTATTCCTTCAAATATACACACATACACACACAATCTATATACATGACTTTACTTTTATCTGCAATATACTGGGGCATAACAAGATTGAAACTAGAGCAAACTATCATTTTTGCTCTTTATGCCTTCATGGAGCTTTCTGTATTCTGATTGTGTCCACTAGCCAAATGTTGTGGTGCTACAACATCCAATAACAAATTTTATATGATTTGAGGGATTTTTCTTCTGTGAAGTATAAAGTTTTCTTTCTCAGGGATAATTTTATTTTTACAAATTTACTTTGAAGAAGAAAATCTGAGCTTGTAAATGGTAAAATCTTCTGATAATATATGGTAGAGGTTACAGTATTATTATCAGGGGGATCTTGCTAGTTTTATATAGCTCTTGCAGATAAATTAACCTAGAATTTTTTTTTCTTTCTTTTTTTTTTCTTTTTTTCATTGCTGTAAAGGCTTATGGCCGCATCACATTGAAACACTAGTTCCTGTGCACAATATCAAGTCAGGTCAGTACCTAAATGGGTGATATCAGGTTCTGTTAGTTTGGATGTGTTGGTAGTGCAATGAATAATTACTCAGAGGAGCAAATTCCAATTCCAATTGGGTTTGTTATATTCACTGACGCACAAATACCCTTGGGAAAGGTATGAATCTGCCTCTTCTCCCCCAAGCTTTTTTTAATTTTTTTTTAATTTTATTTTTGAATATAATAATGGTTTAGTGATACACTTCTTAATTAGTAAGACATTTATCGCTAAACCATTATTATCTTCAAAAATAAAATATAATTGCATACAAAATATTTAGATTTCAGCATTAAAAACATATAAAGGTTGATATGCTACTAATTAAAATTAACCTTTATTGTTGATATTGTTTCACACAAATCTGGCTACTTCCTCTTTGGAAATCCTATTTCATCTGACTACATGGCCTGATACTTTTGAATAAAATATGAACTAAAGTATGAGGCATTGAAATAAATAAATAAAATTGTGATATTTCTGTCATTCTTGGATGTATGTCTTTGAAGACAACGTGTAACAAAAACTGTTTACTTTCCCAATCATGACCTTGACCAAATAAGCACTTCTGATTGAGCTTCCAGATTTAAAAGTCCTATATCTTTGTGCTATCTCATTTTTCTAGCCTATAAAGAGAACTGTAAATGTGTTTAAAATATACAACTTTAAATTAAACCAATTTTTGTCATTAAAGCATTATATGCACAAGTAATTTTTTTTCTAGTATGTCCAATAAATATTGGTTTGCTTAATTATTAGTTAAGCAACATTTATTCTGTTCACTGCTCGGATTAGTGCCAGGTTTAAAATATATACTCATGGATAGGTCACACTTTTTTACCAAACATTTCACAAAATATCGGAGTGCGACCTATCTGCTTGACATAAATGTAAAACAACACTACCTTGTCATCATGATTTCTGATAAATCGGAGATGATACCCATAAACACTAAAGCTGTGGTTTTTCTCTGTATAGAAACAATTTATCTATCATATATACTGACTCACTGCTTTAAATTTACCTCATTCTGTTAGATTCACTTATCCATCACAATAAATAAGTAAAATTATAAAATATTCATTAATCCATCAGTAACCATTCAGTCGGGGCCCTCACACTAGACTGATATAGAAACCTGTTGGAAAATATGACTTAAAGAAATGAAATATATTCTTTGAGATAATTTCCTTTAATGGTTGTTTCATATAACATTAAAAGGTGTTCTTAAGTGTTATTTAGAAATAACAAAGTGCATGGATGTAGTACCCAAAATGTTTGCATTGTGCAGTGATATAGTTGGTAGCCAAATTTGTAATTTATAATTTTAATTGTTGCAAATCCTAGTCATGAGTAAAAGAAAGAGTTATGAAGCAGGTTTTAAATTAAAAGTACTGAATTATTCAGAAGAACATAGAAATCGATCAGTAGAAAAGCAGTATATATAATAATATGTGGTAGATATTAAAATACCAGTACAATGGTTACTTCCTTTTTTTTTTTTTACATGATGATTGACAAAATGTATTTTAACTGCAAAAGTGTATTAATAATTTTAAGTTTTGAAATAAAGGTAAAAATAAAAGTAGATATCTGATAATTCTTATGTTTAAAAATGGCTGTGTAACTTCCCAGATTATAGTGTAACCTATCTACAAGTCAGGAGTAAATCATCAATTATTAAACCATAAAGTAGAGGTGTGACATATCCGGTGGGGCAACCTATCCACGAGTATATATGGTACTAGTTTTTATATGCAATGCCCATACTGAACTTGAAGATTGTCTTTAGAAAAGTCATTCCTGAAGCATGTGTTGAACCAAATTTATATCTCCTTTCATTATTTACCACAATATAACATGCACCAGTGTATAACACACACTTAGGATTTGTCAAAGAATATTCTGAAAAACTAATAAACAAAGCTTCTTGCTTTCCAGTCAACTTTAATCTTCAAAGAAATAAATGCAATGTCAATCGTTATCTTCAGTTTTCTTAATACCTGTTCTTTTATTGTTCTCTCTTCTTAATGTTTTTCTTTTTCTCAAATTTTTCACACTCAGTAACCCCTTGCATCTTAGTGGCTTTGTCTGAAATGAGTAAAAAAGAAATAATAATAATTTGTCCAAATATATATATATATATATTTATAACATCATTTTGATTTTTATCATAATTTATGTTATATTCTGGATCATCAGGTGTCTAGTGTGTCAAAAAAACAGTGTTTAGAACTTGTAACCCAACCATCAGGATATCTGATGTTTTGTTTTTTTTACTAATGTTCACTCTATACAAGGCTTAAGAGCCACCGAAGGAGGAGGGTTACTGAAAGAGCTTGTTGCGTGAGTGGTAAAATTAAGGGTAAGAGGTGCAGTTTAAGAGGACATGTGGGAAAGATAACGGTTCTGTTGCCATGTTCTGGTCATCTAGAATTCCAGTGGTGCATCCATATACTGTTGTTTATATCATCAGCATAAACTCTTAGGGAGATCATTTATATAAAGTAGAATGATGGTGGAGCCGAGAAGCAAGCCTTGAGGGATGCCTGCATTAATCTCAAGAGGAGGACTGGCCATTAGCAACTACCTTCATGGACATACCTGTTAGGAAGAACTTGATATTTGAGAAAACTTCTCATGACTCCATAGCTAAACTTGCGTAACAATCCCTAATACCACACCTTTTCAAAGGCCTTTGATATATATATATATATATATATATATATATATATATATATATATATATATATATATATGATCATCATTGTGATGTATTTATTGTGTAATGCTTCACTGATTCTGTAATTAATGACAGGGTATTGACCAAGCCGATCAAAATACAAACTGTCACTCAAGAGGTTGTCCCTGTTGAGGTGATGCACAAACTTCTTGTTGATTATATCCTCAGTTTTTTTTTGGGGGGTGGGGGGGGTTTATGACACTAAGGAGGCTGTTGGACTGATAGTGAAACTGGAATGAACACTCACCCACATTCTTGAAAACAGAGCATACACTTGATACCTTCCATAAACTTGGGAAGAATTTTTCCTTCATGCAGTGGTTAAACAGTTTTGCTAACAGGGATAATTCATGAATAATATTGGGATTTTATCTGGACTGATAGCCTTCTTAGAGTTAATGCTTTTAATAAGTCTTGATACTTTCCAGGTTGTGATAAAAATATTACTAAGTTTGTTCTCCATGAGAGAGGGGAAATTTTCTGATGTGGAGTTTGAAGCCAATGTTGGAGCCAAGAGCTTTGCCTTATCTGATGAGGATGAGATAACCTCAGGGCCATTTATGATAGTAGGCACTGACATTTTACCTCTATTGAAAATTTGGTTAAAGATTTTCCAGAACCCATGGGATCCAAGTTGTTTGCTATTGACATTGAATTGGACTGTTGGTACATAACTGCAATTTGTATTTTCTAAAACACTCTAGCAATGATTTCAGACAGTTCTGAATTCAGCAATGGTCCTACTACACCTTATTACCTGTGATAAATATTGTAGTAGTGGTTACAGTGAGCTATGGCTGCAGCACATTCAGGAGTGAACAAGGGCTGGCTTGTACACAGAAAAATTAAAAAATTAAAAAAAAAACAGCACATCAGAGGATGCCTTTGGTTTGACATCAACTTCAATACTAAATGCTCTGAAGTACCCAGGGGAGGTAACACTTCAGCAGAGCATTTTTCAGGGAACGATGTGAGGAAGAGGTCGAGGGTGTTTGTGTGATGTCCTGTTGTGTTGGCAACACAAGTGGGCTTATCAACGATCTGTGTCAGTTCGTAAGTGATGAAGTTTCAACAGTATCTGCCTTCATCATCAGTTTTGTTCAAGTGGCCTAACCACTGTTTGTGATGAATATTAAAGTTACTACAAATATGAATGCTAATTGAGGGATGCTCAGAGAGGATATCATCAATCATCTCAGCTATATTGCTGAACTATTAAAGTCCCATCATGCTGTGGATGATAAAGAATAAAAATGAAGGAGGGAGTGAGAATGATAATGAAGGAGGGACAATGAACAAGGGAGAAATATTTTAGGGGCCTTTTTTTTTTAATTCTGCCTTATATGGCTGGAAATCTCAAATAAAACTTGGTGTTTCTTTTAGAACTCTGCAATTAGTGGCATATTTTGTGAAATTTCGATTTGTGGCTTATTGGAACACATTCTAACGTTTTTTTTAGAACAATTTCAAGCTGTTAATTGTAGTTGATCATCACTTTGTTTTGAATTAAAAACAGTTAAGAATTAAACTTTTTTTTTCTCTTCTTCAAAGAAGAAGTGCCACATTTTAATATTAAGTGATCAAAATTAATAAGTCTTTGAGATACACCAAGATAACAAACTCCAAAGAACAGCTCTATATACATTTCTTCCAAACTACTATTTAATTGGTATTTTTCTATATTTGTTTTCATTAATTATGATTTACAACAATTATTGAAAAAGATTAAAGATGAGTGTTTAGCATATAGGAAGCTTTCAGTTTCAGCTTTACATTTTTTGCCTCCAAAATGTTTATTCATTTAAAGTAAAATCAATTTGAATTTTTGGCATTAACTTTATTAATGTATTTATCATTGTGTTTGTCCTATGCCATCTTTTGCATGAAAGTGATAGTTGCTATTCTCAGTTCTTCATACTCCTCAGCTGGCATCTATACATAATTTCAAAGCCTTCTCAAGAATGACAGCATACAGCCATATCATGTTGAAACACTGGTTCTTGTACAATCCCCAAAGTAAAGCAACATCAAACCTGGTCATTATCCAGATGGATGACCACTTGGGAATACCAGGTGCTGTAAACTTAGATGTGTGGGTGGTATAATGGTTTGAAATCGGAGAGCCAAGTTCCAATTTCCATTGGGTTGGTTATATTCACTTACACACAAATACCCTTGGAAAAGGTATGAATCCACCTCTTCTCCCACCCGCGATGCATTAGTCAGATTTGTATCACCATTATTTCCAAAAATAAATTCTTTGAAATCTAAAAATATTTTCTGGTTTTAAATGAGCTGGAAAGGTTTAAGCTACAGAAAACGAATTACCTCAATCAATCAATTACACCATATTTCAGGCATCCTCTCAGAATATATATATATATATATATATATATATATATATATATATATATATATATATATATATATATATATCTTAATCAGCAATATTCTGCTGCTTTTTTCAGGCTTCCATAGATTGATTTCTTTTTCTTTTTTTTATCAAAAGAATTCTGTAAAGTGACTAATATTTGGTCAGTAGAATTTTTTCTTTGTTTTTTTTTTTGTTATTGTTCACCTAATACAATGTCTAAGAGCCAGTCATAGTTGAGGGTTACTGATCAATGTTGTTTTTATGGATGTAAGAACAGATAATCTTCAGTTTTTACAGGATATGTCGGATAAGTAGCAATTAGCCATGGATTTGAAGAAGTTAAGATGGTCATGGTCGGGGAGCATCCTCTCAAGTATCTGTTCCACAAAGCAGTTGCTCTTGGGAAGAAATTCTCTGAATCTCATCAATGGAATATAAGGGAATGAGAATGTTTTACACTTGTGTACATGGCCTGACAGCTCGTAGTTGTAATGGTCTGAACTGAGGGAACTAGGTAATGTTGCTCGTCAGAACATTTTTCATGGAAATAGTGATAATATTGATAGGCTTGTGATAGGCCTGTGGAAATAAGGTGGAAAATAATTGATCATCTACAAGATCACATAACCACTTTTGAACTCAAATCTGGAAAGAGAGGATTGGGCAACACCAGCTCAAATATGGTAGCAATACTCTATTTTTGGTCTTATCCGACACTTGTAAAGATAGGGCATGGCAAATGGAATCAGGTATTTTCTGGGGCAGTATAAGAATCAACTATCCTTCCAGTGACTTTAGCAATGGATCATATGTATATGTTTTCATTTGAGGTCTGGGATGAACTGAGATTGAACAAATAAAAGGAGCCTCTTTGAGAGTGCAACCATTCATCAAGACTGGTGAGAATTAAGGGTCAGCTTGGTGAAGATGAAGTTATTTTGGTTTTTGAGGTATTGAATGTTACAAGTCAGTTTTTCTCCCCATTGGTCAGATAAGAGATCAGCTGGCCATTTACATTTTTAGAGGTGCACCTACAAGCTGTAGTATCTTTTGATATTTATTAATGAACTGAGAATCCGATGCAGAAACTGTCAGTCAGGTAGTTGCCAAAATGTTTGAATACTAATTAAAAACAATATTGTGGTTACTGCCCAGTGATATTTTAGAAAAATGTGTCACTCTTGATGACGTGGTTTCACCACTATGATGTGGAAACCATGCAATGTCAGCACTCTGGTTTTCTGTGGCTGAAAATTAGTTCTTATTTAGTACAATTAATTTAGTATTACCCAACTAATGTTGGTAAAAGTGTCAGGATATATTTATGATAAATATTCCAGGTGAATATCAGCTTGTGTTATTTTTGGAAATATAATAAACTTATTTGGTCATGCGACATGTATAAAGCAACTCATGGGTTGCTTATCGCACACACACACACACACACACACACACATATATATATATCTCAATATTTATTTTGTCATACCAGATCTATAAAGCTTGCTATGGACCATAAGAAAGATATAATGTCAAAAGAGAAACAAGATATTGTTAATTTATTGAGTAATGTGAACACAATGTTGTAAATTGCAAAAAAGCTAAATGGAGATCATAAAACAATCAAAAAAGAAATTGAAAACCTTAGTAAGATAAGAACAAGAAAAAATTCTGGCTCTATAAATATCATGAAAAGTGATATGAGAAAAAAAATAGAAGTATAATAAGTCAGAAAACTAGATAAAGAAACAACAAAATATTTCAAGAAGCTGCTTCTACAAATGTAAACAGAAAAAATGCAAAATATTAAGAACAGTGGATAAAAACATGGAAGCAAACAAAACTATCACTAAAGTAAACGCCACAAAAAGAAGCATACATTCAACCAAGAAATACATGAAAACTGATTTCTGAACAGTAATTTTTATTGATGGATGTAGAAGTATATTGGATGGACTTGACCTCCAAAGACACTGGAAAAATAGTTGACTTATACTGCTCCTTAATGAAAAAGGTCAGTCACTACAACTTAGAAGATGACAGAGATGGAGTAATGATTTAGGTTAATCTTATAGGCAGTTAATTTATAAGTTCCTTTGTAGTTGATGATGTTATGAAGATAAATGTAGAGAATTATTTGAAAATGAAATATTTTTGAATGGTATAGGTTACAATAAAAAAAACCTAAGTTAAAGAATATATTAATACAAAATAATGCTCCTTCACATTCTGCAAAGCTGACTACTTGTCCACTTTGCCAAGAAATTTTTCAAAGATATTAATATACTGAATCAAAGCTTCTCCAGGTATTAATCCAATTGAAAACATGTGGTTCATCATTAATAAATATAAGATTAGAAAACAAAATTCAATAAAATGCTAAGTCATCACTAATAACATTACAGATTCTTTGTAACTGTCCCTATAATAGGATTGCTAGATATGCTAAATAGAAATAAAGAATAATCAGTTCAAATTTAAATTCTAATGTTTTCTAATTTTCTTTGTTCATATATCAGTTCTTCCTATATAGTAATTTTAGTTAATTTACATATGTATGTTTATTAATAGGATACAGAATTCAGACAAGTTTGATAAATTTGACAAAGTGAGAAACTGTTTTATTGATTTGATTACGTGTTTCAGCATCATTAAATAGGTTTCATCAGAACAAAAGAAATATGTGTGTCTGTGTGTGCTTCAATTTTAATCCTTTTTTTTTTTTTTTTTGCTAAGTTGATGTCCCTCGGTTGGGAGGAAAAAATACAATTGTGTGACTTTTGTTTTTAATTTGTGTTGTCAATCTGTTCAAGTATCATGCCATTTATAGTTTGATGCAGATGATCTGACCTTGGCTTTGATAAGATATTACTTTGTTGATGTTCATCACCAATTTTTTTATTGCTTTGCTAAAACTTGTTTTTATTTTCTCCCAGCTTTTCTGCAGTGAATATAAGGTGAAACCTTTTTTTTTTTTTTTTTTTTTTTCAGAATGGGTTGAAAGTAAAAGATTAATATATGTTCTTATTACGTATAGGTATGTTTTTGTGTTTTCCATGTCAAGGAGATGAGTATTAATACGTATAAGCAAATTAGTAATTTTAAATTTGATCAGTGTTTTTTATTTCTGTTTGGCAAATCTAGCAATAAGCTCAAGAGGCCCATACTGAATATGAAAAATGTCCTTCTAAATAACTTCTTGATATGATGCACATTGCACTGTTAGAGGCAAAATATAACCGGGATTTTTCCTTTCATTTTTTTTCTTTCATGTTTATTTATTTATCTGTCTGTTTTCCTTTTAGCAGTTTTTCTAATGTAAAAAAAAAAGACTGTTGCTATCTTTCAGACATCACAAGGTTATTCAGTGTTGATACACAGCTATTCAGATACTCATAAGTAGATGGATAAAATGTAGCTATGCCCTTATCACTTGATGATATTTTGTTCCATAAGTGCCACAACCCTGGCCTAATAAAAGTTTACTCACTTGACAGTGTTAAGATAAAAATGGAAATATGCACTTTTCTTCTTGATGAACAGAACAATTTTATATTTACTTATAACTTTGTCCGTTACCAAACAGGACAACTTTCATGGATAAATAATAATTTTTATTTGTGAATCATTTATTGCAACCAATAAAAATGCTGCAAACAATATTTTCATTGCATTTTTAAATGAATTTCAAAACAGTATTTAGATATTTGTACATAGATTTATTCAACTGCATATTTTCCATTTTGTTCTATAACATTTCACCATTTTTGAGGTTGCTTCATGATAACCATTTGCCCAGAACTTGGCATTTTATTTTTGGATGATGTATTTGTTTAAGCATGTTTACAGGCTTCCAGAGAATTGAAGTCCCCCCCCCACCACCACCACCACCATTAAGAGAATTTTTGTAAGGGGCCATCCAAAGTTGCAAGGTCAGGTGAATGTGGCAAATGTAGTATCACATCCAAGCTAAGCTATATCAATTTCTGCCAGGAATGTAATGAGACATGAGTTGTCCTGATGACCAATTCTAAGTGTTTTCATTGATTTTCTGCCTTTAATCAGTCCAGCTGGAAACAGTACCTGTCTGAATACAATGTCTGATTTTGCAGAAGGAGCTTGTAATACACAATGGCCTTACAAGATTGGAAGCGAAGTCTCTGGTCAGAAAACGAATGTTCTAACCCTTCAGCCATGTACTCATCCATTTCACTGTACATTGTTGTAAACAATCTAGTTTTTATTGCTTGTGATCATTCTTTTCAAAAATGGTCTGTTTTTGTTGCATTTGAGCAAAGAATTGCAGATGGAAATACTGTATATTTAAATTTCATTTTGTTCAATTGTGAAGCACCCAAGCATCATTGTAATTCTCATGTCCAAGTGCTTTCATATTCCTTAAAATGCTCATATGAAATATATTAGTACCTTTATGATGTTCCATGTCATGTAACTGGATTATTTTTAATCAACATTTTAATTTGGTTATCATCAGTGACTGCAAGCCGACTGGAATATTCTCAGTCTTCTAGATAAAAATTTCTACTTCTGAATCTAGTGAATCATTTATTAACAGTATTCTCAACTATGACGCTGTCTTCATAAATGGCATGTATCTTTTTATACTGTTTCTACAGTTTGTTTCCTTTCTAGAAATAAGAGCATCAAAATATAAAAATGCATTTCATTTCCTTCCATTTTTACTTTTAACCTAAAAACATTTAAAATTTGCAATCCAACCATGAATTATGTAGAAAGATGCATTGAAATGTAACCTTTCACAATATGTACATATCATCATCATCATCATTATTATTTATTCAGTTAGTGTATTTGGCATCACTGTAGTCGTCACTCTGCTCTGCTGTAATTGTGGTTCATGGTGACATTCAAGGCAAAATAGTGCCAGTTCCTTTTGCATCAGGGATATTGAGGTTACCCCATCCCTCCTCTCAGAAGTTCCTCTGCCCACTGGAAAAGCCATTGACCTTGCAGCTGCTATACCTAGGCTGGCCATTTGACACATGTAGATTGTTAGAGGCATTCCCCTTCACCCATCAGGCCCAGGAAACCCTTCCAACTACCCTCATAGTTTAGCTGGTAGGTCAATGCTCTTGACTGGGATGTGGTCAACATAGTTCCCATATGCCTTCTTGGAGCCATATATGAGAGTTGGATGTAGGCTGTGGACCAGTACATTTCCACATCCCAATTAATTTGAGTAAAGCAGGGTCAGTCACTTTACTGCAAAGGTACTACCACTGACGAAACACCCCACATATATAATAAAGAAATCATCCAAAGAATTAATCAATAAAGTTAATGTAATTAATGGTGAAATCACTTCACTAACAGATCAATAAAATATTAACTTACTAACAACTCTCTGAATAACATGATCCTTATGTTTAAAATTATGCGATGGATTAGATGTTCTGTTACAAGTACTTTCAAAGAAATTTGCTCCTTCATTGTCACGTATTAATATTGTTTTCATAAGGATCACGTCATTCAAAGATTTGTTAGTAAGTTAATATTTTATTGATCTGTTAGCGAAGTGATTTCACCATTAATTACATTAATTTTACTGATTAATTCTAGGATGATTATGATTAATATATATATATATATATATATATATATATATATATATATATATATATATATATATATATATATATATATATATATATATATATATATATCTCAGTTCCATGTGAAATGAAATCATGTATTCAAACACCACCTTTTGAAAAAAAAAATTTCTACTCTTTCTATACAGGAAACAATCAGCATTTGTTAACCAAATAGTGTTGGAATCTATAAAATATTTTTTATTAAAACAGTTTTCCAGGCCTTCCCAACTCTACTAGCCATTATCACTCTTTCTAGTACAGATATTATTTTCCTTATAAACATTTTGTCTTTTGGTGGGGTGGAAAGTTAATAAGATAATTTGGTAAATATAACCTTGTATTTTCATTTACATGATTCATGAAGTTATTACAATTTTCGGTCATAGTATACTAACCAAGCAACACTGGCTACAGCAATGATCTGTTTTAATTTTAATTCATAACTATATTCAATGTATGTTAATAACAAATTTGGTTAATATTTTAGGCTTATGAATTTTGTCAATAAAACTATCTTTTGTCAAACTCAAGATGTTTTATTATTATATGCTTTGCTATTCAGACCAGGATGCTCATCTTATATGTTATACTCGGAACATTTCAGCCGTTATATTGTCTGGCCTTATTTAATTATTGAGATGATGATGATTGTTGTTGTAATAGTAGTAATAATAATATACTTTGCTGTTAAGACCAGCATGCTCACCTTGAATGCTCATTATATTCACTTAATCACAAATATCCTTGGGAAAGATATGAATCCAATTCTTCTCCCTGATTCTTTCTATGGATTAATTTAGGTACCTCCATGAGATCGCTAAAAAAAGAGCATAGCATGATGAAAAAGACACCAAACTTGACAAAAACAAAATTTTATCGTCTAAATGTTTGTTATTCATTAAGAGGAAAGGTCAAAGTATTTTGGGGGTATTTTTTTCCATTTTTTAATCGTTCCTAGCACGTCTGAAATTTTCGTTAAAAATCTAGTTTTTTTTTGAGTCAGCAAAATTGACCATTTTTTTCCATTTTAAAAAAAAAACTGGAAATCTGACTTTGAAATTTTTTTAAATATCAATTATCATTTTTTCAAAACTTATTTTAAAAAAAATCAGAAATTATAATGTTTATTTAAAATATTTTGAACCAAACTTAACTTAGCTTTTTGTGCCAAAAAGATGTAATTTGAAAATAAAACAAAGCAGGTCATAAACTTTCGCGTCTCTTGACATGTGATGAATGATATATTTACGAATTCCATGAGGCTAATTTGTTCTACAGAAGGAGAAAAGTGAAATAATTTACATTTACGTGAACAAATTATTTACCCGTTATTTTTAACGAAAACTTTCAGCGGTCTAATTTTTTTTTTTTTTTTTTTTTTTTACTTAGCTTTCACCTTTACGTTTATGATGCTTTATGGGAAATATATTCTAAAGAAATTAAAATAAAACTGTTAAGAGTGACATTAAATTTCATATTTCTTAAGAAAGGTATCTAATTAATTTATAGGTACCTTTCTTATGAAATTTTATCAGAATTGTACATAAAATACTATAATTTTATGTACATTTATTACATTCTACTGTTACTTGTATTTGCATTCATTTTATTATTAATTTTGATATTTCATTTATGGAAAAATGTCGTAACTGAGATTAATATAAAATAAGATCATATAAATTTCATAAGATGATACTGATACTTGTAGGTACCCTTCTCAGTTGAAATTGAAAAATCAAATTAACTTCTCCACATGTTTTCACAAAAGTAAAGGCCTTAACAGCGGAGAACAATGCTTAACTCAAATAACGCATAACTTAATTATATTCTGGTTGGTCTTCCGTATTTTATAATTACAGCTCGATTATAAGCACAAAATTACATTTCTTAATTACTGGGGATCTTCTGATTAGTCAAAAATGATACAATTTACAACGCGCTAAAAAAAAGATCTATCTCATAAGGACACTTATGAAAGCCGATCTGACTTTTAACTAATTTTATAATATTTTAACAACTTAAATGTAAAATCTATTATAATTAATGAAATAACAAATAATTGTATTAAAAATTCATTTTTCATCGAAAAATTTTTTTTTTTCAGAAAATATTGTCCATATTCATAAAAACAACTAAAAGCAAATAAAAGCATTTGAAATTAAATAATATCTTTGTTTTATTGAGTTTTGTATGTTACAATTCAGAGCTGATTTTCAGGTACTGGGTTATCCAATTAAAAACAAAAAAAAATATGATTTGCATTCCTCAAAGCCCTGTGCTTTTAATTATTGTAATCACTAAAACCGATGCAATCAATTTCTAGCGTTTTCATAAAATTAGTTAGTGGGGGTAATAAATATTTTTAAAAAATATTTCTACCATGACTTTCATAAAAAAAAAACATATTTATAATAATTTCGATCATCTGTGAATAGTTCCTGAAAGTTTCATTAACATCCGATAATTATTTTATTTTTTTTGCACGATTTTTCAAATTAATGTGTGTCATACCAAAAAACGTGCTAAAATTGTCTGTTATTTACTAGTTCCATTGATACAAATAGAAAAAAGTTTTTTAATCAAAATTTAGAATGTTCTAAAAAGAAGGAAAATTTTTTAAAAAATAATTAAAAAAAAACTTTGGTCTTTCCTCTTAATAATAACATAAGCATTTAGACAATAAAATTTAGTTTTCGGCAAGGTTGGCGTCTTTTTCATCAAGCTATGCTCTTTTTTTAGTGATTTCGTGGAGGTACCTAGATTAATTAGTGGAACTTGTATCAGTAAATCATTATCATCTCCTAGGGAAAAGACCATATATTCTGGTTCACGGGAAGAAATGGACATGAGCCACAAAGGTGAATAAAATGGGTGAGAATCAACTGGTATGAAATATCCCCCTAAGCATGGAAGATTGGAATGAAAACAATCTACCCCATGAATTAAATAAAGGGTTTGGCTAGAAATTCCAAGAAACCAGGTACCTGAAGAAAGTCAACAGATACAATGGCCAAAATATTCTAATCATAAAAATTAAAGAACATACTAGTCTGAATAGTAAAGCCTATAATAAGGCTATCTTTCTTGCTTTACTGTATTGGTGAAAAATAAAAATGTCCTTAATATAATCAAATTAAACATTAAATTATCTGATTGGAGATTTATGCCCAACATTGGTAACAGAATGACCTACTAGACACCATTTTTAGTTTTGTTTTTTGGCTATAAAATCTATTTTATATAATAGATTTTAACTATTTTGTCAACACATTTTGAATTTATGAGAAATCATTAAGCAAATTTCTTCCACTTTGTACTTAATACATTCAGTAGGTAACATTTCAGTTGGAATTTTACAAAATCCTAAATAATCTGAACTTTAAAAATATTATTCAGTGTATGTTCACAATGTTTCTTTTTCTTTGATTTAATATATCTCAAACAGTTCATTTATTATGCAAGATAAAAATAAAGCAGAACAGCTTCTCAGAAAATTATTAACCTTCACTTCTTCTTTATATATACTTTTGTATACTTGCTATAATTGCTCTCTATAAATCCTAGTAGTTTATTATTGTTTACTCTTAGTTTTGCGATTACTTGAAACCTGCTGGATACCAAGTAATGCTTATTATTAACTCAATTCAATTATTAATATTACACAGTAATGCTTGGATTTTAAAAAAATTGCTCTATTGTTATTAATTAACAAATTTTGATTAATTTTTTACATAGATAATGAAATAAAAAGTTTCAAAGAGTTTAGTCTATTGAACTCCTGCTATCATCAGGTGTACAATTTGTCATGAAAGAGAGAGGGTTTTTTTTGGGGTTTTTTTTGGGGGGTAAAAGAATGAGTTCAATTGTCCAAATAGTTATTGCAATTGTAATAGCTGTTCTCAAAGTTAAAAAAAAGTCTTTGTTTATATTTGTAAGTCTAAAATTAATAAACAGGCTTCCAAATGAAATGGATATAAAACCAGTTTTTTTTTTTTGTTGTTTTTTTCCTTTTCATGACAAAATTAGGAATACTTCTTTTCAATTACATTGTTTTTTTTTATTTTAGGAAGACCATTATTTGTGTTTTCTACAATATTTGTTTTATTAAACTCAATAAAATTATTAGCATCAGAAGTTGTGAAGACATACTGAGAATAACTAGCAACTAGACCTCTGAAATCCTTTCAGAAAGAAATTGCCATTTTATAAAAAGAACTTGAGTTTTTTGATTTTGCTACTTATTCTTAAGTGATCAATTAACTTATAATACTTAAGCTTTAAAACAATAACAGTTCCTATTAACTAATAAACATTGTAGATTTTCTGTTAGGACTAATTCAAAGAAAATAATTTCTTACAAATGCTTGCATTATTTTACATGTGAGGGGATGAAAAGTTTTTGGCTTAATCTACTCTCTATAATTTAATCAAACATGATTTTTTCTTTTTTTCCTTAGTGTTTCTTGGAGAACTTTTTACTTGTGCATGCGTGCGTGAGAGAGAGAGGTGAATAATTAGAGCATGTGAGAATCTGATTTGAATTTGCATCCCAAACCATGGAAGCTTGATTCTATCATGGAACAATGCATATCCTATCTTGACAGCAAACTTAGTGATTTTAATTAGCTTAACTACTTTTTAACTTGTCATTTTAAAAGGTTGTCCCCCTTTAGAAAAATAGCAGGTTCATCAATTTTCAAATAAAATATATGAATTTTTATTCATAGCATTTGTTTCAAATTAATTTGAAAAAAATTCTAGTTTCAAATTTAAGCCTTTATTTAATCTACTTGGTGGAGCGGGGGTTAGATTATTCTTGTTCTGCTGTCCATGTCTTAAGATTTTTATTTAGTACTACTCAGTTATTGCTCATTTTGGATCCACTGAGTCTAAGTCTGCCTGGCCAAATGATTAATCTCACAATTACTATCACAACTAAATTCACAAACCAATGTTTTAATTCACTTAGCTGCTATTAGTTTAAAATTTCTTGAAGATTACTCAGATCAACAAGCATCTGAGGGAAGGCAGAAGCCACAACAGGTGAAATGTTGTGATTATAACAACAAGGATGAAGACAATAGTCTGAGTGTAAATGTAAATAATAATCCCAGAAATTCAAACAAAGTCTCATTTTGTTTTATATTCTTGTTTGCTAAAAGTCATTTCTTGTCATTAAAAATACAGCTGCTTTTGACAAATAACCAAGCAAACTGCTTAGGTTTTCAATGTACGTTATTTATTTTAGCTGTACACATTAAACCTAACTTTTTGAATCAAGATGTACTACCCGCAATTTAAAAATTTGTTTTTATCCATAGTTTTAATTTTTTTTTATGATAAAACTTCTTTTTTTTTTTTTTTTTCCAAGATAAAAAATTTTTAAGTTCATGAAGATTTCACATTATTTTTCTATCCTGATTTCAGATATTGTTAGCTTCCTACAGGAATATATGTAAAGTACACTCATTAATATTTTGCTTGTAAAAATAAAATTCACTTTTTATTTGTCATTTGATACTATACACTATATTCTACCATGTGAATATTATGGCAGAAAATTACATTCAAACTCTAATACAGCAATTTCATGACAGGGAAACTTTTTGGTTATTCTCAAGGCATGAAATCAAAACTCATTCCCAGCTTTTAGATGATTATTTTTTCACTCTTTGAGGAATTGCTGAAAAATCCTTGGCCTTATCCATTTCCCAAAATCTGATCAAATGATCATGTATTCGTTTATTTTGGAATCCTTTTTTAGTCAGGTTGAGAACTTTTCAGCACCGCTTTGCAAAATAGGCAAACTTAATTTAAGTTTGTCGGATTTTTGCAGGGAACATTTTGTCTTGTGGTCATAGTTTATCCATAATTTTTAAAAAACAAAAATATATTTTCAAAAGTTCCCAGCCTCCTCTTTTTTGCAAACTAGACACTTGAATATACAGTATAAAAGCTTTTTTTGATAAATAATGCAAGAAACCTTAGAACAAACTGAATAAATATTAGGGGTACTAAGATTCTCACTCTCAAAATGATTAAACTAGTAATATCTATGTCCTAAGTTTTGAGCTCATAATGATTAACTTAAGATAGAATTTTTCTTTTTATATTTATAAATGCTAAAAAACTTTTAAATATATAAGCAAAGCTAAAGAAAATCCTCACTACATAAATAATTCTACTGACCTAAACTTTCTATTTTTCTTGCTCTTTTACATCCTAAGAACTTGGCAATACATTGCTCTGTGAGTCTTCAATTGTATAAAAGGTAATTAACCCATGCCCTCAGTTTAAACTAAGACCTTTTTTTTTTTTTTTTCATGCATCTAAAATATAATTATAAACTATAATTTTGGAAAGATGAAAATGTCAGAAAATTTAATTTGAAATCAAGAAATATGGGCTTTAAACAAAATAGTTGCAATATATACAAGAGGAAGACGGTGTCATTTTAAACTGAAACCAGGAACATACGAGTTAAAAAATGTCCTATTTATTTGGAAATCACATCCAACTACATCTCCTGTTATGATAATGCTAAAAGAATGCAAAAGGTAATGTTTGACACTACACAACCATTTGCCTGATAATGTCCTATTGAAATCAAATTTCTCTTGTACATTGACATGGAAAAGGCTGAAAATATATGCTTAATTATATTGATGCTCTTTACTGTCCTAGAAAATTATGAAACCAAACTGTATATATAAAATAGGAGATCACAAAAACCATTGTTTCCCCTCTTTCATTTCCTTCTCCTTCTTCCCCCTCTTTTCTATACACATCAATGAGAAGAGGGAGATTTGGTCACATTTTCATTTACAGCTTGGAGATCAGAAGTGAACCAAAACACAGATGCTCATGCAAATATTGCATTTTTGTAGTGCAATCATTTATCTTATGTCTGCTTTTTGACTAAAAAATGGTTGCTTCAATGTTTAAGTTCAATCCTTTCTCTCTCTCCATGAGAATGAAATCATGACTGTGTGTTTACATGAAAAAAAATATCTACTGGCATACATGGTACTTGATTAAGCAACTTTTTTCAATCATTTCACCCCAAGCAAGGCAATAAAGCCACTGAATCACAAAGGGTTACTGAGAGTGAAGGAAACTAAAAACATAGAGGACATTAAAAGAACAGGAGTCAAAGAGAAGATAACAATTGACATTGCATTTAAACTTTTAAAGATCATAGTTTACAGAAAAGCAAGAAGCTGGAAGAGAGTTCTACAAGTGAAAAGTACAAGAGAAAAAACTTATGGTTATATCTAGCAATTTCAACAGTAAAATGAAACCTAGCTGCCAATTTAGTACTGCATTTAAACTTAAGGAGTCAAAATACCAAAGTGTAACGCTCATCAGAACTAATATATATATATATATATATATATATATATATATAACATTGAAGTCAATACTCAGAAGCAACAGGCTGTTTCATGCTAGATGCAATTGTCAGGTTGCAAGTGTTGGATTTTTTCTTGACTAATATATATATATATATATATATATATATATATATAGGTCAGTGGTGCATTGTGGGTAATCCATTCTGGCAGTTATTTTGGCAGGAGTGGCTTGTTTATTTATTTGGGTCAATTTATTTTACTTGTTTTTTATTTTATATATTTATTTATTTTCAGTTTTCTGTTTTATTAACGTATTAAAAAAAATTGTGGGGAGGGGGATTGATTGCCATAGTCTATTCTGCTATTTTGGCAGGGGACAGTTTTTAATTTGTTTATTATTTTATTTATTTATTTATTTGGATTCATTATTTTACTTGTTTTTGCTTATTTTTGTTTATTTTTATTAGTTCTAACAGTTATTTTAGCAGGAGCAATTTGTTCATTTATTTATTTATTTGAATTAATTTTTACTTGTTTTTTCTTATTTATTTGCTTATTTATTTTTTATTTTATATATTTTTATTTACTCTATTCAGTTTTCGATTTTTGAGTAACGTAGTAATTTTTTTTTTTTTTTTTTTTATCATTATATAGCAGTTGTAGCTATTTTCTTGTCCAAATGCCTTAATGTTTATATTAGTTATAAGGACAAATCATTGGACAATTTAAATCATCATTTTCTTTGGTCAAGCACTAGTTTCAGAAAATCTCTGAATCATAAAATAAAAGCTACAATAAAACTAAGATATTATTTAATTAGAAAAACATTTAATTGCTTTTATGAATAAAATATCTTCTGGACACTATTGTTTTAAAATCTTTTTTTTTGATGAATAATGAATTTTTGCAAGAATTGTTTTCATTTTTTTTTTTTTTTTTTTTTAATTATAATAATTTATAAAATTTTAAATCTTTTAAAGTTCTGTATTAATTTGTAGCAGTCAAGTGATATTGTTATTAAAAAAAACTATTTACTAATCAGGTTTATTTCTTCTGTTTTCTCTAGAGGTTATTTGAACTTATTCGCTTTCTTTAATATGGTATATCGTTATCTTTCTCTCTCCTTTTTTCTTTCTCTAATTTTATGGTATAGGTATTACTTGATATTTGATACTAAAATAGGAAAAGGATTAAAATTATTTTAAAATCTTTTTAAAAGATAATATTGACCCTTATCTAATTATTTTGCAAAGACCAGGTGAAGAATTATTAAAAAAAATGAAAGTAAATTTAATCACATTCTTAAATGAGAAATTAATTTATTCTATCGATTCACTTGTTAAGTTATTTAATGCCTTTTAAGAAGAAAGAAAACCTCAATTCTAGTTTATTTATTTGTCTAGCTTTTATGCTTTTATTTACCTATTAGGTTTTTTCTTTTTTAAATTACTTCTTGGCAAACTTTGGGCTAAGTTTTTAATTAAATGAAACTGTTTATTTACAATTAATATCAAAATGCCATTTGTTTTCCTTTTCCCTCTTTGATGTTTCTTCTACTTTATTTCATATTTGAGATCCTTTGAACCAGATTAATCTAGATGATTTTTCGACTGCTTCAATTATTTCTTTCAGAACTTTCTTTTTTTTTCTAATCCTTTGATTCCAATTTTTTAAGGCCGTGCACAAAAATTGTCCTGCAAATCATCAACATCCTATCTTGATTGATTCATTGTATGTTTTTCATCTGTTTTACAACACTGATTAGTTGTTGGTACTTATCATGTTTCCGTTCTTTGCAAGTATCAGAAAATCTTATAAAGGCACACTCAGCTGTTGTATTATCTGTTTAGTACTGTTGGAAAAAATTATCCAATCTGGGGAAAGTGCTGTTTCTGCAATTTGTTTAAGGAATTTTAATTGTTTTTTCAAATCCGTTTCTAGCTGCCAGTCTGGAGCTGAAGATAGCAGACAAGGTTTTTCCCTTTGTACTTTGTTTATTTGTTCTGGTTCTGACAAATTTGACTTCATTGGATGTTTCATATCTGTTCATTCAGGTGGCTGTGATAGCTGTGTCAGCTATTGCCTTTAGTACGTAGTCATGTCTCCACTGATAACATTGATCAGCCAAAGTCTTAGGGCAGCTACTTAATATGTTTTTGTTAGAAATATAGGAAGTTGTGGAGAGCAATGATGTCCCAATTCCTGAAGGGACACAAGACATACAAACAGAACCTATTTGTGAATGCAAAATTTTATATGACTAGTGGATTGCCTTTGTATAGTATATTAGGCCTCCATTTATCTCACAAGATAAAAGTAGCACCCTGTTTAGTCAAAATTCAGTCCTTTGGCCATACTGACAAGATCCAATTACATTGAGAGCCACCTTGGCTGCAGGAGTTGCTGGAAGGTTGCCATATATATATATATATATATATATATATAAGAGAGAGAGAGAGATATTAATACAAATAAATGTAATTTGTCACTCATCTGATTGGTGTCATATTCAGCTTCATCCGCACCTCAACTCTAGAGTTTTGTAGATTAACTCTTTGGTAATTGTTCAATCCACTCTTCAAGAAGTTTTTTTTAATTAACTTATATCAGAATGAGAAAGATATATTTTTTATTGTAATTTAAAATGTATAGATTTTCATGGATTCAAAGAAGGATACAGCATCAAAAGAGAAGGTATATATGATGGGAATACAAATTTGAAATTGTAAAAAAGTGTACAGTGATCACAGAACAATAAACAAAAACATTCACAAGATTAAAAAAAAAGTGATCATTTAAGTTCTGAAAAATTAAAAGGGCAATAAGCAAAGAAATATTTGAATCTGATGCTACAAATGCAAACAGCAAAAATACAGAATATTAAGAACACTGGTTAACGATATGAAAGTATCAAACTACCACTTTTAAGTAAACATCACAAAAAGAAAATGTAAGTTGGGCAAAGTACATGAAAACTGACTTCTCATTTTTAGTGATGAATGTAGAACTACATTGCACAGACCTGATGGCTGGGTTACAGTTTGGGTCCTTCATGGAAATAGTCAATCAACACAACTTAGAAAACAACTGTAATGAGATGAGTAATATTTTGTGCTCGTCTTGGAGGCAATGAAATTATAGATCACTTTGTAGTTGATAATGGTATCAAGGTAAATACAGACAATTATAAGTTTTTAGACAAGATAATTTTTTGAATGGTATAGATAACAACAAAGAAGTTGTAAGCTAGAGCATGTACTTATACAAGACATGCTCCTTCACATTCTACAAAGTTATTATTGCTCACCTTGACCAAAAAAATGAGGGTTTGTCCACATTTTCCTCCAGAAAAATGCAGATCAAATATACTAAATTAATGCAATGGCCCACAGATTCCCCTGATCATAGTTTAAAAAAAAGCATGCAGTAGCAAAGTTAAGAAAATTCATGAAATGATGAAAGTTATAGAATGTCAAGGAGCCCATATTAACATGGAAAATAAAAATTAAAAAAAACAATTTTTTTTTTTTAAGGCATAATAGATATAATATAATAAATATGTTTCAGAGCCCTATATCTTGAGTGGAGATGTGCTCAATGGAGTTGTGAAATAAGTGGAAATTTGGCTAGTCATCATCTTATTGCCCTGCTGCAAGAAAATTTTCCAGTAATGTCAATGTTGACCTACCTGGAGCCAAACTTGCTTTACTCTGTGTTGTGAATGATATACAAGCTTCAGTTATGGCCCTAACAATGCATTTACTTTAGCCACATAAAACAGATTCTTACTAACTAGGAATGTGACCAATTTTGCCGACGTTGAAGCATCAAGTCCAACACGTGCAGCAATTCTCTGAAATGACCATCCATACTCTTGAAGGTCCACAATCTGACCCCATTTAAATGAACAAAAAGAGCACCTATGGGTCCTTGTGGCATGACACCTGTTTGTACTGGACTCTCTTCACCACATTGACCCTTACAACACCATGCATCACCATCTTAAACTCTGACACAGTGAATTGGTATGACTATTGCTGTGGTACAAGATAGTCAAAGAGAGAAAATTTTATCAAAATATTTATTATTCCATAGTATACACATATTGTACTCTGGTCAAAATCAGTATCACCCTCAAGTGTGTTGCAATTTTATTTTCCAGCAGTCTATTGCTGTAAACATACGTGAAAGGTTTTGTGAAAAATTCATTTTTTGTCTGCTACAGTTGAATTTCTTTCATATTTTTGATGATTTTTAACATGACATGTTGACTGATTGATTCTTCCAACTTTGTCACATGTATGTGACCCATAAGAAATAGAAAAAATTTTATTTCTTCAGGAAACAAAAATATCTATTAATATGCCAATCGAATAAACCTTTATGAAACTACCCACATCCATGAATCCAGATGGTTTCAATTTATACTGGGGAAAGTTCTTCAACATCTTTTTTGCTTAGCAAAGAAAATCATATGGTGCTGAAAATTATACTGTACCTTACTAGAATGCAAATATATGCTCCTTTCAGCTTTCTCATTCTCCATCAGTAATTTCTGTCAGTTATCTGGAACTCATCTCAAAGAGGATAAGGTCTGTTCATTTCTCTCTTGCAATTCTGCTTTACCAAATTTTTCTCTTTCCTCCTCTAGCTTTGGCTTTGTTTCTGGAGTCTAACTTTAAGGGGTTAACTAATTTCCTCACTTAAATACTTTCCCTATTTGTATGCATCTTGGGTATGATGAGAAACTACATCTGGTAGCAAGTCCTCTGATCTGGAGGTTTTGAGGAGCAGGAAACCGCCTCTTAATTGCTGTTGTTCCCAAGTGCACCCTGACTCGGGATGGTAGCTCCTGTTAGGAACTCAGCTATGGGCAAATAGTTAACTTCCCTCCCCTCCACAAAAAAAAACTGGGTTTAAAACACTATGAAAGTATAAAAATAGATTTTTATAGTACAAATACCAGCAATATATTAAAAAAAAAATTACCAGCAATACATTTGACTCTCAACAAAAACCCTCTTTACAAAAATATGTCAATGAAACTGATTTCTAACAAAGAATACAGATTTTATTCATATGAACCTATCCTAAAAATCTTGTTAGCATTAAATAATCCATTAAGATTGATCTGCTGTAAAACAAAATAAACCAATAAACCAAAACTTATTTGTTTGGGATGTTAAAACTAACATTTCTTATTCTCCAATTAAACAAATCTCCTTTTTTATTTCCCCACTTTTTTTTCCAGAAGTGGTTTTTTAACCCCCTCTTAAAGAATATGAAGACTGAAGAATGGATCTGCCAAAATATTAACAACATAAAAAAATGACTGGGAATAAACACTCTAAACAAAAATTTGGAATCTGATATTTTTTCTTAACATGCAGACAGTTCATTAAATCATTTCAAGTTTGTTTTTCTGAATGAGATAGTTATGCATTTTACTCTGGTTGTAATGATCAGTGTTTGAGCCAAGATTAAAAAGTAGGATTTCAAATGCTGATTTTCCAGGTACACATGTTTTCTTTTTGAAAAATTGAGATAACACCTTACTATCTTGTTTCTTACATTTAGCCTTGTGTTATGTTCAGTTACTCTTAGTAAGTATTAAGTCACTTATAGAATATAAATTATAAATCATATGTAATTTCCAATATTAATACCAATATTATAAATATATATTTTCAGATATATATAACTTATAAAATATGATTAATAAGAAAATCCAGTTTTTTGAATAAATCTCTAAAATGTAGTGAGGCTTTAAAACTAATTTATCCCTGTAAATATAAATCTTATTAGAGCTTAGAAGTAAATTCTTTTCTCTAGGTAAACATTTTTAGTCTTTAAATTAGAACTGAAGTTGGCCTTTCTATATCTCTGTAAACTCTGCATGATTTGCTCTATATAATATTTACCTTCAAGAGTTATAAAAACATTGCCTCATATATATATATATATATATATATATACATACATATACATATACATATATATACTTTTTTAACTGTTACTTATATCACTGCTCCACACCTCAACTTCATTAGAGAAGATTTATTCTGACCCCTTGCTGATTCTGTTTGTTGTTGCATCAGGTCAAATCAAATTGATATATTTTATCTCTTATTCACACTTTTTTTAATAAAATCTGAATTAATGATTGAACCCATAGCAGTTAAAATTATACAGATTTGATCAGTTTCATATGAAAATTAAATAATCTTGAATTACTTTAAAATTATATAAAGAAAACTTCAAGATGTTTTTGTTTATACGTTTCTTATCTCTTAAATGATAAGTTGACAATATTTTCAGACAGATCGAAGTAGAAAAAGCAATGTCTGTCAGCAGTTCATCTCTGTACATTCTGTATCAAATGTAAAGATGAACTTGGAATTGGAAGAGTTGCAAAAGGGTTAAATTGCTGTTTACATCGAAACCTTTCAATAATTCTGATAATAAGGGACTTTGATAACTTTTTCCCTTTATTTTTTTTTATTGAAAAAAAGGAAAACTTATAACTTGGTGCAGATCTTGTATGCTAATCTTTTGTCAAATGAATTTTTTATAAATAGTCAAAAACTTTCTACACTTTGTATCATGTTCAGAACATTTTTTTAATTAAAGAATTTTTTTTTTTTTTTTTTTTTTTTTCTTAAGAAAATATCTGATATGAAATACATCATGTAGACAAATTTATAAGCACTTTAGATCTGCTTTTAAGTAATTTATCATTTTTTTTATATATATATATATATATATATATATATATATATATATATATATATATATATATATATATATATATATATATATAAAAATTACTTTCTGTCTGGATTACTGGATGAGAAGTTAGATTATTTACACTATTTACATTTGAACTATTGTCCTCATTTTATTATCACCTTTTAGCTGTTGTGCCATCCAGCCTTCATGAGATGTCTATTGATCTGAGTAACCTACATGAAATTCTGAATTGAGCCCTTTATTTAATCTATAGGAGTAGTCTGTTCTTATTCCACTGTTCATGTTTAGGGATATCTCATCTAAAATTCACCAAATTCAAAAACCAACACTTCAATCCACTATCCTGTAGAAAAATAATTATTCAGATAAGCTATTGATCTTTTCCGACAAGATATCAATTTTTTTTTTAAAATCAAAGAAAATGCTTATTTTTAAGATGAGTGTCTAAGGTTTCCATCGTTAAATTTAAGAATATTTTAATCTTGAGGAAGGACGAATAGTGTAATGATTATGAGTGTTGAAAGTGGAAATCAACAAACTGAGTTCAAATTCCAGCCTCATCAGCTGTGTTTATTTTCACACATTCTCTTGGGAAAGGAATGAGTTCATCTTTTTCTTCCCAGCTAGGAGTCAAATGATATGTTAGACTATGCTTTCTAGCCTTGAGTGGCAGCCAATCTAGGAGAAGGATTACTCTGAATTAAAAACCATTTTTTACTGTTGGGGAAAAACCATATACAGGAATCCCTCAATTAGTGCAGCTAATGTGTACATTAAAAGATATGCACTAATCAAATATAATAACTTATAGGAAATGACGTAATTCATACCTTAAATTTTAGTCATTCACAATTTCTAATTTGCATATTTTTTAATTAAAATGTAGGTACATATAAGAAGATACAATAAAAATGCTATGAATTAATGATTTATTAATCTGATTTTTATGAAAAACATTTAGAATGGTTTGCTGCATGGTATTCTTCTGTTCTTCATATAATTAGTGGTACTAATAAATTGCCCATCAGTTTCTCTGCAAATTTGTCAACTTCTGTCTTCATAAGGATCTTCTAAACATTTTCCTTTAAATTCTACAATGACCCTGAAAAATTCTTCTAATTTCTTCTTTGTCATCTTCTTAGGCTAGCAGGTAGGTATGGTTTCTTCACATTCTTCAATGGCTTCCTATGCTCTCTGAATGTCCAAATTTGTGAGATCATTATTGGTAAGCTCTTCTGAATGAACTTCCTGCAATTCTTGAACATTTTCATTGTCAATCTCAGCTAAGCCAAGTTTTTTTTCCAATATGAGTAATCTCTTGAATGACCCTCTTCTGTATCATTTGAAAATCCTGTGAAACCCTGTCCACAGTGTGAAAGAATTTTCTTCCAAACACCTTGCAAATTTTTCAGTGAAATTTAATTCTACGCCTGATGGATATTTTCAATAGTATCCTTGATACTCAATTTCTTCCAAAATTGCACTAGTGTCATAGAATTCTCTGCAGATGTTGCTGGAACCGCTTGCTTAAAAGTTTTTTTCAGGTAGTGTGCTTTAAATGTTGTGATAACGCTCTGGTCCATATGTTGCAATAAAGAGGTAGTGTTTGCTGGCAAAAATGTCACTTGGATATTTTTGCTTCGTTAGATTGAGACATAAAGGATGACCTGGAGCATTATCTAAAATAAACAAAGCTTTAAAATCTGAATTTCTTTTTTTTTTTTTCTGGCAAAATCTTCAACTGTTGGACAAAAATATTTTACAGACCATTCTTTTTTATTAGATTTCCATATTATTGATAATTACCCTTGATTTATGCCTTTAAGAGTTCTTGGATTCTGAGCTCGATAAACATAGGCCTTAATTTCAAATTTCCTTTATCATTGCTGTCCAATAATTAAAGATTGAAGAGAAACTTAATGCCTTTTATGAGATCAGTGCCTGAAGGAATTCTTTTGTTTTAAAGTCCTCTATCCAGATAGCAATCTTTCTATTTCAATCATGATTACATTTTGATTTCAAGTGGTATACACACATGGTAAATTTGAAGCAACCTTACCTTTTTGTTTTGTATTCATCAGCTTTAACTGAACTTCTCTTACTGTTGACTAGCCTAGTTTGTGCAGTAGGCCTATTTTTGATTTCAACACACCATCTTCGATCTTATGATTTCTAATTTTTCATCTAAAGAAATAACTTTTTGAGATTTTTGTGCAACTTCACTTTTATCTTCACTAAGTCTTTTGCTCATGTTTAGAAAAGAGTAGCAAGCTAAATATTTAAAGTAAAAAAAAAAAAAAAAAAAATTAGTTCAAAAATGCACACATGGCTTGAGTGGTTGGACTAATAGTAGGCAACTACAGTATTGTTAAAAAAAAATGGACGATTTTAAATAGATAAATTATATAAGCCAATAATAAAAATACGTATTTAAATGTGTCTGTATTAAAAAAAATGTTTATATTTATTTTGAAGGTCTTAAAAGGAAATTTCTGATTTTTTGTTAAAATGAATAATTTAATTTGATACAGAAATTTACATTTATTAAAAAATATTGAAATATAAAAGATCATGGAAAGATAAATAAAATTTTCAGTTTAAAATACTAATGATTATATGTTTGGAAAATTTCCAAAAATAGAAAATGTACATGTTACCCATTTTCCATTTTTAAATTTTGGAAAATTTTTAATTAATCAGTAACTATAAAAAATCAATTTTCAATTACTGTGGTTAAACAGAAGAATGTTTTACTGTACTAATTGAGTTCTGCATGCACTAATCGAATTTTAGCATGAAAAATTTTAGCACAAAAAAAAAAAAAAAAAAATGCATTAACTGAGGGATTCCTGTACTATTTTTCACAAGAAATCTGGCAATTCACAGATAATAAAAGAAAAATATATGGAAAGCTATCATTGTTTACATCCTAAAAGGGTATGGCATATAAAAAGAAATAATTGGATTGAGGATAGATCAGGGATCAGCTGAATTTTTATCTGAAATTTTTACTATCACATTTATGATCTATGTGATTAATAATAACCAATAAATTAAGTTGAAAAATTATAAAATTTGTTGTGTAAAATAGTTTTGTTCATCATTAGGTGACACAATTATTGATGCACCTATGTGTAAATATCCTTGAATATTTAGCAACATCATAATATAGCAGTCCAGATGAACTTCTACAGGTAACTGAAGGTAGTAATTTAACTTTAGTTGAAAAGAGAATGTATTGCCTATTTTAATGTACTTGTGAAGCATTTCTGTTCAATTTCTAAACAAGAAAACTGCCAAATGACCATAACAAATATGAATTAAGGCTTTGCTATTGAAAGTGAGGATGTTGTAATTTAAAAATGTAAATTTATTTTTACAGTTATTAGCAGATACACGAGAGAGCAAAGAAAATTTGTTATGTACTCTTTTAAAAGTATCCACTTATAAGAAATTACATTTCAGTTTTAATACCTTTCTTTAACTCTGCATTAGCCACCTCGGATTTCCGAAAATGGATAGTCCCCTAGTGTCTTCCTCCCGCAAAAACTGAGCTACAACTGTGCCACACTGCATCATACACACCTACACTGAGTCAGGAGAGTAGTGAGAAGGAGAAAAAGAAATAAGTTTCCTACTAGGATTTATGAGTACTTTCAAATTTTGGGGGTAACAAAACACCCCATGTGACTAACACAGGGTTAAAATTAATGATGAAAGCAGTTATTATTTTAAACACGGTAGCAACTAACTATTAGCTATAAAGATATCATTAGATACCTTTTTAGCATATTTTTTAAAGAATAAAGAGCTATTACTAGTACAGGTTTAGTATCCTTTCTCCGAAATTCCAAGATCCAAAAACATCCAAAATGTGAAAGTTTTCAGGTGCTGACATGACTTGACACATGTAAAATTTCAGAAAGCACTTGGAAAGTTTCTAGATGATATGCAGCTGTTGTGAGGGTTCTCCAGTCCAGCTATGTAGCTTACGTTGGTGCCAGTCTTTTGTTAGCGATTGTCACAGCAACATCTTCATTTGTGGATTACTTACCAGGTGTTTTATGTTCAGTAAAGATATTAAAAAAAATGTCAATACAAAACATTATTTTTTACATGAAATCTTAATTTCACCACTTAAAAATCCATGTGAGAATTATATAAATAGCATCATTACCTGTATCTGTATGTACACAAAATTTATTAAATTTTATATATTACTACTTTCAGTGTATATATTATTTATATAAAACTACCTTCAGGGTATATGTATAAGCTGTGTTTGAAATATAAAGAGATATCACGTTTATGCTTAGGTTCCATTACCAAGGTGCTCCATTTTATAGATACTATATGCAAATTCAATAGCCTGTGTTCCAAAATCTGAAAGCTAAAGCACTTCTGGTCCTAAGAACTTCAGATAATGGATTGTATCACTAATCATTAGTTTGATCATTTAGGTCAAACAGCTGTTACATGAGCATTAGATGCAAAAAGTCAATCTGAGCAAATAATAAAAAGATTACTAATGTTGGTTACAAAGTACTAGGTTGAAATTTCACTCTTTATCAAAATGTCTTGAATGTCTCTTAATATTTTTTTCAAGCATATTTCTATAATTAATTTAAAGCTCAATGCATTTTTTAGTCAACCTGTATTGCATAACCGTCAGTAAAAGGTGATGTACATGTTCTTTGTACATAGAGGGGGTAACGGCTGAAAAGTTATCTGCCTGATCCATTTTCCCCAAATCAGTATTCTGATATTTGATCATCGAAACATTGATTCTGGAAAGTAGGTCAAGATAATAAATTTACAGCACCTCCCGACCACACACCCCTTTAGATAATCTCTCTTACTCTCTTCTGAAATGGACAAATTGAGATTGCAACACATCATTAATATAATATTTTGCCATATAGTCTTACATCTTTTACTTTACTATTATGGTTTGTTTGTTAATACACCTTCAACATATGTCTTGTTCAAAGCATTTTGGCTGACTTACTTGCCATTGTAATATGAAGTGTAACACCTTCAAATAATGTTATTGTCATCTTAAGTTGAAAGTCATCACCTTGTGTTCCTATAGTCTCATCCCTGCTTCAGACTGCTTTTGATATTGAAATATTCAGATGGTGACTGATGAATGAATCTGCCAAAATGTGTTAATAACAAAGAAGTGATTTGAGTGTCTGTATAATGCTGGATACGTTATTGACTTTTCTTAAAGTTATAGGCAATAAAAACAAAACATTTTTTCTTCAGTTGACTCTGACTAGGTTTTAATCAATAAAACAACCGGTGCTAAGAACTTAATAGAATCAAGTACAATTTATTATTTTTGTAATTCACCATTTGTAAGGGCGAAAAAATTTAGCATATCATTTGGTTTAATTAGCAGTGCTGTAGCTCTAAAAGACTGTAATTAGATGAAAGTGTATGGAAGAAGGTTCTGATATTTTTGTTTTAGCTTCCCTGTTTTTATAGTAGCGACTAGCAAAAGGGTACTATGAAATTAAGGGTTGGCATTTGTTGTATTGTAGGTGTGTGCATGTTTACATATAATAAACAAAGAAGCATACAAAAACTTTAGTTTCTACTATGGACCAGGCCATTTATTCTTTTTTTTTTTTTTTTTTTTTTTTTTTGAAACTGTAGGGAAACATAGTTGTCAATATCTTTTGGGTATGTCCATTTTTTTTGGTCCAGAAGTTTGGGTATGTAAGAATAAGAATGGTTATTATGGTCAAGCTCAAGTCACCCTTGCACAGAGTTGGAACAACCAAAGTACGTACTTCATGAGTGGGGCTACAATGCACATCCAAACACTTATCCTTGGAAAGTGGAGAGAGAGATTCTGTTCCTTCTGGAAGTTCGATCTTAAAATTGTGTATATGACCAAAAACTCTTTCCAGTTCTTTCATGACTAACACCATGGGAAAATCTTCTTTTTTCTTTCTTTTTTTTTTTTTTTTAATTCTTTATTATTATTTTATTTATTGATTTTATTTTCCTACAGTAGTGAGTAATATAGGATATGCATCTGCCTATGAAAAATGCATAAAAGTTTGTAATCATGCAAATGTTTGGAACTGTTTGGTGTGTGAAATGAGGAAAAAATAATTATTGATAAACTCAACTGATAAATCTTTTAACATTCATCTAATAGCAAAATGTTCATGTATGAAATATTCTGCTGTGTGTGCGGGATAAAAGATTAAGAGTTGCATAGTCATGTTGACATATAAATGACAGCATATTAACAAAGCTCAGAATTCATTATTTATAACTTTTTAGAAGTTTCAGAAACAATTATTTTTAGTGTGTCTTTTTATTGGCTGAAAGAATATTGCTCGATTTTGTGTTTTTTATCTTTCTTTATGGTTGATGTCAAAACTTTCACATTTGGTCCAAGCCATTTTACAAAAGTAATTTTTGCTTACTTACAGTTTTGGATTCATTGTGCTCATTTCAGATGCTATAAATTTAATGAGTCATATATATATATATATATATATATACTCACGCGCGCACACACACTTTGATTCAGGAAATATATTTAAATATTTTCTAAGGCTGTTAAATATAAATGCTAAATTTTATAACTTCAAAATTTAATTTCAGCTCGTGATAAAGAAGAAAATTTAATAAACCTCAGCAGGAGGCAATCATAAATGTCATTTGCCCAAAAACTGGTTTCACCAAAATGATTAAATCAAATCTTTATTCATCAAATGGTTCATTTCACTGAAAAATCAAGCTAAAGGGAGATAACGTTTGTCTGAATAGTGCTTTTTAAATTATATATCATTTAACAATTACACCTGTTAATCCGATTGTTTTCTACAATAACGTATACCTTTTTTCTACATAAAATTATCACTGAAATTTCAATTCACATAATAATGTTTCATAATATTTTGGTTTGACTCTAGGAATATTTAAAAACAAGTAAAAATGATATAAAACAAACCCATTTAAATATTTGTCCTATCCAAAATATACGCATAAATTAAATATTAAAGAAGTTTTCTGTATTAATTCATATTACTCTTTTTTATTTATTTAAATTTTTATATTTGAATCATATTTTATCTTCATTGACTTAAACTGATTTCAAAAATAAATAATCCCCTTAAACAAACCAACTGACTTGTCAATCATTCATTTTTGTAAATAAGCAATGGTCAAATAAACACATGTAATTTTTAAGAAGACTACCATTCAGATATCAAAGCTATTTCCCTTGAATTTTCTGTGTTTTGATTTTTTGGTAAAGATTTGATTTAATGCTTTCAATGAAGCCAGTTTTCAGACAAATGACATTCACTATTATGAAGTGCATATAATCTCATCCACCCCATCTGCATAATCAACTTGTTTTTATATTGTTGCATTTGCCAAACTCATTTTTAATTTAGGTTTTAATCTTAGTTTTCTAACAAGATTTTGTTGATTCTTCCCATCCTGACTTTCAATCTTAATCTTTAATCCCAGTTTTCACTATCGATTAATCTGGAGAGGGATCAGAAATTGGGAGTAGGAAAATTGACTGATGGGAAATTGCTTGGAAATAACCATTTATCAGTTTTAATTTTTAAAAACTATATTAATGATATACAAGCTTAAAATTAGAAACTAAAATTCCATTTACTTAAAATCTTTTAAAAAATTCACAAGATTAATAAACTTTATAAACAAAATAAACAAATACTGCAGAATTATAACTTTGTTACAAAAACTAAAAGCATTTGATTATAATGACTAATAATACAAATAATCAGAAATTCCACTACAATTTTTCTTTAAAACATTCACTTCTAAAGAACATTAACATTTATTGCTACTTTACCTTTTAAGTATCAAACAACATCAATATCACCTATTTGAAATTTGTGCTTTGTCTTCATTTGGTTCTCTTCACATTTGCCATGATTAATACCTGCTTTCCAGCAAGATTATTCAGTCTGAGGAATCCCCATTGTTGATATTATCAAAATAATTCTTGTATGAAAAAGTTCTAGTCTCTATATTATGCAAATGTATGAGAGAGTGCTGAAAAGGTCCCAGTTCAAACCAGTTTCCAAAAATCAATATTTCAATTAACCTAACATCATAATACCAACTATAGGGAGTGGATTGAGTTAAGAATTTTCTTGTGCCATACAGCAGTAGACAAAAAATCATTTACAAACTTGTGTTTTATAATTTACAGATCCATATACAACAAACAAAATAAAACTTGATATGTAACACTAAAACTGTTTTTATTTGTTTTCTTTGATTCATTTTTGAAAGCTTAAGACAATACTTTAGACAGCAATATCACTGACTTAGTAAACATCTTTATTAATATTTACTGTATTTGATAACATTTCAGACTTCAACTTTTTTTTTTTTTTTTTTTTTTTTTAAGCATTTCACCCCCAAGGCGGGGGAGCCACTAGGACATAAGGGGTTACAGAAAATAGGAAGATCAGATAGGAGTGATAGAAGAAAAAGGATGAGGGTAGTAGATAGATTAAGGCAACTGGAGATGTCGATTGACATTACACTTGAATAGCTGGAGATTATAACTCTCAGGGAAACAGGAGAAGGGAAGAGAGTTCCACAGGCGAGAGGTGCGAGACATGAAGCTATTAGAGTAGTAGAGACGGCTACATTTATGAGTTTCGACAGTGAAGGGGTGAGAGCGGGATGCCAGCCTCGTAGGGCGCTTGAACTCATGAAGTTTGGGAACCAGCGAATGCAGTTCCTCGGAGCACTCGAGGGACAATGATAGTTACACCATAGGTTCATTCATCTGTTGTTGTCTACAGGTCCTCTTTGTCTCCCATTGATCTTCTCTCAATCTCTTACCCAGCTGCTAGCTCTTCCAGATGGCCTCCTTCCATCTTCCCCGATCTCCAGCAATGGCTTTCCAACTAGCTGGATCAATCAATAACACCTGCCTTCACATCGCACTTGCACATGTCCTTGTAGCAAAGGAGTAGTCTTCCTGCACGTGTGGAGCCAGTAGCCAATTTGCCATAGAGCATATCATTTGGGATGCGACCATCTTCCATGCGGCTGACATGGCTGAGCCAGTGTAGGCGCCTCTGAGTGAACAAGGCAAACATGCTTGGTATGCCCCCCTGTGCCAGGATGAATTTATTGGGCCCATAGTCATGCCATATAATGCCCAGGATCCGTCGGAGACAGTGCAAATGGAAGACGTTTAGCCTGTGTTCTTGGTAGCAGTACAGTGTCCCGGACTCGCTTTCATAGAGTAGTGTACCCAACACATAAGCTCTGTATATTGTCATCTTGGTATGTACAGACCACTTGATGTTGTCCCAGACCCTTGTTGCCAGACGCTACATCGCTGCTGAGGCCTTGCTAATCCTGGTATTCAGCTCAGCATCCAGCGATAGGTTGGTGGCAACAAATGGAACCAAGATACATGAAGGTTTCCACTACATCCAATATATGGTTGCTGATGGAAATACTTGGGGCCTTGTTGACATCATGAACCATGATGTTCGTCTTCTTGAGACTGATAGTGATTGTAAATGTACAAAAAGAATTTTTTTTTTAATAAGGCCAAATAGGAAACATGGTTGAAGTTCAAGTAACATTCAGTGTACCATCTAATTTTTTTTTTTTTTTTTTTTTTTAATATTCCTGACTAAAATGGGGATGGGTTTTATATGCCATCAAATGTGGTAACTGATATGATATTTTATAACTTGATATTTACTCGATATAAAGTCATGTAATTGTTCAACATTAACTTTGATAGATTTACCATTTTTTGTAAATTACTACTTTCATTGATATTTTAAAATCATATTTGTTGATTTTTTTCAGTAAATATTTAAATTCATTAATTACATTTTTCAGCCTATATGGATAACTTTTCAACTTGGAATTTTCATGTTGTTACTTGTACAAATCAAAACTAAGCAACACTGAAACTGTAAAGAATATTTGCATTTGAAGACAGAATTATTTGAGAATAAACAGTAAAAGGTCCATTTTATTTATAAGAAAAAGACACATTGACTAAAACACTTGATGATGCAGATTCAAACATTATGATAGTGATCTCACAATTCACAGTAAACTTCAGTATATCAATTGGAATCAATTCAAATCTCAAAAGTTACAAGAAGGAAGGTACAATAAAACATGCTAGATGCCAGTATTTTGTCCAGTGGCATGAAAATTGATTTATTATGTTTTCCTCTTTGGTACCTCGACTTTGGTTTGTTTAGTTTTACAGCACATCAACCTCAATGGGTCATTTAATGCTAACAACTTTTTTTTTCCTGGTAATAATTTTGTTTTGTCAAAAATCTATTTCTGTTAATATTTTTTTTCCTCAAAAATGTATAGCTGGTAATATTATTTTTTCAAAAATGTATAGCTGGTGATACTATTTTTCCAAAATGTACAGCTGGTAATATAATTTTTCCAAAACATATAGCTGGTAATATTATTTTTCCAAAAAACATATAGCTGGTAATATTATTTTTTTCAAAAAATGTATAGCTGGTAATATTATTTTTTCAAAAAACATATAGCTGGCAACACTATTCTTTCAAAAAAAAACATATAGCTGGTAATATTTTTTCAAAAACGTACAGCTGGCAACATTATTTTTCCAAAAATATATTATCAAAGGCCTTTCTGTTGGACTTAGTTTATTGTCATACCCAGGATGCGGATGTAGTTTATCGTCATACCCAGGATGAGATCTGGGTTTGGGGATGCTGTTGGACGTAGTTTATTGTCTTACCCAAGATGCAGATGTAGTATAGTACCTCAACTTTATGAATTTAAGCACAGTACTAGATTGGCAACTAGGTCTCACCATTTTAAAGTTAAAACTGCTAGATGTAACTGTAAGTTCTTTACTAAGTTTATTCTCTTTCACTCATTTATGATACTCTCGTCTGGCTTCTTGCTTTGAAATCAACTTTGCTCTTCAAAAATTTAAATGCAATGTCAATCGTTATCTTCTGTCTTAATTTCTATTCTTTTATTTTTATCTCTCCTTAATGCTTTTCTTTTTCTCATATTCTTTCACTCTCAGTGGCCCTTTGTGTCTTAGTGGTGTTATTGCCTTGCTTGGGGTGAAATGATTAAAGAAAATATCAGTGAAGTAGAATTGGTTAAAAATGGTAAATTTTATTGCTCCCTACTTATTTAAACTAACCTTTTTTTTCTTTTTTCACTTTTCCTTGGCAGCTTCCAAGCATGAATTTATCTAATTGGGATAAATCCAAAGAAGTTTTCAATTTAATTTTTCAGTTCTTAAAAGAAAAAAAAATCAGCAAGAGAATTAACTTGTTGCCAGTGAAAAAAAAAAAAAATTTTTTTTTAATTTTATAAATTAACAATTTCATATTGAAAATTTGGCCAGGTCAGTTATGTGCCATACATGATACATTACTTTTAATCATGTATCTTCTGATACATGATTGACAAGGCAGATTTTTTCCTGTAGGTTGCCATTTCTTTCTGTGGTAGACCACTTGCCATCCAAGGCTATAGAACCTGGGGTATATCCTGCTATTTACCCATAGTTGGAGGAAGAGGATTCATACTTTTCCCAAGGGTATTAGCATGTAAGTGAATGACTGGAATTCAAACTCAGCTTTCTGATTCCTCAATCAGAGCTACTATCCATTACACCACCATGCCTCCTAATTTGGTACTGTACTGTAAAATTCTTGTTAGTATCATGTGAAAAAAGTGTTAAATGCTTTCTCTTTGCTGTAATTGGTGTATAATGATTGTTTTGTATAAAACACTAGTAAGTGAAGAGATGAGAATATGAAGAATGAGTGTCATTAAAAGAATTAGTTTAGGGATCTTCCTTCTCCAGTCAGTACCAAAATGAATGGTTAGTTTCCTGCTGTGTAATTTGCCCCCTTCTGGTCCACACTTGCAGACATTTCACTCTGTGCCCTGACCTACCTATCTTCAAGCTGTTTTATTCAATTATTATTTTCTCTTCCGGATGGTCAGAATAAAGCCTTGACCCAGTTATTTCCATACAACTTGTGAGTCTGGGTAGTGAGTGCAGATAAGGTACATAGAAAAAGGGAGAGGGTCAGTCAGTAGTGGCATGGCTACTGGGTAATTCTGCCTTGATGAACATCTGAGTCACTCATTAACTTCTGTTCACTTTGAAAGTTCACTATCTTCTGTTGCACTGCCACTTTGACTATCTTACTTTATACTGTCTCCCTTACAATTTACTCTTTCTGCTATTGTTTGCTGCTATTTTTTCCTTTAGGGGCACAAGCACTCTCTCTCTCTCTCTCTCTCACAGTACTCCTCCCCAATTTTAATATTTGACTTTCCTTTTCTCTGTCTGTTGATCCTTATTGAATGTATTCTTTTCTTGAATATATTGCCATAAATATAAATATCACAGTGCTGGATTTTAGACATCTTATTCTACACAATTTTTAGAAATAATATTTAAAATCTTCCAACCCAATTATAAGCTTCATGTACTTTCTGTGCCTTCTATAATTTTGAAAATTATGCATGCTTCATACTAACATATTTCTTTTAAATTAAATTTATGGCAGATAGTTTTCCTACAGCTTGCTTTTTAAATTAATTTTGTGCAAAATATGACAAAATTAAGCAAACATAAAACATTTATTTTGTTGATGTTCATTTTCTTATTTACATTATTATCTGGAAAATATGTATAAGAATGGTGTGTGGTTCCCATAATGGTTATCATAAAATGAAATTGGTGAGGCAAGTTCAAATTCTGGTCTAATTTATTACATTCACTTTTACAACCATACTCTTTCTTTTTCTAAATGCTGTTTTCCTCCAGGACATGTGTGATCATTTCCACAATGTCCTATCCTTTGTAGCTTTGGTTGTCTTTTTACCATCTCTTCCAATTATTGTCTGCCATCTGTTTACATATGCCCATTAACTTAATTACTTGCTGCTTTCCCTCTGCCTCTCTTGCCTCCAGTGTCCTGTGAGTATCATATTTTCCAATCCCTCTTTCTTTATTATGTGTCCGGGAAATTTCAACTCACTTTCTGATTCAAAGTAAGAGCATCTTTTTTTGTTTCCATTTTCCTTAAAACTTCCTTGTTACTCACATGTTCAGTTCATGGTATTCTTAGCATCCTTCTGAAAAACCACATTTCTGTTGCCTCAAGTCCCTTTATCTGTGAGGAAAGTGTCCAGTATTCACTGCTATACAGAAGGACCAATATTACATAACAGTTCAACACTTTTATTTTTTTCTGACAAAATCTTTCTGTTAATACTTTACTTATCTTTTGGAAGGCATCTTTTGCTACTCCAACACACCTTCAGATTTTGGTGTCACATTTTTCATCCTCTATTAATACACTTCCAAGATATTTAAACTTCTGTACTTGCTTCATTTTGGTATCTCCAATTTGTTGTTTGCATGTGATATGTTCCGGAAAGGGATGTATTTGTTTGAAGTAGCAAAGTGGTTGTTCACTACTGTAACCAGGTAGAACAATCTAGCAGGTAACCATAATGGACTAGTTCTCATCCTAGTGGTAGGCAATAGGCAAAGACAATAGTCGTCGTCAATAGGTGTGCTCCTGTACCTCCACATCAGTCTATTTATGGCTGACACCAGCCAATCATATTACTGTGAGGGGAAACCCAGGTGTATGCATATTCATTACATCAGCATGCATATTTAGTAAGGCATAAATCCACTTTTCCAGCTACAAGCTAAATAACAGAGTAGACTCAGCTCTTTACCCTTAGTTGGCAGCCAGTCTAGGATAAAATCTACTCTACATTCAAAACTGTTGAGAAGGCAATGTGAAACCACCCCACTATATTTCTCAAGAAATCATGACAATTCACAGATAATGAATTAAAAATATATGAGGAACCCTAATTGCCTACAACCCACAGTGGCTGCTATGCCACTAAACTAAAACAACCAATCAACCAAATTGCCTATGTCCTGAAGTGATGTAGTATTTAAAAGTGAAAATATTTAGGTATAAGTTTTTTTTGTTTTGTTTTTTGTTTTTTTTGTTTGTTTTTTTTTTTGTTTTTTTTTTTTTTTTTTTTTTTCAAACGTTTGTCATGAGTTTTAATATTTATGCTTAAAATATGAAAACATTTTAGGTATGAATATAAAAATGAAAAGTTAAGTCAAAACAATGTATCACAACTCTATTTTTATACTTCCGCAGTAAACAACCTGGATTACTTATATACATTTGTTATTGTAAATGATTTAATTTTTTTTTTTTTTTTTTTTTCATCATTTCACCCCAAGCAAGGTGATAATGCCATTAAGGCACAAGGGGTTACTAGGAGTGAAAGAGAATGAAAAGACTTTAGAAGGAACCAGAAACCAATCCTAAACAGGAAAAAAGGGATAAACCTCTACTCTTATTTTCTAGTGTTATTTCTTAACACTTTTTTTTATACTTACAGATGTATTCCTTAAGCTACTGCATATTATTTAATCACTAAATCTTATAACATTTTTTTTTATTCAGTTGAAATCAATCTGCTATATTTGAACTTGTACATGCACAAAAATATAAAGATCTGTACACTATATTAGGCATGGCTTACAATTAATGTGAATAAAATCATTGTTCACATTGTTTTTGTTTGTTCATTGATCAGTGCTTAAAACTTTTGGTCTACTTACTACTTCAGTTTTCTGTTACCTACCTATTGAAGTAGACATTTTTCTGACATGTAAGAGTGGTCACTATAAAAAACTGAGCATCATATCAGTTTGAATTTTTTATGGAAATGGCTGCCAAGATTTTGTGAATGTCATGAGGATGTCCATAATGAACATTGTGGATATCAAGAACCACTGATAATGTTTAAAAAAACATTTGAAATGATTATAGAAATGGTTTCCATCAAAAAAGAAACTGTTAAAAAAGTTTGCATAAAAATTTGAACATTACAAATTTATACAAAGGTTGTCCCAAAGGTTCAGACCCTTGATTTAAAATAAAATAAAAATTACCCATTAATTTGTATGAATATTTTGGAACAAATTGAAGCAAACTCTTATATGTATATATTATGTTATCACTTGTGATGAGATTTCTAGTATGTATCATCTCAATTGATGTGTTATATAATCTTTGAATTATTCATAACATGTCACTCAAACAATATGAAACGGTGATCTGAAAACAACTCTTTTGCCTTTCTTCCTACTGTTCAGTGACACTTGCAAATGAGTTTTATTTCTTTTCCCAAAAGCATTTCTGAAGATAGATTAACAATTACTTCCAGCAGTATATTCTAAAATACTCCAATTCCTATTTAAAATATAAAATAAGATTTTATTCTATCTTCTTTTTATCTGTAAATTCAAAGAGTTTGCAATTAATTCAATCTGTGGGCTTGTTTTAGTTTTAAAGAATTAAACAAAAAAAGTACTTCCTCAAAATGTATATCTGCATATGTATACATATATTTACTCAATATCTGTCTATATCTCTGAGATGAGGTATTATGATTACTTACATTATTTACATTATTCGGACTGTTATCCTCATCTTCATTGCCATATTCACAATGTTTTGGCCATTGTACGCTCCGACCTTCTTCGAGTGATTGGAATTTCAAACCAAACCATTTATTTCATCCACTGGGGTAGATTGTTCTAGTTCCATGTGCTATGCCTCTTCTGGATGTCTCGGTTATTTCCCTTTAACTCAACTGTCCTACTGTGGCCTGGTATTGAACTCACAACTCTTTGGGTTTAGTCACTGGATCTACTCTGGTAAATGAAATAAAGGGTGCAGTTCAAAATCACCTGAAGAAGGCTGGAGTGTACAATGGCCAAAACATTGTGAATATCGCAATGAAGATGAGGATAACAGTCCAAATAATTTAAGTAATATATTTACTCAATTTAAGCTTAGTTGACTAAAAACCACAACAATGGAGCACCCAGTGAGAATCAAATTTATTACTCAAGTGAATGGGCTGAAGCACTTGTTAACCATCTCTAAGTCAAGGACCTATCATGTACATATACAATTGATCATGGACATAAAGTAGTCTTTCCTCTTTTCATACCAGTTCTATATATATATATATATATATATATATATATATATATATATGTAGCATCTATAAAATATATCTAGTTCTTCAAAGTAATCCTAAAATGTTGTATGACTTTTAATTACTCTCCTCTAATAGTTTTTGGGTTTTTTAATCATATTACCCCTGAAAGGCAGTAAAGCCACTAAGACACAAGGGGTTACTTGAGTGTGAAAGGATAAGAAAAAAGAAAAACATTAAGCAATGAACAGTGAAAAAAATTGAAAGTCTGAATACCAGCAATGTCAGTAACATTGTCATGATGAGCATTAAAATCACCAAACACAAAAATGTTTGCAGATTAATGTAGAGAGAGAGAGGGAGAAATTTTTTCCAATATATTGCAGTCCTGAGAAGAGGGAGAAAGGTAAAGGATTAAAAGAAAGCTAATGGCAAGCAATAATGAAAGTCGAAAACACGTGAAGGAATGGATTTTCCCAGATATAAACACCAAGGTCATGTATATGTATCATAGAATCTTTACAGCAAAGAGAAAGATAGCCTGAAACAGAATTCATTGGTAGCAATGAAAGAATTTAAATTCGTTTCACAAAGATATCAGGTGACCATTTGAAGACTAAAGATTCAACACTGCAAAAGTCGGAACAAATACAATGAATATTGGAGAAAGAAAGATTAACAGACAAAGGTAATTTTTTTTATTTACTGGTTGTCTTGTATTTCTTTTTATTGTATTTGTCATATGGAGATTTGTTTTGAAAAGAGAAAAAAAGAAAACTAGGTTAAGACTAAAGTATAATTTGGCCTCAGGATTGCCCACCAGAAATACATGCTGGGACACCTACCCAAGCATGACATGGTACTACAAATACCGCAATATTATGCAACTGTTGATCAGAGCAGCCTCTCTAAGTGCTACCAAAGAGTCTGGGCTCTTTACTACCAGTCAGATGCAGTATCCAGAAAACTGCCAACCCAGTACCCTCATAATGAATAGTCAAAGCCACTGATCAGTCAGATCACCAGAAAGTTAAGATAGTTAAACCATTATGGCCATGGAAGAAAGAACTGGTAAACTATATCCTAAACAGGAAACAAGGGATAATCCTCTATTCCTCTTTGATAAATTCGGAACAGGTTATAGTCAAGCCTATCTACATTTATTAACCTGTTCACAACACAGGAGGCTGGTGATTTTATCAAGACATCAACTTTAGGAAGGTTGCCAAATAAGGTGATAGAGCCCTACCAGATCAAGGAGAATTATGGAATTGTTAATAACTGTCTGGAGGTTAATCTAGAAGTTGAAATCAAAGGAATATTAATAGATTAGATCACTTCAGGATAAAATTATTGGGAATTTAGGGCTTAAATATACATACACACATGTATAGAATTTATACTGGACATCAGGATAGAGACAATCATTAAATAGGCCAATTATTTTTACTATTTATATAATTTTGGTTGAGATAATGAATATTCAAAGTCAATCATTAAATATGAAAAGAATATGTACCTACATAATAATATAGGATTATTGTCAAGCATATATACAAGACCAATTTTTATTATTGGTAAAAATGCTTGAATGATAAATAGTAATAATAGGGAGGTTCACCAATACAGAAGCAATTAGTCAAGACTATACAAAAGAGGAACATTATGACACAAATAAGATCCATATGTACATACAGTGTTATGGATTTTATTCATTTGCTGCACATATTTTCTCCCTATCTCTTGATCATGAAAGGAATCAAAGTGAGCCTGGCATGGCATTAGTTTAGAGTACATATGTTAGGGTAGTTTAGTTAAGGAACTGAGAGTATAACATTAAGTTTTAACAATATAAGTCTGAATATCTACTCTTCAGAAATGCATCAGAACAGGCCTGGCCAGTTTATCTTAGCCAAAATTCCATTAAATGAAGCTACTAGCTAATGGAAGAATTACTCTCAAACAATAATTCAGGTAATCATTTAGTACCATTCCTATATATATATATATATATATATATATATATATATATAATTACTTTAACTTACATTTTATGACCTGTCGAATTAAATGCTGGAATCTTATCCCAAAATTTAGAAGCATTCTTGTTCTGGATGATGCCAATTCAAGTGACAATCATCTTTTATGGGACAGGTCACCTTACACTCCCACTAGGAGGTGACAACCATTTGGGATTTTATTTTTTTTAATTTTTTTTTTATTTTTTTTTTTTCATACATTTTAGAAATCTAAAAAGTTTATCTTAAGCAAAATTCCATTAAAGGAAGCCACCTGTGAGTGGAAGTATTACTCTCAAACAATAATTCAGATAATCACTTAATACCATTCCTATATATATATATATATATATATATATATATATATATATATATATATATATATGTAGTCAACGACAAAATTATTCATAAACCCATCAATTTTGATTATTTTTATCCATTACTCAGAGTCTAATGCCTGTATGATGCCAGATTTTTTATATGTTAATAAACAAAAAAAAAAGGAATATAAAACTCAATTTTCAAAACAATAGGTTAAATACAACAAATTTGACAGGCAAATTATGCAATATATGAAAAAACAAAATTATTTGTACAGTATGAAAGATAGAAAAATATTGAACAATTTTCATGGTATTAATAATCAATCGCATGGCCTCTCATCTTTATAATTTGCTGCAATCGCTATCTAAAGTTTTTCATTAGATTTGAACAAGTCTTTTCTGGGACTTTCTTCCATTCTTCAATGGTTACATGTAATTCCTGAAGGTTTTTTGGTGACCAACAATTTATTCTAACTTTCAATTCTTGCCATAGATTTTCAATAGGATTCAACTCGTGACTCATTGAAGTCCATAGCAGAACTGCAATATTCTTTTTCTGATGCTATAACATCATTGATTTAGATGTATGTTTGGGTTCAATATCTTGCTGGAAAGTAAATCACCGTCTTAGATGACCTTTTTGCACTGGTAGTTGTAGATTTTCATCCAGAATTTTGATATAGTCTGCAGATTGCCTTATTCCTCTTATTGCAATTAATTGTCCAATCTCCCTTGAGCTACAACAACCTCAAAACATCATCAAGCTGCCTCCATGTTTTAATGTTACCACTGTGTTCTTTAGGAGGAAAGCCACAGCTTTCTTGTGCCAAATCTTCTGTACATCATTATGTCCAAAAAGCTCAAGTTTTGTTTCATCACACCATAGTACTTATTCTCAAAAGCAATTTTCTTTGCCCAAGAACGTTTTGGCAAAATTAAACCAAGAAACAATGTGTCATGGTTTGTGAAGAGGGGTCACCGTGGTCGGTTTCAATATAACTCATTTTTATTTAAACAACGTTGTATTGTGCAAGTACTTACACTGATACCTATTATATACAAACTTTTGGTGATGTCTTTCAAAACAACTCTTGGGTTTATATTAATGTCATGACACAGTTTTTGTGCAGTTCTAGGTGACAATTTGGGTTTTCTTCCACGCTCAGGCAAATCCTCAGTCATGCCAAACTGTTCAAACTTCTTTATAATAGACTGTGCTGTAGATCTAGGGATAGCTAACCAGTTTGAAATAGCACTTTAACAATTTCCAGACTTGTGAAATTTTATAATTCTCTGTCTCAAGTCAATACTAAGCACCTTTGTCTTTACCATCGTGTTGTTAACGTAAGAATAACAATGGTGACATTCTATGCACCACATGATTTTCTTTGCTGGAATTATTACAAATATTCTACTGAATAAATGGTCTAGAAGCCTCCACTGATAAAATAATTATGTAAATTACATATGCTTGCCCAAATAAATCAATTTAAACCAATATTTTCTACTGTACAAATAATTTTATCTTTTTCTGTTTTGCATAATTCACCTGTCAAATTTGTTGGATTTAACCTATTGTTCTGAAAATTGAGTTTATATTCCTTTTTTGTGTTTATTAACATATAAAAAAACCTGGCTTTATGCAGGCATTATTCTGAGAAATGGATAAAAATATTCAGAATTGAAGGGTGTGTGTGTGTGTGTGTGTATATATATATATATATATCAACAATACTATGATTTCTTTTTTTTAATACAAATTCTTGAGAATTTTCAACACTGAATGTTAATCAATCTATCTCATTGACATGAAAAAATGTATACAATTCATACCCCACTCACTTTATATGAAATAAAGCGTATATAGTTCCATGTTTTATTGGTAACATCTGTGGAGGCTTTATGCCCTCATTTACTGCTGTTAATTAGTGCTATTAGTAAAGAATGTGAAAACAGTTTGACTTTTATGAAACAACAACAATTAACTTTTCACCATTTTTAACATAAAAATATTTAAATTTATTCCAGAGCATTGAAAATTCTTTCTTGATATAATTTATTTTGCTTATTGTGATATCAGTCCAACTGAAAATTGAATTTCAATGACATGCCCACATTTTTTCAACCATGTATTTATGGTTAAAATTTCCATGTGGAAAGTCTTTTAACAGCTGATGGAAAATGTGAAAGTGAAATCCAATGGTGCATTGGAATAGTGAAAGATGCCTTCCAAAAGCTAAACAGAGTATTAAAAACTGGAAAATTAGAAATAAAGAAAAGAATGCTGAATTGCTATATAATATTAATCCTCCTAAATAACAGTGAATGCTGGACAATTTCTCCACAGATAACAAGGAGAATTGAGGCAATGGATGTGGTTCTTCAGAAGAATGCAGAAAATACCATAGACAGAGTATGTGAATAATGAGGAAGTGTTAAGGAAACTAGAAACAAAAGCACATTTTTACTTAGAATTAAAAAAATCAGTTGAAATTTCTAGGACACCTAATGAGAAAAGAAGGTTTGAAGAATTTGAAGGCAAGAATGGCAGAAGGAAACAGTAAGCAGCCTACCTAATAAGTTTGTATAAATAGATGGCAGAACAGGGACTTGAAGGAATATTAAAAACACATTGTTAAGAGCTACAAAGGCTAGGAAGTTGGAGAGAGTGATGATTGCTCATATTCTGAAGAGACCCTCTACATAAAAAAAGGAATCATTGTCCTTAATTATGTAATATTTTACTGTTCATAACTAGAAAGATAAAAGTGAACTATATGCTATCTGGGATGAAGTCCAAATAATTGACAGGGAACACTGTTGGAATGTAAGAAAATTGAAAGAAGCAGCATATATTAGCTTGTTGGCCAAGCACGTCATTTTTTTTTCTTATATATAAGCAGTTAAAAATTTCGACTAGTACTTGGGTTGCTTGATTTTTGCACAAGAACATTATTTAGATGGTTACGTAAATTTTTTTATGTTCAGATCTAATAAATAGAAAGGAAAGGCATTTCAATGTAACTAAACTAGTAGAATTGGTAAAATTCTTATTCAAGAATTATACAAGTTTCATATTTATTAACCGTTTTTTGTTTAAGTTCACTTTCTTTTTTCCTTCTATATCAGCAGTGGATTTACTTAAGATTTAGTCAAATCTGAGTACAATTGCTTATAGACAGAAATAAGTCAAGTCTGTAGAGATTTTAACATTGTGTCATTCTGTTTGCTTAGCAAAAGTGCTGGGAAGCCCTCTTCACCCAACTTGCACTAAGGTAGCACTGTGTGTCTGCAACTAGCACTGCTGAAATGTATCAGTTTAGTACGTGTATTTGCAACAATGTGTTTTTTTTTGTCTTTTTTTGTTTTGTTTTTTTTTTTTTCAGAAAATATAAGGCTTTTCTTTTTTATTGATTATAAACCTGACAATGGCTGAAGAATATATCGGTTGAAATGTTGCATTAACATCAAGAACATTAATAGATTGCTATTCAAAAGAGTTAAGATAGATATGTTTATAAATTTGTCTGTTGTTTCTCATGGGATTGTCAAGATGTTGCTTCAAGATTTCTGCCAAGAAGGATTATTAGATTATTGTAAAAGTTTATTTTCATTTTATTTTTCTTTCATTTTCTGATGTGCTGGTCCAAAGTGGAATTGGTTTTGGTTGAGAAAGGTAAAGATTTCAGGATTTTATTTTAAATATAATTGATTTATTTGTCATTTGAGGTTTCTTAGGCAAATAGTCCAGATCTATTTTTGAGATGCAAGTCCCTTTCTGAAATTTGAAAGGGTTGATATCTTATCTCAAGGGTATCTTTTAAAACATAGTAGCAGCATTTTATTATTTCAGTGATTCATAATATATATATATATATATATATATATAGTTTCATCAATATGTCTGGTTTAATGGTGAAAATAGTTTTTTTAATTATTATTATTATACATAAAAAAATTTTTGTCAATGAACAGTAAAACTTTCAGACTACATTTTATATATATATATATATATATATATATATATATATATATAAAGGTGGGCCAAAGTAGGTATACACTTCACTTTTTTTTTATATATTACATTTATTTATTACAGTTATATTTGTTTTGTAGCTTAATCTTGCAAGTGCTCGAAATGTCCTCAAGCATCAAGATTTTGGTGTATTAACCACAAGCCTATTTTTTCAAATTTATCACTTATATGATAAATTGTCAACCATGTTGGTGGAACAATGTCAAATGCTTCTCTCTATGCTTTGCACACCTGCTTGGCATTTTCTCTCTTCCAATACTGCTTTAGAATCCACTTTCTTTGTTCTCAACTCAAATTATTTGCCATTAGTCACAATACCTGTAAAAATAAGAAGTCATGTCAGTATATAAATAAACAGTATACATACTTTTGGCCCATTCCAGATAATTGAGAAAAAATTATAAAGTAAAACAAAAATATTCAATAGAAAAACTCATTTACAAAAAAATTTCATGCATGTTCTACAACCATGTGCCATGTCCCTCCACAACTTCCTATTCCTTGTAACTTGTATCTTTTTACTATTCCTTCCACTCCCTGTTCTGAGATCCCTTTACACAAGCTCATTAGGTATGCTATTAGCTGCTTTCCTCTGTCCCTCTTACCTTCATTATATTTTATGAGTGTCAAATTTTATAAGGCTTCTTTCCTCATTATGTATCATAAAAGTTTCAACTGTCTTTTCCTGTTCTAAGTAAAAGTGTTCATTTTTTCCCTAATTTCCTTAAAACTTCCTTGTTGAGTTTACATCCATGATATTCTCAGCATCCTTCTGTAAAACTACATATCTGTTGTCGCAAGTCTCATCTGTGAGGAAGTTGTCCAACATGCAATACATATACAACAGAAAGTATAGAAGGATTGATATTACATAGCTGTCCAACACTCTTTGCTTAGTTTCTAACAAAATTTTCCTGTTTCTTAATACCTTGTTTAGCTTTTGGAAGGCATTTTTTGCTATTACAAAACATCATTTTTTTTTTTTTTCCTGGTTTCACATTTTTCCGTCATCTGTTAAAACACTTTCCAGGTGGAAATTTTAGCTATAAATGCATAGTTGAAAAGATGTGTTTATATACATTTCAATGTGCACATCTCACTGAAGTTCAATTTCCACAATATTTAAATTTTTGTACTTGCTTGATTTTGACATTTCTATTTTATAGCTCTCAACTTGGGATGTTCCTCTTATTGACAACCATACATTCTGTCTTACAGTTGGTTAGGTCTTTCTGCCTACTTTCCTTTACTATATCGTCTAAAAGCCCCTGAAAGTACCTGCCATCAATATAGTATCATCTGTGTATTTTATGTTAAGATTGTGCCCACCAATAATAAATCCCTGTAGGATTTTAGTTCCCTTAGGATTGCCTTGCTGTAAAGTTTAAATAAAACTAGTGAAAAGGCACATTCTTATTATCCACCTGTTTCTTCATTTTATATACATGTTTAATTCATTTTCTATATGTATGGAGGCTTGTTTTCTCCTAGTTTATTTTCTGGCTTACACTAATATAAATTTTTCTCATAGTTCAAATAGATTTTTGTGTCATACCTTATCAAATATCATCTATAAAACACAGGTATACACCATTTTGCATTTGTAGTGATCTCTCTGATATCATTGTAATAAAAAATAGTTTGTATTTCTTGTTCCAGTGTCTTTAACAAAACCATACTGTGCTTGTCCTATTTCCAATCTAATTCTTCTATATTCTCTATTGATCAGAATTTGGATGATAAACTTGGTTATGTGGCTCACTATGCTGATTGGCTCACTATGCATTCATTTGCATCTGGCTTCTTAGGCAGCACTGTTCAACTTAGAAAAATTCAAAAAATGATTATCCAACAAAACTATCCTCAGCTTTGGCATGATCTCGGTACAACCTTGGAATTGACTGCCCAGATCACATGGTTCTCATTCATAGCCATCATATCTATAATGGCAGCCTAGATCATGTATTTAGCATTGTGAGGTTTCTGGTTGGTTTCCCTCTTTGAACACATCCAAATAATAGTCTATAAGGTTCATGCACAAGCAACATGTTTAACTAAAATATGGTTGTTTTTATTTATTTAAATTTATAATGTTAAACAAATATAAAATCTAGAATTTTTATCTTAAGTGTGCTCATATTCCTAGCAAATTTTTTATGCTTCTTTACTTTTTATATAAATTTGAATTATGAGTTTGGTATACTTTTTTTCATTTTTTTTCTTTTCAATAAATCATTAAACTTTATACTCATTTGTATTATACGCATACGTGCAACTAGAAACTTAACTGACAAGAAATATAGATGTTAAAATATGTTATCAGTGTGTCTTGTTTCAATAATGTGCTTGGTGTTTTTGAAATAGAAAATTTTTATATGTTCCCTAATGTTACCGAAACTTAAATCATACGCACATACACAATTAATTTTATTATCTATAACCTTTGTTACATTTATTTATATACCCATTTAATATACTAAATATATTGTGAAACAGATCACATCATTATTTTTTAATCTGGTTATGTCCGTCAGATGACACTCATGAAAACAAATTGCCAAGAAGAATGTTTAATTTTGTTTTTATCTATCAACTCAATAGTTTTGATTTAATCATTAGGATAATTGAAATGTATGTGCAATGGAGATGTTATTAATTAATTTTTTTTTTGGTCTTTTTCTTTGTATGTTTCTTAAAGAAAATACAAAAAACTGAATAAAAAAAAAAACAACACACATCACCTTCTGTGATTTTTTTTTTTTTTTCCCTAATACTATTATTCACATGATACAAGGCCCAAAAGCCACTTAAGGAAGATGGTTACTGTATGTGGTTTTAAAGGGAGAAAGTAAGAATTGTGTATTATGGGGATATGTAGGATAGATAACTATTGACCTTAGAATTGTAGTGATTTGGAAAGCATCCTCTTTGGAGTCTATTCCACAAAGTAATAGTTCTTGGTGGGGAACTGTCTTAGTGGCACTTCCTCCTTACCAATGGAATGCAAATTTAGTATTTAAGTTACTCTATACAAACTTCAAATCACATTGTAGAAAACATAGAGGTTTTTATATTACCAAAATTAAAAAGTAAACTCTATTGTAAACTGAAATTTGACATTTCTCTCTGAATTTCTGAGATAAGAAATCATTAGGATACACCGATTTATTTGAACTGTGTTTTTATCTTGATTTGTTATAGAATTGAACACCATATGATGAGCAAAGGACATGGATTTAATCCCCTGAGTCAGGCAGTGAAATTTATATACTCTAATTCAATGCAACAAGCAGAAATAATTTCACAAAGGCAAATTAACTAATACAAGATGTCCTCTCGCATGAACAATACAACAAAAACAATCTTGAATAAAGGGTAAGGTTCAAAATTTCTATGTTACCAAATATAATGGGCATTTAAACAAGGTTAAAGGCTGCAGCAGCTGAAACCAAGATGAGGATACCAGCTCAAATAAATCAGTAAATATTTCTTTTTCAATAAGCTATAACATGAATCACAAAATAGATCAAGATGAAAATAGAGGGAAGCAGGACACAGCAAGAAGAAAGAATAACAGTTGGTTGATGGTTGCCCAATAAATTGCAAACTCAGCAAGGAAATGTCAGATAAAAAATGAGATGATAGAAGGGTTAGTGGTAAAAGGCATAGCAGAGAATAGCACAGTCTTGGTTGTCATGAAAAGAGTTGAGAAAAGTCTGTACTGCACTGAACTCAGAATAGATAAGACAGTGGTTCCCAAATGGTGCAGCAGAGAGGATAGCAGGTGAGCCAGAATGATTGAAAGACAATCGAAGATTTAGAAACAGTTTTAAAAAAAATCATGTGTTAAAAATAAATGATTTCAGAATATTATTTATACATTATTATTTACATCATTTAAAATATTCTTATGGATTACTTGTAATTGCTTGCATGAATCCCACTATAAATAGTTATAAATAATTATTGATTGATTTTATCATTGTGATATTTTTACATTATATCAAGTATTGTGAATATAGTAACTAGGATCTGCAAATTGGAGGAGGGAGTTCTCAATGTTCTGAATTCGAATCTGTAGTTATCTTCCTTTAATCTTCACTCTGGACCTTCTTTGCCATAAGGCTGCTTGTGGCTTTTTACTGGGATTACCCTTTTGCTTCGGTGTGAGCAAATTTTTCATTCTGAAAATGCAGTGCAGAAGAAAAAAACATTGGGAACCACTGGGCTAAGATGATGATTTTCTTTCTGCTGAGTATGAGGCTGGATCAATAAATCTGTAACCTGATGGACTTACCTAAATCCTGATCTGGAATTTTCCCTGTATAATGTTTGATCTATGGGATTAATGAAGAAATGTTGGGTTATAAGTATTGGTAAGGAAAGGAGAGTGATGAAAAAATGTTTCTGTAAAAAAAAAAAAAATTTTTCTTTTTTTTTTTTTTCTTCCTCTCTATCTATAATAAGGCTACAGACTTGTTGGTGTACTTTACATAAATATTTATATTTTTCCATTGTATGCTTGGAACTGAATATCCCATAAATCTGTAACAAATACAAAAAGAAAAGATTTAAAATTTGCCAAAAAAGTATTGTGGCTATGAAGAAAAATACTTAGTTTTGTTATTGAAAATTTAAATTTCAAAGAAGCAGCACCAATTTTGTCCAGTGTACACAACAGTAACACAAGAAGCTTGAATTTTAAACTGATATAAAGAGATCAAAAAGAGAGATATAAGTATGGAAATGTCAGTACTAGTTCCCAGAAAAAGGGAACTTTTTTGATAAATTTGTTTGAACAATTAAAAAAAAATAATCCTTTATTTTTTACATGTTAGCAGCTTGATGTTTCAGCTGTTTTGTTCTTTAATCTTCATCAGGTACATAAGCCATAAAAAATAACTTATTTCTTTGGAAAATGGCAGTAGAAAAAGAGTGGGCTGTTAATATACCAACCAGATCAGTTTATTTCAGTAAAGCTAGATACACAAATGAACCCATACAATCACCCATGTGCACGGGTAATTGCAAACTGCACACAGAAGAGTTCCCTCAACACCTTTACTAAGCAAAGAAAACCAAACTGTGCTGACTTCTACACCTGGCTGACAAACTAATATATACTATTTCATTTGACTTTCTTACTCCAGTAATGCTTTCTGTCCTTCCCTCATTCTTTTCTCTTATCTTTTTTTTTCTTCTTATGAACTGTACACCTGATGCAGGTTAAAGAATGGATTGGTTGAAACATTGTGCCAATATAAACAACACAAAGGATTGTTGATTGTTTTTGTTTAGCGGCATATCAACTGGTATGGTTTATTTAATGTCAAAATCTCAATTTGAAAATTCAAACTTTATAATTAATTCAAGAGAATGACAATATTTCATGATTAAATTATAATTACTTAGCTGTATTTGAGGAGTGAAAACATGTTCAAGACAAAAGAGTTCAATTTTTCAACCAAAATTAAAACTAGTATTAATTATTCTTCAAATTAAAAACAATATATTGACTGCTTTATTAATAACTACACAGCAAAAGATTGTAATACTATTACATAGGTACCTCCACTCAGTTTTGATATTGTGGTTTAAAATGAATTTTTAAAAATGAAAGTATTCTTGAGGCTTTCTTTTTAGCTCTAATTGAAAGCTAAATGATTAAATTTACTATTTCCAGTAAGCAAAATACCCTGGTGTATTTCAAATAGAAATTATATTGATTGGAATCTCAACTGTTTAGTCATTTTCAAAAATCATTTAAAATCAGCCATTTTTGACACATTTGCAAACAAAAGTTAATTCTCGGTTTTAAAAATCTTCCAAAAATAAAATATACTTTTCTGAAACTTTATTTCAGGAATATTAGCCGATTTAGAGTATAATTAATCGGATTTGAAAAAAAAAAATTATTTAAGTTTAAAATGACGGAGAAATGAATTTTTAAAACAAAGTTTTTATCTCTTGTCAATCACTTACACAAGACATTAGTTTGCAATACTAACTATATGCACAAAACATTAGTTGTGAAAAAAAGTAAATATTAACTAGTTCCTTTCAGCCCTAACAGTACCAAGAGAATCTTTTTATTTAAATGTGTAAATACTAAAAACAATCAGTCTTAGTTGAAAACCTATTTGTTTATTTGTACCATTACTACATTCCCCATTGTAAATGTTGGAATGAAATTGAAATATTTGGTGCCAAAGTATATTAATGTTTTCATTACTTTAAACACCAAATGATGTTAATTATGTTCTCCTTTCTGAAATTCACATCTTGTTTTCACTTTGTCCTCTGCACACCGCTTTCCAGTGATACTATTTAATCTCTGACTAATCCTCATTGTTCTAATCTTGGCCTACACATGTCAATGCTGAAGATGTTAAGAAATACTAAATAATTTTATATTTCATTTCTGAACAAACTAGAACTGTCATCACAGGGACAAAATAATACAAGAATAAGCAGATATCCTATATCAGACAAACAATGGATATCTGAAGATAGTCAAAGGGTACTTGACCAAATTTTTTTTTTTTTTTTTTTTTTTAAGCATTTCACCCCAAGCAAGGTGGGAATCCACTAGAACACAAGGGGTTACAGAAGATTTGGAGCAAGATCAGATAGGAGTGATAGAGGAAAGGATAAGGAGAAAGATAGTGGATAGATCAAGGCAACTGGAGATGTCGATTGACATTACATTTGGATAGTTGGAGATTATAGCTCTCAGGGAAACTGGAATAGGGAAGGGAGTTCCACAGGTGAGATGTGCGAGATATGAAACTATTGGAGTAGAAGAGATGCCTACATTTAATAGTTTCAACAGTGAAAGGGTGAGAGTGGGATGCCAGCCTCGTAGGGCGCTTGAATTCATGAAGTCTGGGAACCAGCGAATGCAGCTCCTCGGAGCAATTACCATGAAAGTATTTGTAAAAAAGACAGAGAGGTGACAGCACGTCTGTGAGAGAGTGACTGTAGATGAGATGCCAGAACAGAGCCAATTGTATTGCATATCCGCCTCTGGATCTTATCAAGAATCTCGAGGCAAACAGAAGGGGCTCTAGACCATATATGGCAGCAATACTTCATGCAAGGGCGAATTGTTGATTTGTAGATCTGAAGGATTGATTCCAGGGAGAAAGATTTCCTGGCGCGGCACAGGGAGCCAACTTTCCTTACAGTGGACGAAGCAATTGACTCTATGTATTTGTTCCATAATGATTTCTATAACAATCAAGATAAGAACAATAGTATATACATAATAATGTTTCATATAAAATGTAATCTACTTCTGAAGCAGTTTCAAATGTGTTTTGTATTTCTCTTAACTTCCCAGATTGATTCCTAGAAAGGCAAATTCAGTTAAAACATTGTCACTTGAGACACAATTTGAAATATATAAATAACCTTTTGCTCTTAAACAATTTGCAATCCATAAGAGTAGAGACAAAAATAAATTTTGTCTATAGGTTCATCTGAATAGCCTTGTTTACTCAATATTTTTAAAATCAAAGTTTATTCTTAAAAAATGTTATCTTTCCTTTAAAGATGTTACCTTGTGAATAAACACTTTCTTTCCATTTTGTGTAAAAGTTCATAAAAGCAATAAAAACATTACTCTTGTTTACTGTATATCTGTTTTTTGAAGAGGAAATGTTTACTGCTCTCTGTGCTGTATAGGTATCAGTACATTATTATATGTTATATGCAAGTAATCTATTTGACATTTCTCAAGAAATTTGCAAAACTGTAGTTCTTTAAATTTAAAATATATCTACAAAATTATCTTGAATTATGAAATAAAGCTTTCTCAACTCTAATTAATTTGTGACTAGTTTTTCTTTTGTCTTCATTCATAAGAATCATAAAGAGTAAGCTTTTAACTCCCATCGTTTTTTTTTTCTTAAGAGAGTTTATTATTTATTTTCAATCTTTATATGGACAGCCAAAGTATGATGGTCTGAGTAGTTATAATGGAAAGAAATATTAGTCTAAAATTAACAATGGTTGATATCTCCAAAATATTGAATACTTAAATGCTGGATGGTTTTAAATTAGTCAAGTTAATAAAGGCTTATCATTATCATTAGTCTCATTTCCAGGTGTGGTCAAAAGGTTACTGTGCAAATGAACACCTGATCAGCTTACTCCATGTCTCAGTAGGTATTCATTCTTGGACTAAGTATTCCGAGCCAAGCCATCTCTCTCCCTCCCTATCCCTCTCTCTCTCCCTATCTATCCCTTTCTCTCTCCCTATCTATCTCTCCATCTCTATCTATCTCTATTCAGTAATGAGCACATATGTTAGGATAAAGTTAGAGAAAATAGATGATGCCAGGTCTTCAATTGATATACATTATAAACTAGCAGAAATGTTCATTAGCCGTACTAAAATGACCTTTTTTCTTCTTTTACTTTGCACAAACCATATTTAAAATAGCTTGATAAATAAAGCATATAAAATAATAAATAACTGCATGTGATGTATTATAAAATGTTTTCCAAAACATTAATCTGTTTTGTTTTTCTTTCTTTACTTCAATACATCTGTTACATTCATAAATATTTGTTTTTGAAGCATTGGAACATTTTTTTATTTTTTATTTTTTTAATCAGCTGTCACTATAAAAATAAATAATACTTTCCACTGTATTGCCAGAATGTTAGTATACCAGAAAATTATATTCAGTTTTTATAAATAATTATATTGGACATATCACTTGTCCATCCAAAACCCAACCATTTAAAGCAATGACAACAGTTTGATATTAGTCTTTTATGAAGTGTCAGTTTATAAATTACAGTGTATAAACAGATGCAAATTATTTAATGATGTCAGAGACCTCTTTCATACCTAACCTGCTACCTTTCAATTAATTGAAACATAATTGCTTGTTGGTAAGGAATTCTCAGACATCTTGGCTGGCAGTTCTTTGGCTTGGTCTATAAAAGCTTGTTTTCGACTGAACTGCTAACCTTAACCTCTATGTTTAAACAGCAGAACATCAACAAGCTTGATAGTGTCACTGACTCTTTAAACAGTGATTAATTAAGAATTGCAAAAGAATTTCTTTCAGCAAAATACAGTGTAAGAATACAAGTTGAGAGAATTTCCCCGATTGTAGTTTCCAATAAGACTTGAAAACAGATTGAAAGACAAGGATTAATAGCCATTAGTCACAACAATGAACTTATTACCATGTCTGACTTGATACACTCTTGTCTTATTTTCCTGTCTCAGATCAAATGTCCATTTTTAATGTTAAATGATCACAACCTAGAGATGGGGGGGTGCTGATACGCATGTTCCTCTACATTGTAATCATCATAGATCCCACAATATTGATTGATTTGTATTCTATGTCTTATCAACTCATGGAAGGTTATAAAGACAGTTATTTTTTTTTTCTTGTTGAATTAATAATGGTTTTAGTTATACAAGTGTTACAAATTAATCCATAGCTGTAGGAGAATTGGTAGATTTATTCCTTTTCCAAGGGTATTTGCACATAAGTGAATATAAAGAACCCAATGGAACTTGGCTCTCAGATTAAAAATTCCAACCCATTGTCCATTACCCCAACCACGCATCCAAGCTTAGAGTATTCCCAAATGGTTACTCATCACGGTACTGACCAGGCTCAACATTGCTCAACTTCAATGATTGTTTGGGAAGTAGTGTTTTGACATGTGACTGTAAGCTCCACAATATTTTTAAAAAATCTTTAGCAGAACTTTCAGGCTTTGTTTTGATTCCCCCCACCCAGTACTCTGGTCATTTTAACTTAGCAAATATGTTACCAAATTATTTTCTGTATCTAAATACTAGATTATTTAGAAGAAAAAAAAACAAAGTAGTTGAATAGCAGTCTTGCTAACCGCATTTTTCTACATTGACAAGTTTAACAAATGTAGATGTCAGCAACCAAATTTCTTGATAAATCCATGTATTTGATTGAATAGTTTATAGATAACTAACAATTCAAAAGACTTATTTATCCATTAACTATTGTTCCCTTTTTTTCTTTTAATATTGAGCACTTTGTTTACAAAAATGTGCTCATCCAGTAATTTATTGTTAGATGTTAATTCTTTTGTTTTTGTTGAAAAAAAAAATATTATTAAGGAGAGAGAACAATAAAAGAGTAGGAATTAAGAGAGAAGATAACAGTTGACACTGCATTTAAATTTTTAAAGATCAAAGTTGACTGGAAAGCCAGAAAGAGAAAAGAAACTGTTAGCATAGAACTTAGTTACAGCTAACAATTTCAACTGTAAAATGATATGACTTTGCTGCCAATTTAGTACTGCACTTAAATTTATAAAGTTGAGGTACCAAAGAGAAAGCTCATCAGAACAATTATGAAAATATTTATAGAAAAGTTACAGGGAAGCTATGCTATAGCAATGGGAAAAATGACTGAAGCCAAGGTGCCAGGTCATGACCAATAACATTGCACATTCTTCTTTGGACTTTAATAAGGTTCTCTAAATATATAGCAGAAGCACCAAACCATATGTGACAGAATATTCAATGCATGGACAAATGGTCAATTTATAAGTAAGATAGATTCTGGTGAAAAATTGTCTAGCATGACACTGTGAACCAACTTTCCTAGGAGCAGACATAACAGTTGATTCAATATAATCTTTCCACTTCATGTCAGCTGAAAACATTAGCCCAAAAAGACACAATGAGTCACTCTCCTTGAGGTTAGCATCAGTCATGCTAATGGAAGGTAAAAAAAAAAAGTTCTCAAAGATGTTTTAAAAAAGAGCAATTTCCTATTGGAGGTATTAAAATTAAGAATCAATTTCTTATAATTTCTTATGCTTGAATATAAAATGTGTACTTACATTACATGCAAGAAGTTACTGTCGGTCAGAAAATATTATGTATGATACTTATACTCATATTTGATATCAATCAAACTGCCCTTTTTCTCATTGGCTAATATTGCTCAAGTTTTAAAGCTGTCTGCTCTATCAACCCAGTTTTTAATTTTGGGTTGATAGATGCTTATTTTTAAATGGATGCTAAATTGACTTTAAAAATCATTTCAGGGAGGGAAACACAAAGCTAAGTAACAAAAGGTATTTTTTTATGGGCATAAACATATAATAATGTGTCTGTCTGTTTGTAGCTAAAGTTTTTTTTTTTATTGTTTGCAATAACGAGTCCCATGTCTTTTAATTGAAACATTAAACAATCACTAGATTGTTTCCAGTTGGTCTTCTGTTTTGGCAGTGTCATTGGCATTGCTGAAGAATGCGGTCAGTGTTTACCATTTCTGTTTGCAGTTAAACTTAATGTTCCTCTTAACTTCAGTAGCTAACTAGCAATCTTTTAATCTATATTATATAATGATTTTTTTTATTATTAGACTTTTTACTCAGAATTTTTTTTTTTTGTTGTTTTCATGATGACTATAATTAGTTATTCACTTTAACTATGCCCTCAAATTTCGCTATTAGCTATTTTATAGTTAATGTGTAAAAAGATCTAAAACTTAAACCATTATTTGCAAATGACTGGAATTTCAGTCAATGCCATTCTATGGCTCAACTGTGAATGATGAAAATTTCCATCAGTTACACATGCTTTGAACTACACACCCTGCAAATCATAAAATTAATGCAAATGACAATTTATTTTCAAAAGTTACCACTGCCTTTAGAAAATAACAAGTGAACTTCTACTACAGTTAATGGGTTGAAGTAGTTTCATGTTTTGAACTTAATATAAATAACTCAAGTAGCAGTACTTGTGAACATTTCAGTTTTCCTATTTTAATTTCATAATTGAATACATTCCACAACTATAAAATACCAATAGGAATTCCCCTATTACCTTGTTAAATATTTGAGCTTAACAACTTTAACAAAATATTGCAATAACAATCATGAGTATGAATGCAGGTTATTATTTAAAGAATGAAGAGTGAAAAGATTCAAAATTGACAAGATTTTTTCATGTCACAGAAGCAGATGTTAATCTCATGAGAGTATTATCTTTGTTTTTTATAGGATAAGGAATAAATAAATAGGAAACCTTTATAAATCTAACATATTTCACTTTTATTAAAGCTTCATCAGAGAATAAGCTATGGATAAAAAAAAAGAAAAAAAATTATGGTATTTTTAATTTTTTGTCTTTCATTAGTTAAGCATACTTTATGTGCATTTGTCCTGTCAAGCAGCAGTTGTGTGTAAAATTTATGCTTGTAAGTGTATCATGATTTTAATTTTTCTTTCTTGTGTATGCTTGGTTTTTCACACTAAAACCAAACAATGTCTTTGACATATCTTTTTCTTTTGTTTTTATTCACAAATAAAATGGAATGGTCCATTATTTATCTGGGGTAATGGCTGGGTGCAATGCAAAATTTTAATATGATCATTCTTCTATGTACCATGTCCTTTCAGGATGTACATAATCATGACCCCCTCCTCAACTTTCTACCTTTTGTTGTTGTAAGTTACTTTTGACACTTTACCATGTTTATTTTTCCTTGTTATACCCCTGCCAGTCATGCCAACTCGTTAAGTAGATAACTCACTGTTTCCTCCTGCTCTCATACCTTCATTATGTCCTGTGAGTGTTAAATTCTCTAGGCACTCTTTCTTCATTATGTTTTCCCGAAATTTCAGCTATCCCTTTTTGACTGTGAATATCTGTTTCATTGTTTATATTTTCTTTACTTCCTCATTAATCACATGTTTTGTCCATGATGTTTTTAGATGCAGTTCTATTGACAAATGCTATGTTACTTAAAGTTCCTTCATCTGTGAGAGGATTGTTCCGCATTCACTGTGAAATAGGAGGATTGATATTACATAGCAGTTCAGCACTCTTTTCTTTTTCTAACAAGATTTCCTTGTGTTTTAATATTTTGCTGCTTTATTTCATTATTCTCACGTGGCTTTGGATTTCTGTGTGACTTTTTCTATCATCTGTTATGACACTATCCAAATAGTTAAATTTTTTGTGTTAATTATTGGATAACTTATAAACAAGCAACATTTTTATCATTATTATGTAATTAATGCCATCATTAGGTGTTTTTTTGCAATAAATATTTTGAATTTTCCAAATTAAACTGAAATATGAAAGCTTTCTCACTTACCTAGATGCCTGCTTATGAACTTAAGCCAACCATGTTTCTGCCAAAACTAAGGAACTAGCTTTTTATAAGCAACAATATCTACCCCCAAAATAGAATAGTACCCAAATGACTTGTAAATGTGGTTGCCACTTGAGTTTGTTAATATAGATATCAAAAACTGTAGTTAGAGTAAAATTGAATGCTTCCAGATGAAGTCATTCTCAAATCTAAAAATCATAATTATATGGTCAATAAATGCATATATAACAAACATATATTTTTCACGTTTCTTTGAAAAGAAAAATACTATTATGTCATTAATATATATCACTATCAGTGACTATTTTTGTATATATTCTTTTGAGTTGTATTTAAGTTTATTCATATATTTTTCTTTCTTTTTTTTCCTTTTCCTTTTTTTACTTCTTTTTTCTTTTTTCTCCTTCAAAAGCCAAAACAAATAAGCTTATAGGATGTGGATGTGATTTCATAAAAATTGGATATTTTGTTTTGTTTTTTAAATTCACACACTGAAAAGCTTGATTCATATATGAAAAAGGAACTCCTGATTACAAAATTTTTTTTTTTTTTTTTACATTTTAAAAAATTGTGATACAGACATTTTATTTTGGCTTTCTTAAAGGATTCAATTCTATCTATTAACTTTATTAAAATGTGGTAAAAAAAAAATTTGATGTTCACGATCTGGAGTGCTTAATCTATGGTTATATGAAGAAAAAAATTACAAAAATTATTACTTCCGGTTTCAGTGTCTATTGTACAACTTCTATAAAATTGTGTAGTATTTCTCTCTTTCCTCTGTTTATCATTATTACAAATATGACTTCATAATCTTATTTTAAACATGACTTTGTCTTGAAGTAAGTATTAAAAAAAATCATTAGTAAGTTTGATCACAATGTTGTTTAGTAAGTAATTTTAGATTTTTGAAGATAAAACAATTTAAAGAAATTTCTCTTGAACTCATAAAATTTAATTGTTCTAAAGAAAAGTAGAACTTTTATGTAAATAACCTAATTATTGTAGCTGGAGAAAAATAAAAACTCATTGAAATTTTTGAGAATGGGGGTTGTGGTGCTAAAAAGATTCCACTGGCCAAATGACTAAACATCAGATATATTTTTTTTTTTTTTTTTTTAATTGGTTGGATTGAAAAATGTTCAACATCACTTTGTAAATAATAATATACATTTCATATACAAGCAGTAAAGTAGAATAATGCATTATCTTTAATCAATAAATGACATTAAATTAAATAAACTCGATTATCCTTAAAAATAAAGAAAAAGATGGCACCTGTTTAATAGATTTGTTACTGACACCAATGGTCAGTGTTCAAAACCTGGATTTCAAATACTAGTTTCTCAATTCAAATACATGGGCCTTTTTTATTTTAATTACTTTATATGGCCTTGTGCCATTGTAAGCCAAATTTAGTGAGTCACTATTTTTATCCAAAGGGATTTTTGTATTTTAAAAAATATTATTAACTAGTCAGTTGCAATTCAAGCCTGAAAGAAATGTTAAGTTTTGAGTTTTCATATGCATTAGACTCCTCCTCTTACTTTAGTCTCATAGACTCCACTAAGGAATATGAACCTATATCTCTCAACAACACTAGGTTCTGCTACTGTGGTTTCCATAGCAAGTAAGCTTTTACAGGATAAAGTTACTAGCCCCATGCCCAACTGATTTTATACCCAGTTTTTGCTTGCAGTACCTAGTGTTCCCAAGCAGTCCTCCATCTAAGTACTCACCAGGTTTGACACTACTTAACATCCGTGATCAAACGAGAACCTGTTTTTCAATGTGATTTGATCATAAGCCATTTAACAGTCAGTAATTGAATGACAAAATAACAAAAATTCTATGTTTTGCCTTGTCCTTCAAAAGGATTTCTTCAGAGGAAATATTTTTATTCATGGAATCATGGAATCATACATAGAGGAAATGAAAAGAAATACAGCAAATGTTGGTTATAATTATGCATCATGAAAAATGCTGATTCCATCAACAAAAACATTATTTTAGTCTGAAGTAAGTCCTTTCAGAGGACAAAACGCATAACAGAATTTTTTCCATTTTGTCACTCAATTACCCAACATTATTTTGATATATATTTTTCCCATACTAATTAGTTATAATTTTAAAATCTTTGCTTGACTTTTGAATATTCATTTTCATGATAGTGTCTCATGATCACTTGCTTTCAGCCAAATTCTTGAGGTTCCTGCCAAGTTACAGGAAAATGTCTTAAGAAAAAAACAAAACAGTTATGTCTGCAGATAGCAGGTTGTTCTCTCACCATGTAAACCAGATACCATTTAAAATTTTTGCCAGCTAAATTTAAAATTTACTACACTATTTACCCCCCTGTTTTATTTCCATTTCTTGATTTTTCTTCTTTTTTTTCCCCAGTCCTCAAATGACATCAGTTGGTGCTACCATTTTTGGATTTATATTGACTTCACCTTTTTACACCAGTTTTTCTGTTTTATCTTTCTTTTCTTTCTTTGTCACTTTGTGTTTGACTTTGTTTATTCATTCTCCAACCTTTTCATATATTTTTGTTTCTCATACTGAAAGGCAAACTCAGTTATGAGATGTAATATTTGCATCTGATGCCAACAAGTCTGTGATATCATCCTTTTAAAATTCTGGCTGCTATTTATCTGTCAAAACCATTTTTACCTCCTACTTTGCATATTATTTACATAGATAACTGTTGGCTTTGCTTAAATGTTTCAACCTAACCACACAAATCTTACAAATGCTTTACTGGTTACTTTTAACCATTTTTCATAAAACGTTGATCATCTAAAACAGGTTTGCTTTATTAAAAAAAATTTCTCTGATATAAATTCCAGTGATACTTATTAGTGTTTGTCATGTTTGATATTAGAATCACAAAACTGATTTTCATAATTTGTTCTCTTTTTTTTTTTTGTTGTTGTTTTTTAAGTCATTGATGGGTTGTATTCTGAGTTGGAGCTGCTCAATCTTCATTTTTCAATCTTGATAGAGTTCAAAATCATTTCAATGGGCTTGTCAAGGAAGATTTATTCTCCACTTTGTAGCCTCTTTCTCACAGATCCAACATTGCAAGCCTATTGTTACTCTATTGCTATTTCCATGGCAACTATTCAAAAGACCTCCATTCTTTAGTTCCACCAGTTCAAACCTTTATAGCTAGGACATGACATGCCATTTCCATGACTTGAATTACCCTCATTTCCACTATATTCCAAATGTAAGGAAAAACTTTCACTCAAACAGCTTCTTCACAAGAACTGCTTCTCTGAAATTAACAATATTAACCTCTTCAAATCTATTTGTTATCCATCCTATATCCTCTTAATCTTAACTTTCTATCACCTCCTCTTTCATGCATATCACCTCATTCATCATAACCCTTTCAACAGTAACCTTCTACTTTGAGTGGCTTTCAAGCCTTGTACTAGGTGAACTTTAGTATAAAAAAATTATCTAATAGTAAATTATAAAGTAATAAAAATAATGTTCATTTTCTCCCAAATAAGGCAATAAAGCCTCTAAGATGCAAGGATTTACTGAGTGTTAGGAAAAATAAAAAAACACAATATTAAGGAGAGAGAACAATAAAAGAACAAGAATTAAAAAAAAAAAAATAAAGATTGACATTGCATTTAAATTTTTGAAGATCAAAGTAAACTGAGAAGCCAGAAAAGTCCCACAAGTGAGAAGTGCAATAAAAGAAATTGTTAATATAGAACTTATGGTTACATTCATTTCAACTGTAAAATGATGAGACCTTGCTGCAAATCCAATTAGGTTGGATTGATTTGAAGAGGTTAACTTAAATACTGATATCTTTTATTTATTATTTCAATATTTTCACTTATATATCTTTAATTTGATATTTTCTCCTCTTACATATTACTCACTTTTGCCCTGCATTTCTGTACAATACATTGAGTTCAAGATTTAGAACAGGATTTCCTATTATTTAATTTAAAGACAGTATTTTCTCATGAAAACTTCTACAAGCAAATGTATTTGGTTGATATAAAAGTTATCATGCCCTTTTTTTCACTGTTAGGGAAATCTTAATTCCTTTTGGGGTTTAATCAATTCTCTATTGCTTGTTCATGTAATCTCTAAAATTTGTGGTGATAAATTTATTTTAGTGAAAATTGTGGCAGAATATAGAATGTACATTTGACATTGTTTATTTCTTAATTTGAGATAAATGAATCAGCTGGTCACTGAAACTTATGATAATGATGCAGTAGGTGCAAGCATGAGTCAGGAATGGTTTGCAAAGTTTATAAAAGATTTTGAAATCTCTAGAAGACTTTTGAAGGAAGATGAAACAAAAATTAAACAAATCTGTCAATTCATTTAAAAAAAATATATATTAGGGCATAAAAGATCTTTTATTGAACCTGGAAGCCAAACAATATAATTTGATAACTAAATAATGATGATATTAAATTGTGAATAACAGATTTTGAGCCAAAAATGTTTTAAACTTTTCCATTAACCTATTACTAGTACTAAAAAAAATAAAATAACCAATTCTATCTTCTAATTCTGATTTGTTTATTAATACATTTTTTTTTTATTTTCAGGTGGCTATAAAAATCATTGATAAAACTCATTTGGACCGGGAAAATCTCAACAAAATTATACGGGAAATACAAATTATGAAATTATTACGACATCCACACATTATTCGTCTTTATCAAGTTGGTATTTTATTGTTCTATTCTAATAATGTTAATATGCATTTTTGTAACTGTGACACTCTTTCAATTCGGTTAACATTTTCACATTAATTACTTAAAATTACATTAAAAATCTAATGTTACCTGTTTTTATTTAATCTAAAGCCAACTTTCTTTCTGTGTTTTATATATATATATATATAAAATTGAAATCAACCTTTTTCTCTGTGTGTGTGTGTTTTTACTTTGCTTCTTTTTTAAAAGAAAATACATCCATAAGCAATCTTAAGGAAGATTTTCCCACTGACTGACTGTTTTCTGCTTCATTAAAATTGGTAATTCCTGTTTCCCTAACTAATAGTAGGGAGACCCTAAATTAATGTCTCAAGATCCATAAACACATCAAAGTGGCAGGAACCTTCAGGAGAAACTTTTATTGTATTTAATTATTTACTTTTTCAACATCATCCACCTCCTCCTCCTCCTTCAACATACAATATTGTTCACTAAAAAAGGTTAATGCAAAATTTATATGAAATAATTTGCATATATTCTTTCATGGAATCTGATCCCCATCAGATTTCTCTTTAATGAGAGATTTAATGTATGTGAAGATCAGAAACCATAAAAAATTCATTGCTAACCTACATCATCATACGTTATCAAATCCAAAAGGCCTATATCAGATAATGAATATTATTATTTCTGAGAAGAGAAATCATCAGTAAAAAAGTGGGGAGGGTCAATGAATAAATAGAAAAAAACTAGTTACTTTCTTCTATTCAGCTATTCATTGACTCCTTTCAGTAAAAAGTTTTTCCGTTTTTGTTCTTTTTTAACTTGAGACAATTATGGAAGTCTGATTGTTAACACATTTACAGCCACACAATGCATGTGTCTGGTAGCATTTTCTGCATTGCCTATGGCACACAAATGTAGCACAAATCAAAGCCAATGCTGAGGTGACATATTAGTGTCATACTTTATAGTCTTATAAATTTTATTTATAAAAATAAGGCATAAGTAGTCTTTTATGTAGCAATTTTCTATTGGTAACTTTAATAATAATGGATGCCATTATGTCAGGGTTTGAATATCTAAGGCCACAGTGAATGTGTTAAAAAAAAAAAAACAATTTTAATATCAAATTTCAAGATAAGTGAACATTCAAAGAAAATACTTTTGAAATAAAATTAATCTTGATGTTATCATCTATTAAGAAAATAAACTGGCAAAGCAAGAGAAAATGTTTCATGTTAGATTAGAAAAAAGTACTCCATATATATATATATATATATATATATATATATATATATATATATATATATAGAATTAATAAAATATAAAATTTGCCACTTAGCTGATTGACGTTACCTTTTATTTATATTTTTATATATATATATATATATATATATATATATATAAAAAAGACAGTATTTTTTCATGAAAACTTCTACAAGCAAATGTATTTGGTTGATATAAAAGTTATCATGCCATTTTTTTCACGGTATTAGGGAAATCTTTATATATATATATATATATATATATTCCTTTTTCTTGTATGTATATAAGGGTGCTTCATTTTAAATACTTTTTAATATGCATAAAAATACCATTTTCTTTATCATTTACCTAATCTGTTTGTGTGATTTTCAAAATGGGTGCTTGTTTGTTTTCCTTGGATGATCTCAAGCTCTGCAGTTCTTTTTCATGCTTTTTACTAAGAATATGTCAACATGCTGACAATTCAAAATAATTTAATTCCTTTTGTTTATTTATTCATTTCTGATTTTATATATATATATATATATATATCTGTGTGTGTATGTTTTAGCTGAGAAAATTAGTGAAAGAATGTCAACAGTAAAAATCAAATGTCTTTTAATAGTTAGAAAAATCAAAGTTTGATTATCAATCATGGATTAATTGATTTTTTTTTTTTTATGATTTCCTTTTTAAATACACCTTTCTTTTTTTGTTGTTATAAGCAACTTAGCATTTTAACCAGTACTTTAGTACTTTTATTTTTGTGCAAGTATTAGTACTGGAATTGTTTAAAATAGTTGCTTTATTTTTTTTATGCTCAAGTCTAATAAATAGAAAAGAAAGAAATTTCAATGTAACTGAACAAGCAGAACTGATAGAATTCTTGAATGCAATATAAAATAATATATTTAGTAGCACTTTACGTTTTTCTTTATTTCTTTTCATGCAGGTATTGAAGATCTTATGTTAGGATAGTATGATTGTGATGAACAGATTTATTTTTTTATAAACAGGGAATTTTGACTAATACTTAAGTTAGTTAATTCCTACACCAGAATTAATACTCTAGTTGCTTAAATGGTTGCTTATATTTTTTATGCTTATGTCTAACAAATAGACCTAAGGAAAAAGAAAAATACATTTTAATGTAAATGAATTAGTGAAATTCTTGAATACCATATAAAATAACATGTTTAGTAACTATCTTTGTTTAGCGTTAATATTCTTCCTTCTTAGGTCTTTCAATTTTAATGAATGTAACCTCCAACTTATAAAACCTAGATATTTTTTTTTTAGATGTTTATTTTTAATTTTATTTTTTAAAGATAGGGAAGGTTTTTATGTCTTCAAATATAATAATGTTAGTTTCTCATTTTTGTAATTCTGACATGATTTGCTTTTCTCTCTTTAGGCTGAACTTTATACCCGTCTATATTTCAACATTTATTTACCAGTATTTTCTAACTTAGTAATTTTACCATCAACTATGAATCTTTATATTTTGTTCCTCAACTCTTGTCTCACCAGAGCATTAGCAATTACTTTTAACCAGCACCAAAGAAAAGAAATTTTCTACTTGGATTTTTTTTCTTTTCATTTTTTAAGACAATAATTTAAAAAAATATTTTCTCAAATTTCATCCATATAAAAATATTCCTTAGAAAATTGATTGCTGATTTTTACTTAATGTTTACATTAACCTATTGTTTCAAGGATTGCTTTTAGCCAAAAATTAACCGGAGTTATTTTCACATTTTTAAAGAATTATAGTGATTAAACAATTGAGTATTGTAGTTTCTTTCCTTGAACTTTAATTTTTTTTTTCTCTGTAACTCTCAATTGAAAGTTGGTAATTTTTCTAGTTTCATGTTTTTCTATATTTTCCATATAATATTTAATCTTTCATGTTATATTACTTCTTCTGCTTTCTCATATTCAGAAATTTATTGTCTAAATTAACTGAGTCTTAATTCGTTCTTTAAGAATCTTGAACAAAGATTTTTGTAAATTTATGTATGCCAGTCTTGTTACATTGTTGAGTGCCATCGTTTGTTTCTTTTGTACTTAGAGATATACCCTATTTGACAGCATACCTAAAAATACATATTTAAAATAAAACTATGTAAATATCCTGTATCCAATGCACTGGTATTATAACAAGGGAACTGTGAGCTTTATTGTCAAGTATAACTCTTAAAATGATTAAACTTTCATAGATGTAAACTGGTAAATTCAAATTAATATCTGTTATACACTTTCAATCAAATAAACAAAAAAATGGGTAAAGTTTAACAAATGTATTAAAAAAATGATGTATCAAAAGGATGTTTTTTTTTCTCTTGACATCACTATTAACTGTATACTCTCTTTTATTGTTTTAAAAGGCTATTTTTAGAATTTGAATAAAACCCAAATATATGAAACTGGATTTATGCATTTTCTTTTCTTTTTTTTTCTAGCAAATTGACAACAATATATTAAACAATATTTATTAGATTGTTTAATTGCAAGTTTATAAAAATATATGAGCCAAATACAATGCAATATTTGTCATTTACCATTATTATAAATAAATAACTATGAAAACAATTTTGTTTTTCATAAATTTATAAAAATGACTGAACATTTAACTAAACACATTTAACAAGTAAATGTAATTTATAAATTTTGAAAATGCATTTTCTGAACATTATACTCTCAGATTATTTTTTTTAAATTTTAAAAGTGGTATTCATCTAGCTATTACATCCATTGTAAAATTGGCAATTATTTTAATCTAAAATTTTCTTGTCAATTCTCAAAAAAAGGCAAATGTGTAAATCCAGTATCATTAAAAATAATTTTGTAAAACTATAAAAATTACCAAGGAAATATACAGTAATAGCAATGTCAAAAGGAACCTTTTTTTTTTCTTTTTTTTTTTTAATGGGTACATTTGTTAAACTTTGCCAAAAAATAAATTGGTAGTCACTGGTTTCATATTAGATATGTGCAACAGTCCTCAGGTCTTTGTAAAGTTCAAGAAAGATGAGTTTGACAAACTACACAGCAGCAGACCAGAAGAATTTTGTAAGTTATCACTTGCAAGTTCTTTTTGATTAATCAACATTGAACTTGGCTGAAAAACTTGGTTTTGATTACTCAAGAGCTGTAAAACATTTGCAAAGGAAATGTCAAAAACTAGAGAAAATAGATTCTACTTTTATCCAAGGCAACAGTGAATGTATTCAAAAAAGAACATCAAGTTTCATCAAGATAAGTGAACAATATAGAGAAAAAATACGTCCTTTTCATGAGTGAAATAAAATTAACCTGGATGTTGTAGCCTAATAAGAAAACTGGCAAAACAAGAGAAAATGTTTGTCAGATTAGAAAAATGTGTTCCATTCTACATACATACACACACACACACACAGTTCATCCAAAAAATGTCTACACATTTCAGGAAAGGAAAAACTTGTCTTTCATAGTTTTAGCAAATTGCAATAACACTGTTTACTGTAGTACAATATTTTCTCTGCAGATGTCATTACATTGTCGGCCCTTAGACAAGAAATCGCATATGCAGCAATCCCACTGGACACTTTGGCCAATGTTGCCCAAGCAGTAGTTTGCATTACTAATAAATGTCTGGAAGCTAAAGGCCACCATTTTGAACATTTCTTGTTATTGTAGAGTCCTAAGTTAACTTTTCTGAATCAATGTCTAAATAAATTTAGTATTACATTATCTATACAAGTTTTTCTTTTCCTGAAGTGTGTATAGATTTTTATTGTGTCTGTGTATATATATATATATATATATATATATATATATATATATCTCCCACGTCTAAAAACATTATTTTGTAGATAGCCATGTTTTAGGAGACTTTTTTTTTTTTTTTTTTTTTTGTTTGTTTTTAATAGTGTGACTTATCAACAAAATGTGGTCTCCAGCAGTGTTCTAACCTGCATCCCCCAACTTTATAGGAAGAGGGATACAGGTTCCGAACCCTACTGGAGAGTACCTTTTCTTTATTCAGTCTAAAGAATTTTCAGACTGGTAGACCTAATTCATACTGTTAAAAAGTCATGGCATCTCAAAATGACTTTCATAGAGAATAATATTGGATAAAAAATCAATTGATTCCTCAGATATTGAGAAGATTGATAAAAACATGTCAAATGTAAATATCAAGTGACCTTAATAGTTTAAATTGTCATGATAAAGTATTGGGGAAATTTCTCATTACCCGCATATCATTTCTTGCCAAAATATTTTTTATTGTGGAAGACTAAGTGAAGATGAAATGGTGGGTTCACTAAAATAATCTGAAGCATCAAATATCATAGGTGAATCCAGGAGACCATCAACAATAAAACATCACCTTTCTGTAAATAATAATAATAAAAGTTATTTATTTGTACTTAGTAGCATACGAGAAGCATATAATATATTATGAATTGTTGAAGGCTGATGAAATTCTAGCTGCAGAACATCATTGAAGTTTGATTCAAAGAAAAACTTAGGTGGCTCTTAAAAAACATATTATGGAAAGTCATATTACTGTAATAAGTTTTGCCTTATCAGTTAAATAAACAAATAAGATGTAATGCAGTCGGGATGGAAAATTCTTCCTCTTGTGATGTATTTCCCAAACCTGGCACCATTGGATGATAATATTTTTATTTGTTTATCAATGCAACATTCCTTTTCTGAAGAAAAATATTGATGTGTTTTTTTCATAAATTTTATTGACATCTTCACTGTATTGAAGTTGGCCATTTTATCAATTCTAAATTGAAAAACTTCTGGAATGTTGGTATAAGGTTATAGAAACTCAAAATATTTTGATGATTAAAAAAAAAAATATAGGTACTAATTAAATTAAAAAGAAATATATTCAAATAGGCCAGGATTATTATTGGTTTTTGGAGAAAAATTCATCCAGGACATCCTAATTCCAACCCTGTTAATAGATATTCAGGAAATTTTCTCCCACCCCTTAATTTAGGTTGAAAGCATTCTTGAACAAAGTGTTTTGTTACTGAAAATTTTTAAAAATTATTTAAAAAGAAAAAAAATATTCCAGCCACCCCTTTTATTCCAATTACCTATTTAAAAGTCAAGTGTAATGAGGTGAGGTAAGGTTATCTTACTTTATAGAAATAACTAAATTCATTGTTTTTTTTTTAGGGGGGGGGTTGTTTAATTCCCTTAGGTATTTTTATCTACAGTCATTAACAAATGTTTGAGACCACCTTGTAATTTTACTATCTTAAAGTTAAAAACAACACAGTAATTTAAAAGAGGTTACCTCTGTGTTACTCACAAATTTGTTCACATCAATGTTTTCTATTCATTTCAAGCAAAATAGTCCCACGGTTGGTATTTTGTATGATCTCTGCTTTTGATTACAGCTTGAATGCAGCGGAGCATGCTGGGAATCAAGTTGTCAACCAAGATTTCTTTAGTCCAGACTTCTTTAATAGTCTCACTCAGAGCTTCGGTACTTGAAGGTTGTTTTTCTGCAGATTTGATTTTGATAATATCCTGTAGATTTTCAACTGGGTTCAGATCTGGGATGTTCCCAGCCAGTTCAGTATTGTCACATTGAGCCTGTTCAAAAAAAATTCTGAACAACTTTTGACCAGTAGCATAGGGTACCATCATGCATAAATATTGTACACTGATGAATGTGCAATTCCAATTTCACCTGCAGTAGTTCCACATACCTTGCACTATTGTTGTTCTTGGAAGTAATCCAGTTGTTCCAGATTTGGATATGATGCTCAAAAACATCTAGCTTGATGGATGCTTCACAGTTTGAATTGTATATATTTCATCAAATCTCTTACCAGGGAGGATCTTCTAGTGTTTCTTTTATGCATACCAAATTCAAATCTCGGATGACATGAGATTGTCAAAGAACTGACATTTGTAGCATTTTGACAAGAAATTGTTGGGGGTCATGTAGCAATGTGTTTCATCAAATGGTCATCTGTAGCACTGGTTTTCCTTGGATGTCCCTGAATTTTGGAAATTCATGATAGCTGTGTGCACAATTGTTTTGCTACAATAGACTGTTACACTAATTTCACATTCAGAATAATTTTCATTGCATAGAAAATAATTTAGGTCCTTCGTGCAGGCTTTTTTTGCCCATATTCTAAGCCTAATTAACTACACAAATACTACCAAGATGGCTGCTAATTTGGCAATAGCAAGAAGGTTTTTACTATAATTCATGTGTGAATAATGGCTGATTCAGTAACAAAACCTATAGAAGGTAATGCAAAAAATCAAAAATAACCTTGTTACAGCTAAGTGTTCTTGAACTTTTGTTAATGACTGTAATTCTCATTTTACATCATTAATTTAAATAGCTAATGTAATGCAGTATTATTAACACTGTTGAGCTTTAAACAATGCATTTTATGACTGCTCCTCTCATTAAGTATAGTAGGAAAAATATCTTCATTTATATCTTGAAAGTTATGTTTAATTCTCTACAAAATGGTGTTTTAATCAAATATTTAATTGCCTTAAAATGTTAAAAATGAAACAAATTTGTTCAACTAGCTGAAAACATGTCTTGCAGATGAGATTTTCTTGACAAAGTCCTGAATGGGACTTTTGACCTTAATAAGTAAGAGATCATAGATTTAAACTCTGCTGTGCATTAACTCATACCCTATCTTGAACACTTGGATGATATTTAATTAAAATATCAGAGAGTATTTCATAAGACTTCAAATACCCATATTTTACCATGTATTTATTCAGCTCTTTTTTTATATATAGCAGAAATAAACACTTAACATCAAAAAGTTAACTTTTATACTCCTTGGTAGTCATTGCTGGTACTGCAAATGTAAACACAAAATGATTTCTTTATTTTCTGATGGAAAAAAGTCACAGAAAAAATAAAGGCCAGGACTTTGGTTTCTGGCTAGGAATTTTTCAGCTAGATATTTATTTGATATATTAAAACAGTAAAGATATGGTTCAGTTTCAGTATACTTAGATTTTAAATTGAGTCCCTTAAAAGCTTTTGAAATTATCAAATCTTATATGCTAAGTTTTAAAAAAACAAGAATATTCTTTTAGGAACAAAAGAAAAGTGATGAACTATTACATAATAAATCTTGCTATATGGCAGAGAATGCTGGAAAATCTCCTTACAAATGGAGAAGAGACTTGAAGCAACAGAAATGTGATTCTACAGAAGGATGCTGAAAATACCACAGACTGAAGATGTGAGCAACAACAAAGTTAGGGAGAAAATGGGTGGGGGGACTTATGCTTTACATCAGAAAAAGATGGCCAAAATTTCTACGTTACATAATAATAAAAGGGGCTTGGAAAATTTGATACTCACAAGTCAGATTGAATGCAAAAGGAACAGAACAAAACAATATATAACCTACCTAGCAAGCTTGTGTAAATGAATGGCAAATTTAGGTTTAGGCAAGATAACAAAAAGACAAAATTTATTAATGGCTAAAACAACACAGGAAATTGTGGAGAGCTATGATTACCAACATCCTGAAGGGATATGGCACATAGAAGATGATATGCTAAAATATGCTCTGGGGTATCATAACCGTGGAAAACTTGATGGGCATTGCTTTAGTCATCTTTGAGTTATGTGATGAAACACAGATATATAGGCAGTAAGAATCTACTAAATATGTTAAGCTGACACAGTGTCCTTAGATATAGTAGAAAGTCAGTAGTTGAATATTCTTTGCATCTAACCAAAACAAAACAAAAGAATTAGCAGTATTTTATTATTTGCTTAGCTCTGTTACAAACAAAATATTGACATTTGTGTTTCATGAGAAGTGAACAGTCACTTCCAAAAAGATGTAATACCTTGTCGAAGCATCTACAGCTGCAATTTGGTTGTATTCTTAGTCAACTGTTGAATTTTCTGAAAATAATAATCATTTTCTATATTTTCCTCTTGAAATTTGTATAACTTGTTAATATCAGATACAACTTCATCTGTATATTAAGATTTGTAAAAATAGAAATTAAAAAAAATATTGAAAATATCATATTTGATGATACATAAAACCCACTTCCCTCTCCCACAAAAAATTACTCAAAAAAATATTTCTTGGATATTATATATGAAGTTGGGGTAACTCGTAGGCTTATATTTATTCAGATGTTGTAGACTATCAAAAAATAGACCAAATCAATGTCCAGTCAGGATCATATGATTTCAAAGTGCATATCCGTTTAAACGAAAGCAAAACTTGATGTTGTCTGTGTGCAAGAGGTGCATCGACTTGGTAATGACTCCATTGTACATTTGGGATGCAATTTATTTTGGATTGGCCACAAGTAGAAAAGATAATATTACCATCAATACTTATATCAAATCTAACTCTATATTCTTAAGTGCCTAATAGGAATTAGACATTTTTTTTTATTTGAAGAAATCCCCACCCTCTCCTGAGCTTCTTAAAACTACTCAGTTTATTAATTTTACACTTTCAACCCTTTAAAGAATTTTCCAACCTCTACAAAGAATAATTCTGACTCCCCATCCAATTAAGACCTGCCCATGTATTAGGCATCTAAGAGTAATATTGCAATATTAAATGCAAATTGGTATATTGAGAGATCTTGTATGCTATCAGATATGGTAATATGGAAGAGAATTCATAATCATTAATTTGAGTAAGCAAAATTTAATGCCTAATTCACAATTAACATTGCAGTTATTTAAACATGAAATGAATAATTAATAAATTAACTATTCATTTGAATTTATGATACTGCATGAAATTAATTTACTGGTGAATAAAATTAAAATATATTTGTCTTTAAAAAAATTATCTTTATAGTTAAATACAGGACAACTTCTCTTTTGAGTCTAAAAAAATTGCAAGATATGATTTTTATCAATACCATAAATTCAAGATTGTTTTAGAGCTAGTTGAAATATATTGTTTAATTCTAAATAACATGCCTCAATAAACTGAAAAATTTTCATAAAATATAACTAGTGAATTTGTTTTAGCAAACACAGAAAATACAGTGAATATATTCCTCTTTATAAACTGAGTTGTATTTAAAAAAAAAAAAAGATTAAAATGAATAAAATTAATGTATTTATGAAGCATAGCTTAGTTTTGGTATAAGGTTCAGACTCCCTACTGTCGTAATGTTCTCAGGGACAACCTTGGTAATAATTTCATTACTGAATTCTATGCATACCTTTATCTCTTCAGTGGCATACATGATACACACGTGGACAATCATGTCTCTTTTGATTCATGACTGACGAGACAGAAGATTTTCCTGCA